>CM060128.1:4857322-5172322 GCA_030522415.1 Channallabes apus | reverse complement strand
GGTGCGACTGGGAAAGAAGAGACTGAAGCCGGGCCGCTTTCCGAAAGCCTGATGAAACGCTTTTGGCAAACGTGCAGCAGCGCCACAGTCTTTCAGAATCTGATCATTCGCATGTGTGCAAACACACACACACACACACACACACACACACACACACACACACACACACACACACATAGAGAGAGAGAACCGAAGAGGAATAATTGGATGCATACGCAAAAAATAATTTCATGATACACAAACAACAGTTCTAAACACACACACACACACACACACACACACACACACACATATGTGCACACGCTTCTCTGCTTCTCTGACCATGAGATAATGGTTGATCTCATTCTCTGGATCGTTTCAGGCGTCCCCTCCTCGACAGCTGGGAGGAAACCTAGGAAGCATTTTCTTTCTTTCAGCGTGTGTGTGTGTGTGTGTGTATATGTGTGTGTGTGTGTATGTGCGTGTAATCTGCATGCAATCATACATGTTTGTATGTTTTACAATCACCCAGACATGTGAGACCCGCGTTCCGACTGCACGGGTGGCCGGAGCGATTAGTCTCAGTACGCGAACTCCTGTCGCAACGGCATGATTAAAAAAAAATTGTTTTGGCACAAGAGTTTGTGCGATTGCACAATGCAGTACATTTTTTGGCAAAGCCTCCACAACAGCTCCTAAAGCTGCAGAATATCAGATGCCCCTCCCAGCTTGGAGTTTGTGTCTCACTCCGAGTGTGTGTGTGTGTGTGTGTGAGTGCGAGGGAGAGCTCTGGACAGAGACCGCGCTGACCCAGGGCTTCTACTCCATGCTTGTGGGAGGAGACGGCGAGACAAAGAAAAGACGCCCACGCCCTTGAATGCAGACACAAACACATACATTACTGATGCAAAGCTTTCACATAGCAAAGATTTATTCCTTACATAAACAACATTAATCCCATTTTCTTTTTCTTTTTTTTTGCACTTTGTGCACCACGTTAGTAAAGTAGCTCATGGAGAGAATGAGGATTTGTGCTGAGTGTGTTTTTATTACAGTGTTATGATTGAACATAGTGTCCTGTTATATTTCACCGCTACAGTCCAGGCTCTTGTTGTTCTTGTCTCTCTCTCTCACACACACACACACACACACACAAAAAAAAAAAAGCCACATGCCAAAAGACAGGAAAAAAATAAGATGGAAAAAAAAAATACAAATGAAAAAACCACACACACACACAGATATACAGTATATAATCTCATATTTCACGTACTGGATATGAGCTGATACTGTACGCAGGAACAAATAAATCACAATGGCCCCATGCTGTTACAGGAAAGTAATCAACAACAGGGAGGTGGTGTGATGAAACAGAGTTCCTGTTAGTTTTCCAATAACAGCATGTCCTGAAGCCTTTACACCTCTGATTTCACTGATGACTGACGTCTCTGACTGATAACTGAAAGAGACGTTTTCTCGATGAGATCTCAACTCGCTCTTTCAAGGACATCTATCATGCATTGGAGGAACCGAAACCAGTCAATCAAAGTTACGAGCGGTTTCGTGCCGGATTATAAACCGCGAGTTTTGACAGCGTGTGTACATGCGCATGCGTCAAACCGTGAGTGTGAGTGGGCGTGTCTTATATCGGACAGAATTTAAAGGAATTAAATCTTAATAAACCTTAGATAAGATGAATTAGTATCACTCTTATTTAATTATGAGTAATTAATATGAGTCACGATTAATCGAGATTAATTAATTAATCGTAATTAATCGTAACTTTCCTGGCACCTAGGTGATGGGACAAACTCCCTCTAGACGTCCGTACAGCCGAGTCACAGGCAATGTTCATTAAGATTAATTACGATTAATTAATAAATATACTTTCATCTTAATAAATCTTTCTTTGTATTAATAAGTCAGACAAAGAGTTCTGCCGTACAGACAGACAGACAGGTACATGGGCTTCAACCTGAAATAATAATAACAATAATAATAATAATAATAATAATAATATCACTGATTACATTAAAGATTAGCCGATTATTTTTAGCTTTAACCTTTTAACCTTTTAACCTTTTAACCTTTTATACAGTTATTACGGAAAATCTAAATGCAGCTGTTGCTATAGAAACGTATCTGTTGCCGTGACTCTAATAGCATGACTCTATTCTCTGCCCGAATGAATCAGTGAGTGCCAGGGGCGTTCGAGTCAAACTGGGACTTGGGATGGGTGAATGAATCTACATTTACAGGAGACTCTGTGCGGCACAGCGACACTTAGCCGCAGTGAAACATCTGGACGGAGCCAACATCTGACGATCCTGGCCGAGGTGGCACCGACCGCACTGCAGCCGTATCGGATGTGAAGCCAGGACGTCTGAGTAAAACTCATCCAAGCACCAGTGAAACGCTCGTACTAGAGGATTACACAGAGGAATGAAGGGAGGTTTTACTCCCAGAACTACTGTATGTCCTGTTATTCTGTAAGAGAATCAAAAGTCCCGCTTTGACTCGAACGCCCTGCGTAAAAAAAAAAAAAAACACTTCATTTTCTCTGAAACTGAACGCTCTGGGAAAAGCGGTTTATTTTCATACGCTGGATTTGATTGGAGGTTGGTTGCGTGTAAAGCGTGGGTGTGTGTTTACACGTCCGTCCTGTGTGTGTGTGTGACGGTGCATACGTGCATGTCTGCGTGTGTGTGAGGTGTGTGTTGTGCGTTTCGAGTGTTTCAGGGCTGATCCTGGGGCCTCCTGTGAGAAACACGTCTTCCTCGTTGTGTTTCCTTCCTTAGCTTTGTCTGCGCTTCTCCAGCCTCGCTCCGTATGGCTAGAACGTACAGTATGCATTTTCTAAGCACAGGTATGTGTGTGTGTTGGTGGTTGGCGTAGTTAGATCCTGTCCTTCTGTAATGTTATCAGAAGACATTCCTCTTCCTTCTTCTCCTTCAGACTCTTTGGCTTCATCTGTCTCCGAGCCCTAAAGCCACCCCCCCCCCCACACACACACGTTTCAGTCAGCTGCCACTTTTGCCCTGCCCCGACACTTCATCTCTTCATCTACTCCAGAGTCCCTGACACGATATGCGCATACCAGACATTCTATACATCCAGCCTGGGCAGCCACTGACATCCCTGGATAACAGCTTTGACCTACACTCGTACACTCTAAACATCCCGACCTTTTGGGATCTCGGTCTCTCTGGGGTTTTGTAAAAGCTAACAGATGTTGGCGAGGTTTGTGATGGAGACGGCGACTCAACGCAAGCAGCATGGCCTTGGGCTGATGTGTGGATGAGGGACGACTTTCCAGGGGAGAAATAGCATTAGTTTGCACCCAACATATTGGTTACATTTACATTTCAATTGCCAGGTGTGTTTAGGAACCTGAAACACAAGAGCTTAGGAATCAAACCCAGAATGGTGGGAATGTGTGGGAATCGAACCCATGACCTTGAAATTAGAAGCACATGGAAAACATGGTAAGTTTAGGAAGAACAACTCGTTATGTTCGAATCGGAAAATACGTATGAATCCGTTTCTGTAACGTTGTGTTATGGCGGGACGTGAACCTGTGAGGTTCGGAATGAGGAAACACATGGTGATGGAATTCGGGGTTTTTGAAGTCATGATGGTGAGATTAAGAAAACGTAGGAATTAATACTATGGCTACAATGTTGTGACTGGAATGTGTAGGAGTGGGAATCAAACACATCATACTGAGATTAGAAGAACACAGGAAGCAAACTCACGGACCTGGGATTGGAGTTGGGACGTGACGTTGAGGTATAAGGTAGTCATGTAGTGAATAACATGTAACAAAATCCAGAAACCTATGTTGCAAGAATTACTGTAGGAAAATGTGGGGGGAAAAAACAATAATGTCGAGAAGTACAGTATGTGGGAAGCAATGGCATGATGTTGAGACTGGAAAAGTGTGGAAAAGAAATAATTTTGGGATTATAAATGTGTTGGGAGTTGAAAGCATGATGTTTAAATTGGAAAAGTGTGGGAATTTAAATCATCCATGTTGGGATTGGAAAAGTACGGAAATTGAAACCCAAATGTTGGCATTAAAAAAGTGTGGGAATTGAAATCCATGTTGGGATTGGAAAAGTATGGGAATTGAATATATGATGTTGGGATTGGAAAAGTATGGGAATTGAAATCCATGTTGGGATTGGAAAAGTATGGGAATTGAATATATGATGTTGGGATTGGAAAAGTATGGGAATTGAAATCCATGTTGGGATTGGAAAAGTATGGGAATTGAATATATGATGTTGGGATTGGAAAAGTATGGGAATTGAATATATGATGTTGGGATTGGAAAAGTATGAGAACTGAATATATGATGTTGGGATTGGAAAAGTATGGGAATTGAATATATGATGTTGGGATTGGAAAAGTATGGGAATTGAATATATGATGTTGGGATTGGAAAAGTATGGGAATAGAATATATGATGTTGGGATTGGAAAAGTATGGGAATTGAATATATGATGTTGGGATTGGAAAAGTATGGGAATTGAATATATGATGTTGGGATTGGAAAAGTATGGGAATTGAATATATGATGTTGGGATTGGAAAAGTATGGGAATTGAATATATGATGTTGGGATTGGAAAAGTATGGGAATTGAAACCCTCATGTTAGTATTGAAAAAGTGTGGGAATTGAAACTCTAATGTTGGCATTAAAAAGTGTGGGAATTGAAACTCATTTTGGGATTGGAAAAGTATTGGAATTGAATATATGATGTTGGGATTGGAAAAGTATGAGAATTGAAACCCTAATGGTATTTAAAATATAAAATGAGAGAATTGAAACCCTAATGTTGGTATTAAAAAAGTGTGTGAATTGAAACTCATGTTAGTAATGAAAAAGTATGAGAATTGAAATCCATGTTGGGATTGCAAAAGTGTTGGAATTGAATATATGATGTTGAGATTGGAAATGTATGAGAATTGAAACCCTAATGGTATTAAAAAAAAGTGAGAGAAGTGACACCCGAATGTTAGTATTGGAAAAGTGTGGGAATTGAAAGCCTGATGTTTGAATTGGAAAAGTGTGGGAATTGAATCTATGATGTTGGAAATGGATGAGTGTGGTTATGGAAACCTGAGTGATGAATCTGAGATGAAATGAGTTTGGGGATTAAAACCCATGACATCGGGTGTTTGAATATAAAAGTCATGACACTGATACTGAAGGCAAAAAAAAAATCTTTAAAAAATTCTGAAAAGGTAGGAATTTTCCTCACCCTGGGAAACAAACCGTAGACAGTTGGCCTGGAAGCTGATGGAAATCAAACCCACGTTGAAGCCTGAAGGTTTGTGGCTCAATTTCATGATGTTGGGAATTGAAAACATTATATCTTTGGGAATCTAAGAATCTTAGCAGTACGTTTCTGCTAGGGTTTGAATTTTCATACCTTTGACAACCAAACCAGGCTGGAATTATGTGGGAATCAAACCCATTACATTTGGGGTCACATAATATGAATGGGAAGCATGGTTAAAAGAAAAAAAAACCTCATGGTGGTGGTACTGGGAGAGTGTGGGAATCAAAGCAGTGATACTGGAATTTGAGGAATGTGGGAATCACACCCATGATGTTGGGATTGGAGGTTTGTGGAAAACCATCATGGCAGGATTTCAAGCCATGATGATGGGACTGGATACAACTAAATCCATACTAACGGGATCTGAAAAATGTACAGGTTTCCATTTCTGCAGATAGCATTGGGGAATCGAAGGCTCGATGTTAGAATTGGAAGGAACCTACTGTACACGCCATAATGTACATGCCAGGTTATTAAAGAAGCATCAACACTAAAAAAGTCATATACTTGTAAATCTTAACAGACAACACACGTCCCGTCTCGTCTCCACCTCCGCCGACTGTTTGATGCAGCGTAAAGTTACTGTGGGATTCGATCCAGCCAGGGCACGGCTCGTTACGGTGATATTAAAACGCCGTAGGCACGCCGCATATCTCTGCATTTAATGTCATCTCGGGTTACTCCGCACATGGCGAGATAAGTCCATTTAAAACGTGCACGGGGCTCTGCGAAGCTCCACCAGGTCACGGCTCGCTAAATATTTTTGGAAGGAAGCAGCTCGGTGGTCTGTCGAAGTTTAAAGGCAGGGAAAGAGCAAATAAACTGCGCGCACACACACACACACACACACACACACACACACACACACACACACACACACACACACACACACACACACACACATAGCAGAGAGCTCTGGATATCTGTGAAAAAGACAGACTGCTGGCTTTCAGACGGGTCAAAGTGAGGAGAAAATGAGAAAAGGGACCAGGGAGACATTCATAAGCAAAACAGAGCATTCCTGCTACTCCCTGAGCATTAATTACATTCACGTTAAAATCAATATTAAAGGGCGCCTATTATGGAAATATTTTTTTTTAGTCATTATTAATATTCTAATGGATCTGCAAAAAATGAGAAAAAAAGCATTCATTCTTTTTTTTCCATTTTTTACTAAATAGGGTTTAAACAGGCTTATTTCCACCTAATGTGACCTCATAAAAGAAGTCCACCCCGGCTTGTTGCACAGCTCTGCAGCTTTCTCGCAGGGGCGTGGCTCAGCAGTAGCTCATCTACAAAAGGTGCATTTGGATTACGAGGACGAAACAGAGTGAGACTCGAGAAACAAAATACGGAACCTTTAATATGTCTAACTTAGTGTTAGCTCTAGTACCAAAGAGACTTTAGGAAGCTAAAGGCAGGTAAAAAAAAAATGCTGGTTAAAGGGGAAGAGGGTAACCCACAAGATCAGTATTGATCAGTTAACAAACTCCATCCACAGTCAATCACAGATCATCTGGAGCAGGATGACGAACACTTTCTAGAAATTGAACCTGAAGAAAGAAAAAACGCTCTTACAGTTAACAAGCAGAACTCACGCCTAGAGACGCGCCAAAACTTTTATTACTTTTTTTATTAAAACATAAATGAAATGTGGAATGCGACCGAACAGTTTCATACTAATTCCAGCACGGTACACGACATCATTGATTATCGCATGATGTCATGAACAAACAGTTGATGCATGATATACAGTAATAATAATAATAATAAAAAAAACAGAATAACTGCCATTTTTTCATTCATATATCGTTTATTTGTTCGTTTTCAAAGATTGCAAAGGGATTCTAAAATATTCTAATTTCTAAAGTAAAAAAACAAACGCTATTTCCTTTTCAGTCGGTATTTTCTATCCCATTGTTAAAGGCGAGTGCTTTATAGAGTTACAGACGCTAATAACGGCCCTGGCCTGGACACACTTGTTCTCAAGACACATCTTGCAGTCTGGCTGGGGGAAGCTTTATCACGCAGGTGATTTCAATCATCCGAACCTGGAGGGCGGAAAATCGACTTAATCCGCCGGCGTAACCCGATTCTGAACACCAGGAACTTTAGCTGTGTAAATATTGACGCACCTTTCGTACTTACGTCACCGGATCAGATCATGAATCAGATTCAGAATCACACAGAACCACTGCTGCACAGTTTTAGTCGACATTCACAAACTAAAAACAATAATAAAAATATGAAGACGAAATCCTGGAATAATTCCCGGCTCTCGCAGCTCGCGTCACATTCGTTACTTTGCTTAATTGTTCCTGTGACATGATGATGGGAATGTGAGACAGGAACTCATCCAGGAACTGTACAGATCTCTATCTCTCCATCTCTTGCTCTCCCAGACACACACACACACACACACACACACATGTATCCTGTACATAGTCTACCCCCTGTAGGTGTCCTTTCTGGGATTTTGTGCTGAGACACAGGGATATAAGGGGTCTATAGATAAAGAGATAAAGATCATCCCTTGTACCCCAAACATGACTAATGGGTGGTCTGTAACATTCCACAAAACCAAATACACACACACACACACACACACACACACACACACAAAGACAAACTTACCCTCGGCCAGAGTTTCATCCTCGTCTTGTCCTGTAAAGTCTGTCTGCTCGTCCGTCTTCCCGTTCAGGCTGGAGATTGAGATCTGTCCATTCTTCTGCAACTGCTACAGAGGGAACAAGACATTCTTTACAACCTGACACACACACACACACATACACAAAACTATTAAACACTACGACACTGTCCTTAAGCCATTTTTTAATTCAAATAATGTCTTTTATTTGAGACAGACAGATTCCTGGGCGCTTATGAGGTCAGACACTGATGTTGGACGATGAAGGTCTGGCTCGCAACCTCCATCCCAGTTTATCCCAAAGGTGCTGATTTAAAATGATCTGTAGCAATAATGAGCCATATTTTCATGACACAAGTGGTGAGTCAAAAGATAACGTCACAGTAGTGAGTGTGTGATGTTTGGCGAGTTTGCATTAACCTTAAGGTCGACGTCCTTCCAAACAAACCTTTTGAACTTTCTGCCAGTTATTGCACTTTACTCGTATCCTGGCACGGTGGCCTGCACTGACATTACCACTCTCTCTCTCTCTCACTCTCGGCTAATCAGACTAATGCATCAGGCTGAGCTCCAGAAGAATGATGCCCGTTAAGAGGATCCCATTATCAAGGAGCCGCCAAACACTTTAACAAGGGCTTTCCTGCTTTCTGTCGTCAGCCTGCCCTTTAAACAAGCAGCGTTCGCCTCACGTGTCTGGTTCTCGTACTACTATCATTATGTCATGATAGAAGAGATGAAGAAAAAAATCGATGGAGGAAATAAAAGATGGAGCAGGTCTCGCAGCGCCTCGTAGCTCCAGCGCAAACAAACAACTTGTGGTGCAGGTGAAACGCTGTCGAGATGCGACCTTGCCCTCAGTCGTTAAAAACGGCCTCAAGCTTAAACGTTCGACACATCCATCCGATTTAATCTATCGATCCATCTGAATTCGAAGGGCACTTCAGAGTACACCCACCCACACACACACACACTCTACAGCTCTGACACAGGGCCAGCAGGTGTCTGTTTGTGACCCCACCTGTCTCCTGACCCCGGGACCCTCATCCCATGACTTTCATTGCCCACATTCCAAACATCCTGTGTTGAATTCCAGAGCCTGATGAGTGCGGACCCTCCCAACCTCTCTCACACCATCCACACACACACACACACACACACACCACTAACACAACCCCCTACCACAATCAAGACCTCGGTGCTAAACACAACAAGTGGAGAACCCCATGAGTAAGTGTTAGATTTTATTAGACGGCGTAAAAGTTACATTACCGTAATATAAAATATATGAAGTGGTCATACTTGCAAAATTTTTAATTCAGTGGAAAAAGCAGTGGAAAATAATTCAGCTCAGCCCTGATGGCTGGTGGTGTTTATTAGATTTCTAAACTCTAAGATCTTTAAACTGGTCAACAATGAAACTACTACAGTCGAGTAATACGTGTTATCAAGATTCCTCATCAGTGACATCATAAAAATGATTTAGAGCAAACTATTAAAGCACTTAGAGACCGATTAAACAGCCGGATTGGTTTCGGAAACCTAAATCAGATATGTGTGACTTGGTAAAGGATGTAAAAGGAAAAAGTCTATAATGTACGTAGCTTCTCTCTATTTCACTCTATTTCTGCATGTCACAGGGGTGTATCGAGGGTCCTATGGTGTATGGTGTTAGGGTGCACTGTGGCTCCAGTGGCGCAATCGGTTAGCGCGCGGTACTTATAAGGCAGTACAGGTGGAGCGATGCCGAGGTTGTGAGTTCGAGCCTCACCTGGAGCACAGGTTTTAACAGTAACGTACTCTGTGTGGGTGTGTGTACATGGTGCCCTGTTAATGAGCTGGCCTTTAATCCAGTGTATATTCCTGTCTTACACCTTTATTGGGGTGGTGATGGCTCAAGGCTTTAATTTACTGATATGTGACGAATAAAGACTGAACCTTAATTTACTTTCAAAGAGCGTGCCAGATATGTGCTGTGTGTCAATTTATGTATCACCAAACTGACGCAATAGTTTTTTAATGATATATGTTGAGTCTCTGAGTGATAAAATGCTGCTGGTCCTCTATATTCCTGTAGGTGGCGCACTCTAAACAACTCAAACATTACCAGGCAGCATAGTATCGTGTTTGGTAACCGTTATTGTTTGTTTTGCGTAATGTTTCCCCGTAGCTTGCAGTACATATGCATTATCCTGTTCACCACAAGAGGGCGCATTTCCAGTGGAATACTGGACGTTGTCTTTTTATCAGTTATTTCAAAATAAGGACAGTTGAGAAATATGACTCGAACAAGACTCGATTTGCTGCGAGAACATTATATTTTTAAAGTGCAGCTTCGTTACCATTAGTGCTGCACAATTAATCGCATACAAATGGAAATCGCAGTTTGGACCAGTGCACTTAATTAATCACATAAGGCTGTAATTCATCACAGGTAATATAGATAATGTGTAATTAAAGTTTTTGAGCTGAATTGACTAGGCATAGTCTGGAATTTATGTAGAGTTCAGTCATTGTTTAATATTTATGAACTTCAAATAATTTGTGATACTTTGTGCCATTTAAATACTAAATATTAAGTTTAATAGGTATATATGGCTGTTGAACTCACAATTGCAACATGAACCAAAATAATCGCAATTGTTGTTAACGTTAATAATTAACCATTAATCAATTAGTGATTTATGTTTTATATTCGTGTTAGACACTTAAGGTGAAGGTGGAACTTGAACTTATTTTTCGAAATTTGTGAATTCCAGCTGAAACAACGCTGAAACTCTGCATGCTAAGCTAATCTAAGCTTTGTTATTAAATATATGTTTTAGATCTAACAATCGAGTAACTTTAAAGTGATCATGGATGGTTCACGCTGTAGGAAGCCGTGTTGATCTGAGGTCACTTCCTGAACTCGAGGGTTAAAAAGACCGTATTGATTTCTGCACAGGACTTAGACGTAGTTAAAAGGGGAGTTAAGTGGAGCGTTTTCTTCTGATGGATCAGATAGATTTTTCACGGTTTAGTCAAACGCTGCATTAGCGAAACAGCATGTTTTGGGAGCGCTGGACTGAACCCCTGAGGCTGCAATGGGCCACTTTTAAAAGTCCATGAGAGTCTTTGCTTTGACTATCCGCGTCACAAGATGGGAAGCTAGTGAGAAAAACAAACATGGACGACGGCGCGGTAGTGAAAAACAGAGACTTGTTTGTTAAAACTAGGGCTGTCGATATTAACACGTAGACGCATGTGATTAATCCAGAAATTTCAACGACTTACTATTGTTTTTTTTTTTTTACACTAATTACTCATATGACCAAGTTTGACCCTAATGGCTTCCCATAATCCGTTTAACTGGGATAATAAGACGGCTGAGGAAACATCACCTCTGGGTTGGATAAAATCTAACTTGTTTGCTTGAACTATTGTTACAAGAATATATAACATTTAAAACGAGAGCGTGGTGCCTCAGGTGGATAAGGCTCTAGGTTATAGGTTTTTGGGTCTGAGGGTCTGGGTTCGAGTCCCGCTCATCGGTGAGTTGCCACACCCCCATACTACCCGCCCACTGCATGCAGTGCCGGTCCCATGGGATTTATGGGATTTTAATTTATCATTTGTTAAATATTAATGTTTGAGTTGTTATAAAACTGCATACTCCGTTTCCTCCAACCAGTTTGTGATGCATTTCTTTATTCTAACATTGCACGCTTATAATACAAGTCAATCGGAGTAGCCAAAAATTGCGATTAATCGTGATTAATTGCGGACTATGACTGTGATTAACTAGATAAAAAAAATTGACAGCAGTGATATATTTAATTTTTTAACACTCTTTTATGTTTTTAATTAAATATTTTAACTCTATCTGCATGAATAGTTCTCTGGCTTTTCCTTATAACCAATCTTTATTTAAATCTGCATCAGGGCTAATAATAATAATAATAATAATAATAATATTAAATAAGCTAATCTCCTCCAGAAATAGCTAGGCTAGTCAGTTAGCGGGAAGTCGCTGGTACTGATGCTTGTCGTCGGGTTGCGTTGGAAGTTCTTTTTATTTTTTTCTAATTCTCAGCGCAGCGGCACGAAAGGCGTCGTTTATTTTTCTGTTAAACACTCCGAGTGTGAGCGCAGCAGCAGCCTGAGTCAGGACACGTCAGGAGATTACATTCCTCTACAGCACGAGACTCCGGCTGTGGGACGACTTCACGCTCTGAGATCTGCTCTGTTATACATCTCTGACCTCACACACACACACACACACACACATACTGTACACACACACATTACTGAAAACTGCTGGATGCATTTACATCTCATTTTAAATCTCGTCGTTTTTCATCTGGTCTAAATGGCAAATGGCGTGTGTGTGTGTGTGTGTGTGTGTGTGTGTATGATATTTTCTGTCTTTTAAAGTGTTTTCCTCATGAGGACAAGCCAAATGTCCACAGAAGGTCACTACGGTCAGACACCTCCCCCGTACATGCTTACACACACACACACACACACACACACACACACACACACAGGTGCCACACTCGGCTCCATCTTACTGCATCGGTTTCTGACAACTGCTAAACAAAAGGAGAGAGAGATTGACTGCAGGGATGTGTGTGTGTGTGTGTGTGTGTGTGTGTGTGTGTGTGTGTGTGTGTGTAAGACCTGTTTAACACTTAAACAAGAGATTAAACAGCATCCATCTTTATGACACTGCAAAGAGGTGTGACATGAGGTCCTTATTTGTATTCAGGTATTTGCACACAGTGTGTGTGTGTTGGTGTGTGTGTGTGTGTGTGTGTGTGTGTGCTCTCCTGATGAGTTTTGTGGCTGGTTCATTGTTTTGCTATTTGGACATGTTGACTGAGCAATACAAAAAATTAAAAATAAACTGGACACACATCTTAAAAACTATTGTTTATTATTTTTTAGCCCTCGTATCGGATAGCCGCCTCCTTCTCATTTTAGCACTCACACACACACACACACCAACACACACACACATGTCAAACACGAGGCCTACGCAATTTCCCTTTGGGATTAATAAAGTTCTTTGAATCTTGAATCTTGAATTGAATCTACGGGACAGATCCGGCCCACAGGCCCATTAGATTGGGTCTGTGCTACTGTTTGACATTTTCTCCCTGTCCCGAGTCCACAGCCGGTTTGTCCTCTAGTGACCCGAGAGAAAACAAAATAAAACTAAAACTAAAATATATCTGCCGTGTAGTTACAGTAAGGGGAGGATCGAGTCAGGAGAAGCATCTGGTGTGAAACCTGTGCTGGACTGATTGATCATCTTTGACGTCCCCTAATGAGAGAAAGAACAGCTGAAAGAACAACAACAACAACAACAACAACAACCTACAGTGTACCACCGGGCCAAAAACAAACAAAAAACACACCTGACCTGCATCAATCGGAGAAAACGAAGGAATTAAAATGACTGTAAGAGCTGATCAAGACCGTCAACAAAATCACAAAATACCGTGTTCAGGGACGACTTAAACACTTGGGGAAGTTGCAAATCCTAAACGTATTTCCACGAACACACACCATACCGTACACTGTAATCAAAGCTAAAAGGGGTTCAATGAAGTTTCAGTCTGTGACTGCTACTACGTCTACTACTAATAATAAAAGCAATCGTATTATTATTCATTCATTCATTCATTCATCATTCATCTTCTATACCGCTTTATCCTGTATTTAGGGTCGCGGGGACCTGGAGATTATCCCAGGAGACTTCGGGCACTAGGCGGGGTACACCCTGGACAGCATGCCAATCCATCGCAGGGCACACACACACACACACTCATTCACACACTATGGACACTTTGGAAACACCAGTCAGTCTAATCTGCATGTCTTTGGACTGTGGGAGGAAACCGGAGTACCCGGAGGAAACCCACCAAGCACGGGGAGAACATGCAAACTCCATGCACACAGAGACGGGAATCGAGCCTGGCCGGGGAATCGAACCCAGACCCTGCAGGTGCAAGGCGACAGTGCTAACCACTACACCACCGCGCCGCCGTATTATTATTATTATTATTACAAATAATAATATACTTTTCTAATGCGATAAACTCCAGCAGCAACATCTATATCTCCTCACGTCTTATAATCTTATAGTGATGTGCAGATGCTTTAAGGAGTGCTGTCAATCAATTCAATATTTTAATCGAGTTACAGTCATAATTTGTGATTAATCGCGATTAATCTCACCTTTGACTTGTATTATAAAACGTGCGATGTTGGAATAAATAAACATGTGACACACTGGTTAGAGGAAACGGATTATACAGTTTTATAATATCTCAAACGTTAACATTTAACAAATATTAAATGAACATCTCTCGGATGAGACTAGCACTGAATACATGGGCTGAGTAGTATGGAGATAGATGGGGGCGTGGCAACCCAACAAAGGCGGGGCTTGAACTTGGATCCTCAGATTAAAAAAACAACAAAACAAGAGCCTTAGCCGCCTGAGCCACCGCTCCCACATCTTACGCTTAATGTATTCTTGTAAAAAATTGTTCTCCTTGAAGGTCCACCTCCAGCACGGAACTTGCCGTTCAGCACCTGGTGATGTTTCCTCAGTCGTCTTAGTATCCGCGTTAAACGTGCCGTTATCACACAACAACGCTGTGATTATGGGAAGCCATTAGGGTCAAACTTGTTCATATGTTTAATTTGTGTAAAAAAAAAGTAGTAATGCGTTATTAGTCCTTATACCACTTTATCCTATCCTATAATAAGACTAAGTTTTTTTCATTCGTTAATTAACGAAAATTCATGTTTTTTTCTCTTGTACCTGTTGCATTTAATGCTGTGGACATACAGTAAGTAGGGAGCTGTTCATCACTTTATCAGGGCTATAAAAAAGACTAACTGCTCTCTCTCTCTCTCTGTCCCTCTCTGGATGTTTTAAATGTTCAGGACGACTCTAAACTAACCTCCATTAAAATCAAAAGATGTTGAATTACACTTCAGTATTTGTAAACCTTAAGCTTAAAAAAAAGAAAAAGCACGAGTCGGACGAGCCCTCATTAGTGTGCGAGAGAGAGAGAGAGAGAGAGAGAGAGAGCGAGGGCGGTTTTTCTCCCCTGTGGTACGTGAGCTCATAAAAAGTCGTCACCGCGCCATTAGCTCTAAAAGCTGACGAGCAGCGTGAGGTCTGACCTGCAGCAGGGGGCAGACGTAGATGTCTCCTAGAGAGAGTTGATCACCAACACCACCACAAAACTAAAGCTCGTAAAACTCCAAACTGAGACTAAGAACAGGCCATGTGTATGCATACACACACACACGCACACACACACACACACGTGCGCGCACGGTCCATTTGAAAGGCGTCTAAATTCCCTGCAGGGTCGTAGTTTATCCTAACATCATCTTTAAGAATGTTGTTCTCATTCTTGACACAGACACATAAAACCGCAGCATTAAAATGAGCTCAGGCTGCAGCTGCGGACCGTACATGACTTCTCCAAACACACTAATCAATCCAATCAGTGGGTTTTTATTTATTAGCGATGTTTACTTATTTCTATTAAAGTACTGCGTAAATGTTTTCATGGCCAAACAGAACCAATAAAAAAAAAAAAAATCAGAGATTCTTCTCTTTGTCCCCATGTGTGTACGCTGTCCAATGTTAATCAGCAGGACTATACCGAGCACCTTCACTGCAGAGCTGATTAACATGAAGCCACGCCCACTAAAACTCCATAAAAGGCAAAGTCGAAAAGGCCAATGGAATAGATAAAGAGCGCCCCCTAGGTGTGTTGTCTCTTACGGTAAGACTTCCAATGACGCAGCTCAGCTCTTTTTAAGAAAGAAAATATATATACCATAAATGAAATCAAATTGTTGAGTAGAAGTGAAGTTATGGGCAGTTACGTGCCATTATGTCACAACATCTAGCGCTTTTTTGCGTGGCTATAAGCATCACTTAACAGCTCCAATCAACGCGATAATTTCCTGTAAATACGCGGAGTATGTGGACGACCCAGAAACGACCGAAATGAACCTACGAAGCGTCCAAATCTTCAATACACAGCGCGACACAGCATGACTTTCTCCAAAAACAAAATGGTGCGTACGCTATGAAACTGAGCCCAAATCAAAACGTAGAGCAGAAGGGAAGTTATGAGCAGTTATGTGTCAGATGCATCAGCTTATTTTTAGCTTTAACTATGTCTACTTATGCTAGTGCTAAATAAATGTCTTCTTACAGAAAATGTCAGTTTGTCAACAATCCCACACGCTTTAAATGACGCTCCTGCTGTTCAAGTCCCTGAGAATGAGCTGTTGCCATAGAAACCATAAATTAAATTCTGTGCAGTAATATAAACCTGTATAAAAGGTTTTTCTCAAGCCAGTTTCTAAGAATTTTGCTTCTTTGTAGAAAAACATTAAGTAAGCTAATTACCTGCCACGAGAATGACAGTTTAAAGCTTATAATTTATGTCCACAAACAGAGCTATAATCACAGAATGACGCATGTTCAAAAATATCAGTCTGTATTAATAATGTTCACGACTGTTGATCATTATTTGATTAACTGCTTTTAAGAATACAGCTGTTTTGTGTTTTGCATAATATTTCTCCGTAGCTTGCAATAATCTATTAAGTCGCCTTCAAGAGGGCATACTTGCGGTTCAGGCAATATGCAATATTCGATTTGTTTAAATGTTCTTTGTTATTTACGCAAATTGTAAAGGAAGTTAATTACACTAGGATGAAAATTTCAGGATTTACATTAAGAATCATTAAGATTTACATAAAAAAAAAGAATAATCCGTTTTTTCAGACCTAACATCAACGTATGCACCAATTCTCATCAAACTCGCTTTAACTCATGGCCGTGTCTTAAAAACAAACAAAAAAAAGCAATACTAAAGCTGGCCAGTGTTGGGAAATCTCAATGAGGCAAGAGCGAACACACAGGACGTCAGCCCCAGAGGGAGCCCGAGCATTGTTCCAGGTTTTTACTTTACGTGCCGTGACCTGTTTGGAGTACTGATGTTTATTAGCGTTGCTGTTTGCTTTGGTAACTCGTTTCACTGCTGGACACAAAACCTCAGCAAGAACCCGCCGTACTTCTTCAGTGTTTGTGCTCCGGAGTCAGATTAACTGTGTGTTTGTGTGCGGCCGATCCCCGGCCAGAGAGCCGGCTCGGTCTGAGCTTCATCACGGAACAGACGCCGCTCGAATGCTATGAAGAAGCTCTCAACTGCCATATGTTACTCCCTTTTATTCTTTATAAGAAGCGTCATTATTCTGTCGACAGGATACTGAGACACAAAATATAGCACTTTTAAATAAATAAAAAAAGTAAGTTAGTATACTGGAGTAACTTGGCAGACGAAGCGATCATAGAGTCTCTTATTTAGATTTATTGATGGATTTATTTAATGTGATCTCACGATACTCTTGAAGCTCTGCGATCAGTATGGCCTTTAGAAAAGTGCATCTGTTTTTTTGTCAGACGTCTTAGAGATTAGCACTGTTGCGTCGTATCTACAGTGCTGCAGGTTCGAATCTCACCTCCAGTGTGTGTGGAGTTTGCATGTTCTCCCCATGCTTGGTGGTCTCCTCACACAGTCCAAAGACATGCAGTGTAGTGCAACTTTGGTGGTTCCAAATGGACCATAGTGTGTATGACTGTATGTACAGTATGTGTTTGTACCGTGCATTAGGTTGGCACGACATTAAGGGTGTACCTTAGAAATTGTGCCATGAGTTTCCTGGAACAGCCTCCAGATCTTTTACATTTTGGCATTTGGCAGACGCCCTCATCGATAATTGACTTACAATCTTATCTCATTATACATGTGAGTAATTGAGGATTAAAGGTCTTGCTCAAGGGCCCAGCAGTGGTAACTTGGTGGTGGCGGGGTTTGAACCTGGGACCTTCTGAACAATAATCCAAAGCCTTTTGATGGAAAATGGATGGATGCTTGGATGAACTTTTTTCGTCAGGTTAATGTACCGCTCTGGTTGTTTGTTTTACTGTTTTGCATTGCAGCGTTGGATTGGATTCTCAATTCTGATTGGTTGGCAGGTCTTGACTCATTTTAATTCCTTTTCAGTTGCAATTCACAGGTTTATTATGCACCGCCTGACCGCCCAAAAATCTTTCAAAAGTCCTGGATTACAGCCGTGTCATCGTGGAATAAGAGAAACTCTATAGATGTGATAACCTGGTGATTCAGTACATTCAGGTCGTCAGCTGACTTCATTTTATTGCCCCATAAAGTTGATGAGTCTCGACCTGATCACCTGATCAACCCCAGATCACGACACTTGTACAGTGGACACTATGCATGATGGGTGCATCGCTTCATACGCTTCCCTTCTTACCCTGACACGCCCATCACTCTGGACTCGTCATGTCACATGACCTTTTTTCATCACTCCAAAGTCCAATCTTTATGGTTTATGCAAATTAAAGCCTGATGAGTTTGACTAACAAGTGTTTTTCTTATGTACACACAGCTGTTTAGTCCCAATCCTGTAAGTTCTCAGCACATTGTTCGTGTCTATGGAAGTGCTCTTACTTACAATATTAAACATAACTCTAGTTGGTTGATAGAAAGAACTATAAAGCACTACAGTATATCCTACTTGGTTTTACAGTGAGGTTGATGGAAGGAGTCTCCAGTCTCAATCTCCATGATCTCAGGACAGTCTGGTACAGGAACGAAGTTTCTCAGCATGAAGTGTAAATACAATCAAGCCTGTTCCAGCACATCCTCCTTACTTAACATCCTCGTGCTTCCAAACACACTTACAAAGACAGATGAACTTCCCTCATTCATAAGCACTACAGTTAGGATTTCATCCCTGAGGGACGCTAGTGGAGAGCTATCGCGTTTCAGATTGTAAACAGAGCATCGCTTCGTGTCGGCCCGCGAGTCGCACTTACCGAACGGATCCTACACACACACTTCGATACGCACACTCGCACTCGGCGTGCATTCTCCTGTCACAGTTTGTTTCGTTTAGAAGCTGAGACGGTTCAAACGAGATGAAGCATCGTCCAGCTGCACACAGATGTTCATGACCTCGTCTAATGATTTCAAATGTAGTTGAAGCCTCTTGGATCTCGGAAATGGCGGAGCATCGGGTTGAGACTACTGCCCCCTAGTGTAGGGAGTGTTTCTGTGTGTCATTGTGTGAGAAGCTGGAGATATATAGACATAATAGAAATACAGTATGATGCTATGTCTTTAGAAAAGCTTACACAAAATGCCAATAAAATAAATAAAAACTCACTTAGCTTGGCTTTCCACTGCCACAAGCAAGTTTTGAGCGACTACCGTACACAGGAATTATTATAACTAATGCTCGTTATACTACGACACTTAATCAGGTGCCAACGGTCACATGACTTTGGTAAGTATCATGATCAGGTGAACCGCGAGTCCTGACATGAACCATTATTAGGTCGTCAATAATCATTTCCATGGCTGATGGCGTGACACGAGGCGGTGTAGTGTTACTAGCTGTAGTGGTGACATCATGGTGAGGAGGCTTCCCGTGAGAAAAGGCTTCCTGCAGAAATCTACGACCTGTCAGTTCGAGTTCATGGGTTAACTGTTGGGATGTTTCCCAAGAGATGAGCTGCTGAGGTTATTCTTAGGGAATCATGGAGAAGGAACATTTCTGGGACTTCCACTAAAAATAAATAAATAAATAAATAAATAAATAAATAAATGCTCGGATGAGACGACGCAGAAGACGGAAAGTCCTGAAAAAACAAACCTATTATCAGTGAGTAAAACCCCAACTGATGAATGTAACACACATTAGGTTCTGTATTATACGAGATCACTGTCGAATCCTAATCCAGACAGGTTTATTAATATTAATGGACTTAATGAACCACAGCACACAGAGATAAAAGGTTTTCTAAGGTTTATGGACTGGAAGGAGTGATGATTTTATGTGTCCCCCCAAAATGGCCATTTTTCAGCATTTATTGCCGAGTTTCATCTGAATGACAGTTAAGACCGTTGAAAGATTTGAATTCGAAAAAGTTCCGGATTCTAAAACATAAAAGGGCGAGAAACTGTATTTAGCAAATGTGTTTCCTTTTATCTGATAAAAATATAAATGTGTATGAACATTAAATCCACTTTGTTGTTGTCAATTTTCTATTAAAGTCTTAAAGAAATCAGACAGCAGGGAAATAAAAACCTAATTGCAATCTCTCAACAGATTGTACATTTTTAAAAAGAAAAGCAAAAATAAACTTTATATAGAAAAGCTGCGTGATATAAATCTACTAATGAATTTTATACATTTATTCCCATTTTCACGCCCGTGGTAGGACCAAAGATAACTTAATATGACATGGCAAATTCTTTCATCTGATTTAAAGGATGCTAAACATCATGTTTGGATAAGATTCTCTATTTCCTTTTCTAATGCTGGAGTAATTATTAAACCTGAGTGAACCTGATGCCAATTTGACTTCTACTTCAGTTGTAGTATAAAGTGCTGCTCCTCCAGCAGAGCAGGGACACGCCCTCTTTTGTGTATTGGATTTGACTTTTTCTTTAATGAAAGGATAAAAAACACCTACTTCTACCGTCTACTATCATCTACTTCCACGGAAACACTGACGAGAGACGACCGCACAAACATCTGATCATGAACTGAGAGCTCCGTCATATAAAGACCATTCGATTCGACCTCGACACAAGGCAGATGCGCGTCATGATTTATGGGAAACTGCTTGTGTTGGCACAGTGCCGGGCGAGTGGGACCAGATCTGGCCAACGGTCCTCTTAATGAAATCCGTCAGATTCCAGAACGCAAAACTATTCCAGGCTCTCAGAGCTGGACGTCAGATCGGTTAAAATAAAAACATGTGGTTTCCAGAGCGGACGGAGCCGCGAGTTAAACGCCGGCTCGTATTAAGTTGTCGTAAATTCATGGCGTGTAGGCTTGGCACGAACAGCGCAGATCTACACCGGGTTTGATGAATCGTCTGCATGTCATGGACGGAGTGACGGAAGCTCTCCTCGTCCTCCATGCCGGCTCCAGCTGCGCCTTAAACTGCAGCAGATGCAGCGGCGCACATGTGGAGGATGGGGAACGATGGGGAAACTCGATACGTACATGCGTTATGATTCCTGCATGTAAATTGTGTAACATGATGTGTAGAATCAGGGCTGACCGGGTTGGACGGCGCTAGCGGGCCCCGAGCTTCTCTCTGGTCTTTTGAAGATAACGAGACATCGGGAGCTCGACATGGCAGTGCTGATGTTAAGGAGAAAGTTAATGACGGTCCTTTACAGAACAGAGTTGCACAAAAACAAAAAGACTTGTTGGTGTAGAGAAGAGTAAAGCAACGCTAGGGCTGGTTTCTTTCTAGCCCAGAGTGTAGAATCATACAGACTATAAGGGACAGGTCTCTTTGACTGCGCCTACGAGGAAAACATTTAAAGGATATGTGTGAAAATCCAAGAGGCCCACCTGCAGCCCACCTGCAGTACCCTTATGGCCCACCAGGGGGCTGAGACCTCCACATCAGGAAACATTGATTTACCCAGTTCATGCTTGACCATTGAGCCTTAATTGGCCAGATTTCCTAGACGGAGTACACATCAAGGAAAGGGTTTGCGACTATAAATAAGACAATCTGAATTTGTGTTCGATTCCAAGGTAACCCTAATCAGGCCAGCGACGCTCAATAGGACCTGTGACAACCGCCTTCTTTCTGAGCTAATCTCTCTAGCTAGCTCTTTCCGCCTGGTCTGGTAAATCAAAAAAACAGAAAATCATCTCTGCTAGAAAAGCCGCAGTATGATGGATTATACACCCGCTACAGTTTCTGTTGAAGCTCGCGGTTGTTCGGTACAAGGTTCCAGATCCAGACCGCGACTTCCCCTTGATAAGCCTGACCTCATCTGTATTGTCACCAATAAAGCAACTCCTCAGCTCCATTTACTCCTCCCTAACAGCCATCCTGACACACACACACAGACACACACACACACACACACACACACACACACATAGACAAATCCCAGTTGGACTAAAACGTCCTGGTGAATCTTAAGCACGAGGGTGTGTCTCAGACTGTCCCAGTTTCACTAACACACAATCAGACCATCTCCTCCAAACCCCCTCCTGCCCCCCCCCTCTCTTTCCTTTCCTCCATTCCCTCACTCCCTCGGGTCTTCTCTTCAGCGCCTCTGATTTAGGCCCCACAGTTCAGCTGGGAAGCGAACTCTCCGACTGCAACACTTTCTTTCACCCCGTGTAGAAAAACATGATTAGGAATTTCAAGTGGATTTCTAATGGGGATAATTGAATTACGGAGATATGGGTCGGGGGACTTAAAGCTGGCTGGGTTTAAAACAATCAATGAACAATGCACAGAGAGACATGGCCTACTTTCTGAATTAAAACCAAATCCTTCAACGTCTGGAGATGTGAACTTGACATGGCGCAATAAAACAATAACTCACTGTTGGAGCTGAGAGCTTTTTTTTTTTTTAACACCGCGACCGGATAAGAGGACGCGTGATCGCGTTATCCGACTCAACACTGATACGACGTGATCATATGCACGTTATTCAAATTTATGTCAATAAAGTTTTAATGTGATTAAAACTGATCCATCAATTATTAAACAGCTGACACTTACTATGAATTCAATCTGATGATTCAATACTATGAATTCAAGGCATCGGTTTCCTTGTTTGAGTGTACCTTGTTTGTTATGGTTTCCATGGTAACAGCTTTAAAAAATTTCCATAACTGTTGTTTTGCAACGGGCGAAGTTTCCAGGAATAAGGTGTTTGTTAAAATTAATGAAAGGAGTCGGCACATGCATGTAGTTCATTGGCATGAAAAACTTGTTGTGATTTTGCTGAAATAAAATTAAATAAAATAAATAGGTTCACTCAAGCGCACAAATGCAGACGCTTTAAGTTACACAAGGCTGGTTATGTGTGTCGTTGCGTTCACGAGTGTGTCCATCAGAAAAACTCAACAAGATATCCAACAAGAGCGCGAGCTGCAGTCTCAGAGCGGCCACTAGGGGTGCTATAGCAAGAAACAACATTAAACGCTGAGTCATTCTACTTACAGTAGGTTAATTCCTCTAACTTTAAATAGATAGAAAAACACATTATTCCTTGTTAAATGAAATGTGTGTCGTTTTTATCTATTATTTGGTAGCTTTTGTTCGATAACACACCCCGAGTGTTTTACGTCTTACATAAAAAAGATTAAAAAAAAAATGATGTATGAAGGCATTTATAATGTAGGCAAGAAGATCACACACGTGACAGATTCCTCCATGTGTTCAGAGGACGCTTTCGGGTCGTACTGTGTAAGGAAGCTAGCTCTAGAAATTATTCACCATTACAAAATACAAAATCCGAGTGGGTGAGAGTAAACATCCTCCTCCTGTACCATCCCACACCATCACGCTTCAGTCTCTACACACTCAGGACCTGAGGACGTCCGGACTGACGTGAAGACCTCCAGGTCAAAGGGTAACAGATTCAGCTCTTATAACTCTCCCGGGATTTTAACCAGCACATGCTCGACAATGCACACACACACACACACACACACACACACACACACGTCTCTCTCACACGTACACGCTAACAATGTAGATACATGCCCACTTTTTGTTATGTTTCCAGGAACGCAGGTTCAGTGTAATTTATCAACGGGTTTCAGTTATGATTTGTTCACTCGAGGATGAGGAATGCTGGCCTCCCGTTCCACGCTGTGAACCTCGACAGACTAATACACACTCTGCTTATGAAATATGCAAGGAGGGGAAGCGGGAGAGAGAGAGAGAGAGAGGCGGGGGGGGGGGGGGATGAGTTCTTAGTGTCTGGTTATTATGGGATATGTTTCAAATAAAAAGAAAAAGAAATTTCAATAATAATATGGATTAATCGGTATAGAAAATGAATGAAAAATTAATGAATATCTAAAAAATATTCATAAAGATATTTAAATATATAATTTAAAATATATATATATATATATATATATATATATATATTTGTTTTTTTTTCCTTTATCACAGTTATTGAATATTTTTTTCTGCTATTTTTCTAATATTATTAAAGAATAAAATACTTCGTGGTTTGCCGGACATTGTTGTTAAAAATTTTTTTTATTAAACAACAAAATATAAAAATACCATGTATGCCATAACTAACTTAATAATTAAGTTACTTATCATAATTAACTTTATTTTAAAAAATAAATAAAAAGTAACTTTTTTCTATTATATCCAGTGCTGTCAGTCGATTAAATTTTTTTAATCTAGTTAATCTCAGTCTTAGTCTGTGATTAATCGATTAATTTGTATTAATACACATGCAATGTTGGAACAAAGATATGCATGACATACTGGTTAGAGGAAACAGATTATGCCGTTTTATAATATCAAACATTAACATTTAATAGTAAATTATATTTATATTTCGTATGAGGGTGTGGCAACCCACCGACGGCAGGGCTCGAACCCGGATCCTCAGATCTGAAAAATGACACTCTAGAGCCTCAGCTGCATGAGCCACCACTCCCACATCTTACATTTAATGTCTTCATTATGGTCAAATGATTCGTTTCTAGATTAATTACATACGTTGTCTCGTTAATATTGAAAGCCCTAATTATAATACTACAATAAATCAAATGATAAGTTTTTTTTTACTGAATAAATACTTTTATTGTATTCATTTGAAGCAATAATCTTTTGCAAAAAGTTGGAATAAATAAATATATCACATATTATATACTGTAGCATATTCGAGCTATTTCCACTTTGCTACAGATGTTTGTAAGATGATCATGTACACCACCAGCGACTCCCAGTCCAGGTCTGAATCCAGACACTGCAGGTATGTGGGCTGCTGAACATCAGAAACATACACACAGAAGTCATTGTGTTACAGCTCTACTAATCCTACGGTCTGATTATAAGCCTGAGATTCTCTACAGCGGTATACAGAATGAAGTGTGAGTGCTCTAACAGGGTAATTCTGGCTGGTGTTAACTTCACAACCACAACAAGCATCAACTCAGTTAAAACTCCACCATCAGTCCTGGCAGCGCTGCTGACATTTCCACTAAATCTCACCTCTTAGGCTATCTACGCTTTTCCAGGAACGAAAGTGGATCCGCTTGTGTTTGTTTTGCTGAGGGTTTGGATAAGAACAGATCCTGCTCGTGATGAAGGCCTAAAGACAGGCAGCAGTGCCAGAGGAAGTCCTGTGGAGAAGAGGGAGTCCAAACTGCTCGACACCATCCTGCATTAGACTGACCCGATCAACCGCAAACTCCAACCGCAGTCATACAGCCGGAGGAGCAGCACCACGGCACACACCCCTCCGTATTATACAATCTACAATAAATATGTGTAAGTGTGTTATGTAAGGAATAAAACACTCTGGAAAAAAAATTATTGCTCAGATACGGAAATGAAATCTACAGTAACGTTAGAAGCTTTAACACGATTTAGACACACTCCGGCCTTTGTGAGTTTAAGTGTCGATAATGGACAGGCAGAGGCCTCGCAGGTGGAATAAAAGCCATGACGTCATCCCGAAAAATACCCAACAGTACAAATCGATAGGGAAAGCAGTGGGGAGCAGCTGGAGGGCACATGGGTCGTCACATCAGCAGATTTGCAACATGAGAGACGAGAGCATCGTCACTCTGACTGCATCGGCCCTTATTACCACCGTAAACCTCCACACTGTACATCATAACCACCGTAAACCTCCACACTGTACATCATAACCACCGTAAACCTCCACACTGTACATCATAACCGCCGTAAACCTCCACACTGTACATCATAACCGCCGTAAACCTCCACACTGTACATCATAACCACCGTAAACCTCCACACTGTACACTGTACATCATAACCACCGTAAACCTCCACACTGTACATCATAACCGCCGTAAACCTCCACACTGTACATCATAACCACCGTAAACCTCCACACTGTACACTGTAAATCATAACCGCCGTAAACCTCCACACTGTAAATCATAACCGCCGTAAACCTCCACACTGTACATCATAACCACCGTAAACCTCCACACTGTACATCATAACCGCCGTAAACCTCCACACTGTAAATCATAACCGCCGTAAACCTCCACACTGTACATCATAACCACCGTAAACCTCCACACTGTACATCATAACCACCGTAAACCTCCACACTGTACATCATAACCGCCGTAAACCTCCACACTGTACATCATAACCGCCGTAAACCTCCACACTGTACATCATAACCACCGTAAACCTCCACACTGTACATCATAACCGCCGTAAACCTCCACACTGTACATCATAACCGCCGTAAACCTCCACACTGTACATCATAACCACCGTAAACCTCCACACTGTACATCATAACCGCCGTAAACCTCCACACTGTAAATCATAACCGCCGTAAACCTCCACACTGTACATCATAACCGCCGTAAACCTTCATACTGTACATCATAACCGCCGTAAACCTCCACACTGTACATCATAACCGCCGTAAACCTCCACGCTGTACATCATAACCACTGAATTTATATCAGCTGAGTAATGAATCAGTACTTAATTAGTAATAAGTCTTACAGTAATTACAACGTAATCAGCAATGAACCAACAACTGAGTAACTAATGTCTCAGTCATGACCGAGTCAGTAATGAACCTTACAGTAATGAAAGGTTATTGAAAATTAAAAGTTATTCATCAGTTCTATCGCAGTAATAAATCAGTAGTGATTAAATGTTACTTCATTACTCATTTTAATTAGGATACGAGACACTTAGACACAAACAGCCGGTGTTACACGTACAGTTACAGTTCATCTGAAGAACACGTTCGTTTTTGTTATCGCAGCTTTTCAAGCCTAAGAACTGATTTGATCTTGTTTCTTTTGTCTCTAGATGAACAATGTTTCCTGTTCTCTGCGTTGCGTTCCGTTCATCACCTCGTTTACTCTCTCTCTCTCTCTCTCTCTCATGTCCACTTTGTGTTTTCTGTCCCCAATGCTCATTAGGCTTTCATGTGGGTGAAATTTGCTACAGAAAAAAAAAAGGTACGATAAATGAGAGAATGAGTAGAAAGTGTGGGGCGGAGGGGTGGGGGGAGGGGGGGGGTGCAGTTTACCCCCTTTTCTGTTTGGCCGGCATACAAACAGGTTCATTCTTCTGGAAGAGAAGAGAAGAGAGAGAGAGAGAGAGAGAGAGAGAGAGAGGGAGCTGGCACTGGATTGAGGTATCACACACTCCGCTGGAATCAGCCTTGATGAAGAAAAGGGATAACAAACAAAAAATCTCTTTTGCTTTCTTTCTTTTCCAGGTTTACTAGGAGCAGCCACGCTCAAGATATTCAAAAGACCTAAACATAAGACTAGCAGGCACCGTACAAATCATACATATCTTATATCTTATAAATCTCACGGAACGATACGATCTACAAAGCAGAACAGGAATTTTATTTAGGTTTTTTTTTTTTTTACATCGCCTTTGAACGTTGCAGCCAGTTTATTCAATGGATTAAATTTATCTATCCCGGATTTTCTAATATTGTTAATTTAAAAAAAAAACTTCTATGAATAGTCATATATCAGGCACATCTATGTTTCATTATATACTTGAGATACTTTTGAAACACTCCTAATCTTTATCTCCATGTGACTCCATTATTTCTTGGTATCACCTCATTACAAGTCTCTCAGGCATACGCGCATCTTCACGCTAACTGAATTAGCTAAAGTGCCTCCGCACTGAAAGCTTGGACTTGATCTTCTGAGTCACGGGATGTACGTAAGTGTATTCCACATTATTCCAGTTATACTGTATGAGCGTTTACGCTTCTGGTATTCACTCACTTACTCGCTCATCATCTACACCCCTTTATCTTGTATAAAGTGATGCGTGGGGTCTTGGGGCCTCTCCCAGGAGACCAAAGGGCACGAGGCGGGGTACACTCTAGATGGAGAGAACATGGGGAGAACATGCAAACTCCATGCACACAGACCGACCCCGAGATGGGAATCGATCCCAGACCTTGGAGGTGCAAGGCAACAGCGCTAAGTGCTAAGCCACAGTGGCGCCATGTTTTTGTTAAAACTTTTACATTTATACATAAAAAACGTGACATATATTCATAATTTCATGGCTCATGGCTTAATGGTATCCAAGCAGTAGTGAGACTCTGGGATAAGTGTATTAGTGCAGCAGGGGATTATACAGAGAAATGAAGAGGAAGGGTGTTAGTATGTCAAATCAAAAGTCCCGGTTTGACTCGAACACGCCTGTACTGTAATGAGAAACCATAAGATGTAAAAAAAAAAAAAAAAAAGAGAGAGGAAAAAAAAAAACCTTCTGGCCCAGGTTGGAAAACTGTCCCGTGTTGGTTTTGACACTGGAGACTCCTTCCATTCATGTTAAATGTAAAAAATAAATAAATAAATAAATAAATTGTGCGACATTTTTGTCCAGGTCATGTGGCAGTAACAATATCCTCAGGATTAAATGGACAATAAACCAAAACCACATTAACACCCTTCTCTACAGCACGTGTAAGAACTAAAGAAATGCACTACATACTGTATATAATGACTGTTTGTATCAATATAACAGAAAGCACACATTTTTCTCATGAACGTTATCACACGGTTCAAGTGAATTTTATTTGTATAGCGCTTTTGAACAACGTCTCATTGTCTCGAAGCAGATTTCCAGAGACAGGACCGAGTGTGGAAGCCTGTTTACGCCACAACACGGATTAGTCACTGATCCTCGGATAACGGCACACAACTCCGTCGTATCCTATCACGCCATGCTATCCTCCTGATAGCTACTCCTGCTCTATCAGGGTCTGACTGTCCTCTGATAAAATACACACAGCGCAGCACTCTGCGGACTCGATGAGACACACATCCCACGCACTTGTGTTTTGGTTTTATTTCCTTTCCCTTTGATACAGTATAAACTTTTAGAATTGTAAACATACAGTATCACAGGTTTAGATTATTTAAATGTTTATATTCTAATATTTTATGTTTTTTTTATTTTACTTTTTTCATTATCATTAGTTTTTTGTAACCGCTCATTCATACAGACAAATTGTGTATACTTATTACGGTTTCCCATGATTTACTTATTTCTCATCTCTCTGGTCTGGGTATCTCTGGTAATATTTTATTAATATTAATTAATAGTATTAATATCTTACCTCTCTTGGTTTATCTTCCTATTTCTCAGATTTTATATTTCTGTTAAAGATTTTCGATCGCCCACCGTCCCCCTGAAGCGAGGTGCTCCCCAGGGATCTGTTCTTGGCCCACTATTATTCACAATTTACATAATCCCACTCGGTCTGATCCTTCAACGTCATGATCTTAACTATCACTTTTATGCCGACGACATTCAACTTTATTCTATCCGTACACCTACTCCTAATCTGCTCAAGTTGACAAAATCTCTGCTTGTGTGAAGGACATTAGAGATTGGCTTAACTTAAATTTTCTTGGACAAAACTGAGATAATTTTCATCGGAACCCCAGCAACATTTCCACCAATTTCACCTGTGAGATTGCTGGCTCTCACATCAAAACATCTAATTCTGTCAAAAGTAATCTTGTTTGGAGTAATCTTTGACTCCACACTCTCCTTTCAGTCTCACATTAAATCTATCACTAAATCTGCATTCGTACATTCCTTCATCAGTACCAAAGATGCTGAAACTGTCATCCATGCATTCATCTCATCACGCATTGATTTCTATAATGCCCTTTTCACTGGTCTACCTGCCAGCTCCATCTCCAGATTACAATATATTCAAAACTCTGCGGCTCGAATACTCACTCATACCAAACGTTCTGCTCATATAACCCCAATCTTGTCTGATCTCCATTGGCTCCCAGTCGTCTACCGTATCAAATTCTAAATTCTTCTCCATGTTTTTAAATCTTTAAATGGCTTAGCTCTGTCCTTTTTTGCTGTTCCTCGGTACCGCCTCTCTTCAATGGAAGGCAGATCATTTAGTGTTATTGCACCTAAACTTTGGAATTCTCTCCCATGCTCACTCCATTCTGTTAATAACATCTCAGTATTTAAATCTTTACTCAAACTCACTTGTTTTCTGAATGTTACACCACTGATTTGTTAAACTGACCCCTTTGTTTAATCCACCTGTCCTCTACATGTTTGTCTCTTAGGTTTTGTTTTGTATTTCCATTAAAAAAATATATATTTTTTTGGTATTTCAATGTCTGTTCGTATTATTTTATTTTGTTAACGTTCATTGTAAAGTGTCCTTGAGCTCTGGAAAGGCACAATATAAATAAAAATTATTATTATTATTATTTTCCACCATAATAAATGTTTTATTTTTTTATTTTTATAATTAATTAACAAATAAATTCTACTCCTTCACTAGCACCACGTTACAGGAACTCGGCTGGGAGTTATTCCCACATCCTCCGTACAGCTCTGACCTCGCTCCGAGCCATTTCCACATGTAAAGGAGTTCCTGGGAGGCCAGGGTTTCAGGTTTCTGATCATGGCTCCGTCATTCTGAGAAAACCTTCTACCTTGATGGAATCCAAGAACTAGTGAAAGACTGGGATAAGTGCATTCGTGTATCAGGAGATTATATAAAAAAAATAAAGGGAGTTTTAACAGTGTTCTGTTTTTCTGTACAATCAAAAGTCCCGTTTTGACTTGAACACCCCTCATACACAGATTAAAGCCAGTTCATTGCAGTGATATAAAAAAAAGCAGAACACTGTTTCTCCAGGTTCATGCTGCTATAGAAAACATGCATTACTTGTCACTGTTCTACAGCAGCACATACCTGCGTGTTTAATATGATGATCATCTGATTGTTGGTGGAATTCGCAGTGTTTAAGCCTCATGCCTTCTCTTGCTATAAGAACTATGTCACACAGGTGGCCACTTGACAAACAAGCGAAGAAGGAAGCGGCGATGAGCTGATACCAGCGCAGGAACACACATGTCCTCGGTACCGCGCATAAAACAATCCGTATCAGTTTAATCTGCATGTTTATGTTTTTTTAAAGAATAAGCATTACAGTGAAGGATCTCGGTGCTACGTTTATGCTAACTCAAAGCCTCATCAATCCGAGATGCCATCTAACAAACAAGACGGAAAACAACATAACATTTGTGAAAACAATGAGAAGAATAAATCTCTATGAGCTCATGATCCGGCTAAGGTAAGACTAGCCATCTACTGTAGCTTCCCACTGGGGCTGGAAACCGTCGCGTAAAATATGAAATTGTCACGCAATTAGAAACCAAAAGTCCTGTTTTGTTTTCGAACCAAGGCAGGACGCCATTTGTTCTGTGTTTTTGAGGAAATATTACAGGTTGCCACCGAATAGCGTAGCGTAGCGTACACAACATTGGATATAAATTCATAACCAACAAGAACAACACAGGCAGGTCCGTCTACAGCCACTGACACAGTAAACACTCTTCTTATTTCTTACTACAAACTTAATGTCAATAAACCAACGTACAGCGGTACCTCTGCATACCAACTCACAAATGTTTGCCTCAAGAACTAATATTTGCTTTGATGTACAAATAATTTTCAGCACGCGAGCGAACGAACCGAGCCGAACCGAACGCCGGCTAAGTCACGCGTAGCTCCGGGAGCCGTTTAAAACTCGTCTGCGTCAGTGGAAAGCCAAGCGAAGTGACTTTACATAATTCTTTTGTGGATTTTTTTTTTGCATTCTGCGCAGGATGTAGTAAAGTCACAGCACCATGGGGTCCCAAGAATGTTAACAAGGACGGTAGCAAGAAGAAAATACTGTCGTCGCTTTTCAGAAACAGCTTGGTTTATAAAGCAGCCGGTGTCAAGAGGAATCATAACTTAAGAATATGTTAGACTTAATGTCTGTTTATTTCACATTTTATTTCATTAATATGTCTTCTCTAAATGTTTTGATTGTTTTTACATGCAAAAAAATATAATTATAATGTTGGAAACTGGTAATATTGGTAATGTTTACTCTGAAACGGACTGAATTTGTACGCCGAGGTACGGCTGTACTATTGTATTAATAATAATAATAATAATAATAATAATAATACATGCATGCTATGTACAGTATGTACGATAAAGTGATAAAATAACATGTTCAAATCAAACCTAGGCTTGTGATAGAATGTCTCATGAATGAAGACATAAAACTAATTGTAATGAGCACCAAATAGCCACCACCCTTATTTATAGGCCGTATTTGCGTTTCGGGGAGTTACCGACCCTACCGACCCTACCGACCCTACAGTAACTGCATACTGCTATATCCGCTAGGTTAAACTAATGCTAACCAGCTGTCACGAGCCGGCTCCTTCATACAAGCACCTCGCAACCCTAACTCCACTCCGGAGTTTGTTGCACGCCCAGCGTTCATCACGGCACACCTGGATCTGATTAAGCGTCATCCCTAGGCTTTAAAAGCAAGCCGAAGCGCACCTGTCTTTGCCGCAGTGTCTCACTCGTGTGCCTTACGTCTAGTGTGTTATTGATTTCCCGGATTTTTGACTCGTTGCCGACCCAGCTCTCCCTTTGGATTTTCCTTTCGCCTTCTCCGTCTGTTACCTTGCCTGATTCTCGGACAACTCATTACCCACATCAGCCACGGGTCTGTCCCCCTTTCAGTGCTGCCTCGGTTATCAGCCTCCTCTGTTCCCGTCCCAGGAAGTGGAAGTGGAAGTTCCTTCAGCTCAAGCCTTTATTCGCCGGTGCCGAAGAACATGGCTGAAGGCAAGATCTAGGATTCGCCGGAGCGTTTCAATCTTCAAACAACAAGCTGACCGGCGTCGCTCCAGGGCACCGTCATACCGCGTGGGCCAAAGAGTGATGCTGTCATCCCACTACATTCCCCTTAAAACTACCTCACGCAAACTGTCTCCCCGATTCATCGGCCCATTCACCATCACCAGAATCATTAACCCCTGCACCGTCAGACTTCATCTGCCTTCCACCATGCGTCGGATAAACCCTTCCTTTCACGTATCCCAGATAAGACCCCTGGCCTCATGCCCACTGAATCCACCCTCCCGCCCGGCTCCTCCTCCCCGACTCATCGATGGTAGTGAGGCCTTCACCGTGCGCAAGCTGATGAAAGCCAGACGACGAGGCAGAGGCCTCCAGTACCTGGTGGATTGGGAAGGTTATGGCCCCGAGGAGAGGAGCTGGATTCCTTCCAGATTCATCTTGGACCAGTCCCTCATCAATGACTTCCACCGTCAACACCCCAACGCACCGGCCATTCCGCCAGGTGGCGTCCGTAGGAGGGGGGGTACTGTCACGAGCCGGCTCCTTCATACAAGCACCTCGCAACCCTAACTCCACTCCGGAGTTTGTTGCACGCCCAGCGTTCATCACGGCACACCTGGATCTGATTAAGCGTCATCCCTAGGCTTTAAAAGCAAGCCGAAGCGCACCTGTCTTTGCCGCAGTGTCTCACTCGTGTGCCTTACGTCTAGTGTGTTATTGATTTCCCGGATTTTTGACTCGTTGCCGACCCAGCTCTCCCTTTGGATTTTCCTTTCGCCTTCTCCGTCTGTTACCTTGCCTGATTCTCGGACTGATTTTTGTGTATGACCCTGCCTGTATTAGGAATCTGATTCTGGACTCGCCCTTTGGATTTGTTCATTCACGTGGCTGGATCTTCTGGTTATCGACCCTTACCTGGCTAAAGACGCTGATTGATCACAAGCGGACCGCATAGCGCTCGGTCGTTCCTCCCGCTACAACCGAGGATAATTCGTGCGCTTCCACTTCCGGGTTCACGGAGGATTCTCTGACGTCTTCACCCAGTCCTCTAGTTTCATCACGAGGTATTCCCCGAAGCATCCTGTGCACGCACCGACTTTCTCTCTCGCCCCGTACACACACACACACACACACATACACGCGCCCCCCCCTCGCGGCTGCGCGCTGACTCTCTCTCGCTCACACACACACACACACACACACACACACACATACATACACGCGCTGCTCCCTGCTGCGCGCCGACTCTCTCACTCACACAGACACGCACACACCCACACATACACACTCCTCCTGTCGCTGTTTATTTAACCCTTTAGTGCCCTAATAAATTCCTTTAAGAGAATCTGTGTCTGCTATTGGGTTCTTCCCTCTCCTGCCTTCCCCGCTCCTGACAGTACACTGCGGCCATGGCAGACCCAGCAGATACTTTTCCCTCCAGGTCAGGTCTTCGCACCCACCTCCAATCCAGGACAAGTAACCGATCCGAGGCTAGGCTTCGCCAGACTGTCGCCCAACAGGGAGTTCTTATTAATTCCCAGCAGCGAAGTCTTCAACAGATATCCCAAAGCTTGTCACAGCTGTCAGCCCAATTTCAGCAGGTTTGCTCAGCCCTCCCATCTACACTCACACCCCCAGCGCGGCATGAACCCCCAGCACGACATGAACCTCGCCTGCCCCATCCCCAACCCTACGGTGGAGATCCTGGCACCTGCCGGTCGTTTTTATCACAATGTTCTCTGCTATTTGAGCTCCAACCCTCGGCTTTTCCTACGGAGCGCTCCAAGGTGGCATACATCATCACGCTGCTTACGGAGAGAGCCCGGGAGTGGGGAACGGCCGTCTGGGATGCTAACGACCCCTGCTGCTCCACCCTCAGCGCCTTCACAGAGGAGATGAAGAGAGTATTCGACCGCTCCCACGTGGGAAGGGAGGCCGCTAGGCAGCTTTTGGAGCTCCGTCAGGGTTCCCGGTCTGCTTATGACTACGCTATTGAGTTCCGAACCATGGCAGCCACCGCTCAGTGGGACACTCAAGCGCTTTATGATACCTTCCTGAATGGGCTCTCTGAGCCGGTCAAGGACCAGCTGGTGTCTCAGCAGCTTCCTGGAGACCTGAACGGGCTGATGGATCTTGCAGGACGAGTGGATTCGCGCCTCAGGCGTAGACACCGCACCTTTAGCCAGCCCGGGCACAGGGCAGGGACCCCTTCTGCACTGACCATGCCAGCCATCGCCCCTGCTGAGCCCATGCAGGTTGGACGAACCCGGATCTCGCCAGAAGAACGTCAACGCCGGATTCAGGCAGGAGCGTGCCTCTACTGTGGCCAGGTTGGGCACTTGCGTCTGCAATGCCCGTTAAAAGCCAGGCCCCCCCAGTGAACCTAGGCACACTGGAGGGGCACACCCAAGAGCAGTTGCCTAGAGGCCGTCCAGTCCTTCCCGTCACGCTTTTCTTAGATAATCAGCCCTACGTAGCCCATGCCCTCGTCGACTCCGGCTCCGACCAGAATATGATCTGTGCCACAAAGGTCAAAGAACTAGGCATTCCCACTTGCCTCTTGAACGCCCCATTGTCCGTCCACGCGCTCGATGGTACGGCACTCCCTCCGATCACCCGACGCACCGTTCCGGTAACCCTCAGGACCTCTGGGAATCATTCGGAGGAGATCTCCTTTCTCGTCATGGATAGAGCTCAGTGCCAGTTGGTGCTTGGACGTCCATGGCTGGTCCGACACAACCCGCGTGTGGACTGGAGAAACAACACTATTCTCGAATGGAGCCCTCTCTGCCTGGCCTCTTGCCTGAAATCTGCTCTTCGTCCCACCATAGCCTCAGGTCCCCCTGAGGAGTTTCCCGATCTCTCCACGCTTCCACATGACTACGTCGACCTCAAGGCTGTGTTCAGTAAGTCTCGGGCCATCTCTCTTCCACCTCATCGTCCATACGATTGCGCCATTGACCTCCTGCCCGGCACTGCTCCACCTCGAGGTCGTCTCTTCTAACTTTCCCAGAATGAAAGGAGGGCCATGGACCAATACATTTCTGAGTCATTAGCCGCCGGCATCATTAGGCCATCCTCATCACCCGCTGGGGCTGGGTTTTTCTTTGTGGCCAAAAAAGATGGTACCCTTCGTCCTTGCATTGATTACAGGGGGCTCAATGACATCACCATAAAGAATCGGTACCCACTGCCCCTGATGTCCACAGCCTTCGACCTCCTGCAGGGGGCCCAATTCTTCACAAAATTGGACCTTCGCAGCGCCTATCACCTGGTCAGGATCAGAGAAGGGGACGAGTGGAAGACCGCCTTTAACACCCCATCAGGGCATTATGAGTATCTGGTCATGCCGTTTGGGTTGGCCAACGCCCCGGCCGTGTTCCAAGCCCTAGTCAATGACGTTCTCAGGGATTTCATCAGCATCTGTGCATTTGTATATCTAGATGATATCCTCATCTTCTCGCGTTCCTTGGAAGAACACAAGATGCACGTCCGCCAGGTACTCCAGAGGCTGCTTGAGAACCAGCTGTTCGTTAAGGCTGAAAAGTGTGAGTTCCACAGCAGCACAGTCTCTTTCCTGGGCTTCATTGTCGCCCCGTCGAGGATACAAATGGACCCCGTGAAGCTAAAGGCAGTCACTGACTGGCCTGCCCCAACGACACGCAAAGAACTTCAGCGCTTCCTGGGGTTCGCAAACTTCTACAGGCGATTCATCCGCAACTATAGTTCGGTAGCCGCCCCACTCATCTCCCTAACTTCAGCCAAGACCCCATTCATTTGGTCGGAGCAAGCGGCCAGGTCGTTTCAGGATCTGAAGAGGCGGTTCACCTCGGCTCCTATTCTACTTCAACCGGACCCATGCCTTCAGTTTGTGGTTGAAGTAGATGCCTCCGACTCGGGTATTGGAGCAGCTCTGTCCCAAAGGTCTCCCAAGGATAACAAGCTGCATCCGTGCTGCTTTCTCTCCCACCGACTTTCTCCTGTCGAGAGGAACTACAGCATTGGCGACCGGGAGCTACTGGCAGTCAAACTCGCGTTGGAAGAATGGAGGCACTGGCTAGAGGGCAGTGAAATCCCATTCCTGGTTTGGACGGATCATAGGAATTTGGAATATCTCCGGACAGCCAAGCGCCTAAACTCTCGTCAAGCAAGGTGGTCCCTGTTCTTCTCACGTTTTAATTTCTCCCTGTCCTACCGTCCGGGATCTAAGAACACAAAGCCGGATGCTCTCTCTCGCCAGTTTTCTCCAGCTAACGATCGGGCACCTGAAGCCACTGTCTTGCCCCCTCACTGCCTCGTGGGTGCGGCGCTACTAGAAATTGAATCACGGGTCAAGAACGCACTTCATCAACGACCGCACCCCTCACAAACACCAGAAGGCAGACTCTTCGTTCCGGAGGCAGAACGGCCCCACGTTCTGGAATGGGGACATAGCTCGAGACTAGCCTGCCACCCCGGCGCAACACGCACGCTGGCTCTGGTCCGACAACGGTTTTGGTGGCCCACCATGAGGGAGGACACTCGCCACTTTGTAAATGCCTGCGACACTTGCGCCAGAAGCAAAACCAGCAATAAACCCCCCGCTGGCCTCCTTAGACCTCTCCCGATTCCTCGCAGGCCCTGGTCCCACATCGCCCTTGATTTCGTCACGGGACTTCCGGACTCGGAGGGTAACACCTGTGTACTCACGGTGGTGGATCGCTTTTCTAAGGCAGTCCACTTCATTCCACTATCTGGACTCCCTACAGCAAAGGAGACGGCCGAGCTCTTAATCATGCACGTTTTCCGGCTTCATGGACTCCCCACAGACATCACATCGGATCGAGGTTCCCAGTTCACCGCCCGGTTCTGGTCAGCCTTCTGTAAGTTAATTGGCGCTACCCCCAGCTTATCTTCCGGCTATCACCCACAGACAAACGGCCAGGCGGAGCGAGCCAACCAGGACCTAGAAACAGCCATTCGGTGCATGATCACCAAGGAACCCCATTCCTGGAACCGGATGTTACCATGGATCGAGTACGCCCACAACTCATTACCCACATCAGCCACGGGTCTGTCCCCCTTTCAGTGCTGCCTCGGTTATCAGCCTCCTCTGTTCCCGTCCCAGGAAGTGGAAGTTCCTTCAGCTCAAGCCTTTATTCGCCGGTGCCGAAGAACATGGCTGAAGGCAAGATCTAGGATTCGCCGGAGCGTTTCAATCTTCAAACAACAAGCTGACCGGCGTCGCTCCAGGGCACCGTCATACCGCGTGGGCCAAAGAGTGATGCTGTCATCCCACTACATTCCCCTTAAAACTACCTCACGCAAACTGTCTCCCCGATTCATCGGCCCATTCACCATCACCAGAATCATTAACCCCTGCACCGTCAGACTTCATCTGCCTTCCACCATGCGTCGGATAAACCCTTCCTTTCACGTATCCCAGATAAGACCCCTGGCCTCATGCCCACTGAATCCACCCTCCCGCCCGGCTCCTCCTCCCCGACTCATCGATGGTAGTGAGGCCTTCACCGTGCGCAAGCTGATGAAAGCCAGACGACGAGGCAGAGGCCTCCAGTACCTGGTGGATTGGGAAGGTTATGGCCCCGAGGAGAGGAGCTGGATTCCTTCCAGATTCATCTTGGACCAGTCCCTCATCAATGACTTCCACCGTCAACACCCCAACGCACCGGCCATTCCGCCAGGTGGCGTCCGTAGGAGGGGGGGTACTGTCACGAGCCGGCTCCTTCATACAAGCACCTCGCAACCCTAACTCCACTCCGGAGTTTGTTGCACGCCCAGCGTTCATCACGGCACACCTGGATCTGATTAAGCGTCATCCCTAGGCTTTAAAAGCAAGCCGAAGCGCACCTGTCTTTGCCGCAGTGTCTCACTCGTGTGCCTTACGTCTAGTGTGTTATTGATTTCCCGGATTTTTGACTCGTTGCCGACCCAGCTCTCCCTTTGGATTTTCCTTTCGCCTTCTCCGTCTGTTACCTTGCCTGATTCTCGGACTGATTTTTGTGTATGACCCTGCCTGTATTAGGAATCTGATTCTGGACTCGCCCTTTGGATTTGTTCATTCACGTGGCTGGATCTTCTGGTTATCGACCCTTACCTGGCTAAAGACGCTGATTGATCACAAGCGGACCGCATAGCGCTCGCTCGTTCCTCCCGCTACAACCGAGGATAATTCGTGCGCTTCCACTTCCGGGTTCACGGAGGATTCTCTGACGTCTTCACCCAGTCCTCTAGTTTCATCACGAGGTATTCCCCGAAGCATCCTGTGCACGCACCGACTTTCTCTCTCGCCCCGTACACACACACACACACACACACACACACGCGCTCACACATACACGCGCCCCCCCCTCGCGGCTGCGCGCTGACTCTCTCTCGCTCACACACACACACACATACATACACGCGCTGCTCCATGCTGCGCGCCGACTCTCTCACTCACACAGACACGCACACACCCACACATACACACTCCTCCTGTCGCTGTTTATTTAACCCTTTAGTGCCCTAATAAATTCCTTTAAGAGAATCTGTGTCTGCTATTGGGTTCTTCCCTCTCCTGCCTTCCCCGCTCCTGACACCAGCTCAAACAAAACAAACAAAACGGAATCTTTACGTCTTTATATTTATGTAACTTTAGTCAATTATTACATTTCTTTTCTAGCTAGCTCGTATTAGCCATTTCAACGACTAACCTACTGGAGGTTTAATACATGATCACAAACCGCCCGAATTATAGTGAATTAAGCGTGTTTCAGCCACTCGGTGAACGCACTTGAAGAGGAATAGCCTTTTTAGGAAAGACATCTTACCCTCTCTGAGTTTTTACATATTTTTCTAGCCACCGTAGGACCTAAATATACCGAGTCCTCCGGGACATACCGTAACATAACGCCTGCCCTCCATCCTCCACATCTTATTTAGACAAATCCTCCAGGACTGGGCTGATTCCCTTTATTATAGCCACTTATTATCACTTACACACTGTCACACACTCCACATGGATCAGGCTAGCACTGCTCAGACTGAGACGAGCTCTTACGCAATATGTGTATATTAAAGGGCAACTTAGTGTAAATGACATTTTTACTTTTTTTCGTGCATGTTCTCCTCGTGCTTGGTGGGTTTCCTTCGGGTACTCCGGTTTCCTCCCACAAACTCCGTAGACGTGCAGATTAGGCTGACTGGTGTTGCCCACGTTGCCTATAGTTTCTGAATGTTGACCAGAGGAGAGGTGCCACCACCACCCCGTACAAGTGGGAATAAATACAGTACAATGCTCACCATTGTACAGGGGGTTCCTAGATGGATGGATGGAGCTACTGTATATGACATGCGCTTAATCTTCACATGTCTTTGTTTTTTGCCGCAGGTCTTTCCCTTTTCATTCAGTTTAAAAAAAAAAAACAGTTCTGACTTTTTCTAACGTTATGGGTAGAGGAAGTCAGAACCTGCTTCAACAGCAATAACAAAGCATCTCTCTCTCTATCTCGCTCTCCCTCTATCTTTCGCTCGCTCTTTCGCTTTCCCGTCGCCCTGCATTTGATCTCCCCCTCTCGGCTCTCGTTGTGGGCCGCTGCACATACGGCGGCGCCCCGGAGCCTCAGAAGCTGTCCCACTGGCCCATCCTCAATGGACCCTCTGTATTCCCCCCTCACTCTCTCTCTCTCTCCCATCCTCTCCTTCCCTCCCATCCTTTATGACTCTTATCTGATCGCTTACTCTTCCACACCACCCGTCTCTCATTACAACTCTGTACGCACGAAGTTCCTCATGCAGTTCCTCCTGCCGTAACCTTACATACGCCTACACGCTGTGTCATAACGCTTGGCTCAGATAAAGGTCTTAATAACCAGCCATTAGCAAATATTAAATTATTCAGGAGAAAAATAAATGAAAGAACGGGAGAGAGAGAGAGAGAGATAATGATCGATCCATAAGGGTTTAATAAGGGCAGAAAAACAGCAGCTCCAGAACCAGCTGTTGTTTTTTAACGGATTGAGGAACTCATAATCCGAGTCTGTGTTTTTCGTTCTCTATCAGATTTTTTTTTTTTTATTATTGCTTGTGATTTCAGAGCCAGGTTTAGACAGGAAAAGAGAGAAAAACATTGCTAAAATTCCAGCGTGGCCAGAGAGGAAGTTTATCGACCACATCTCCAGTACAGCGCCTCACACAAACATGCACTCATATCGCTCAGTCGTTCTCTCTCACACACACACACACACACAGCTGAAAGGTTGGCTTGTCTACTGGCTGTCAGACCACACCTGTTCAGATCATATATAACATTTCTGTAGCACATTAATTTAAAAAAAGGAAAATATACATATATTTGCAAGCGGCGATGATTGGGCCCAAGCACCTGCACCGTCGTTGCCTGGGGGCACCAGAAGGACACTGGGCACTGCATTTAAAGAGAAAATACCAACACCATTATGAAATAATATATAAGAAAGTTATTAGGCACTTTTCGTCCTGACGGCAGCAGATTCCAACCTGTGAGCTCGATGTCACTCAATGTGATGTCACTCAGTATGATGCCAATTTTTGGTGTTTCAAGTTTAAGTAAGTTTCACTACGCAATTTTGCATCCTTAATGTCTTGAGATCATTGTGGCCCGGTTTGATGGCGATCGTGTAAATCCCCTAGGAGGAGTATATAAAATTCCATTGGGTTGCCTTTTTCAAACAACCCAAAATAACTGACTTCCTGTTGAGTAGAGCCCATGACATGCACAGCGACAGTTGTTCAGCTAGATGAGATCTAAATGTGTACCGGGTTTCGCATGTTTACATGCAAATGTGTATGAGCTATGCAGCAACATCTCCGGTGAAGGGCCTGAGCCATGCCCATGGCCCATCTGCTCAGGCATCCTAATGGCAGCAGATTCCAACTGATGTTCATGTTTCTGAGCATGTTACGAACGACCCCCAAAAATGCTGGGAAAAAAAAACATTATCCTTAGAAAAACAAATAGGGCCCTTCACACACTACGAATTCAAAGGGCTGTAGTCATAGTGCTTGGGCCCTAAAGAAGCCTCATCAGTTATAAAAAGTGTTTTGATAAATAATTAATGTTTTTGTTACCATCACTGATTTTATTTCCCGGCACAAATGCAAAAGTGTTTGTTGGTGCCAGACGCGGTGGTCTGAGTTTTTCTGAAACTGATGAACTATTCGGATTCTCATGTACAACCATCTCTAGGGTTTACTGAGAATGGTCTGAAAAAGAGAAACTATCCAGTGAGGGCAGGTCTCTGGGTGAAAATGCCTTGTTGATGCCGGAGGTCAGAGGAGAATGGGCAGAATGGTTCACGATAGACATAACAACACGTCGAACCTTGAAGCAGATGGGCTACAGAAGCAGAAGACCACACCTGGTGCGCCATACCAGTCAACTAAGAACAGGCTACAATTTGCGTAGCCAGAACTGGACAATAGGACACTGGAAATACGCTGCTGTACTGGCAAGGTGTACTTAAATGAAGTGGCCGGTAAATGTACACAAGCTCTGTTACTGGTACATTTTCTAACTACTACAGCAGCTTTTCTCGTTTAATGACGAGGAACTTGTTGAGACCTCAAGGGTACTGATGTCAAATTGCGCAAGACAGGAACAGGAACTCAAAAGGGAGGAATGTACAACCACCTCAGTGTTCGCCTCAACACGTTTCCGCCACAACACGTCTTTCAGCCCACTCGCGTTGCGAATTTTCATATCTGACATTCCAACGGCAAAACCGCAGCGATGCCAAAAAAAGGTGCCCCCTAAAAACTCTCAGAGGCTCCTCAGGGTGAAAAAGGGTGAGGAGCAAAACCGGTGAACAGAAACGAAGGTTCACGATGAAGACGGGCCCAGGAGTGCTTTAAAACTCAAAGCTAAATTATTAAAGATCCAGGCTGAAATAGAAAGCCATGTTAGACCATGTTGGCAACAGGAACAAGCCATTATCGGAGAGAGGCCATTATGGGTATTAATAAATAAACACCGGAGTGTGCTGAAAGATATTACAAGCACATGAAGAGATGGGAGCGATGTGCCATTCCAGGCCAAACAGTATGTAGAATGATGATTATATGGTATTGATGCTGGTGTCAGGCACCGATGCAACACTCATCAAGTTATATACATTAATGTCTTCACTGCTTCTGTATTCGCATTCGATAGCATGTGAGGAAAATGTATAGTGTATATGACGGAGCTAAAAGACAGACGAACTAAGGAGGACCTTGAGGTTAATCTCATGATTAACAAACACTTGACCAAAGAGACTAACCATCAATCCAACCAGGATTCAGACACAACGACAAGGTATCTTACTCACAGTTGTACAGGTCTATCGATTTGCAATGATCAACGCATTACTAATTTTTTTACGCAAATGAATCATTTTTTATGCAAATGAACCATGCGCAAACACTCAAGTTCACCTACAGCGCGGTTACCTACAGTACCTGTGTGTCATAACGGCACGTTTAACACGGATAATGAGACGACCGAGGAAACGTCACTAGGTGCTGAACGGTTGAAGGTTCATTATAAAAAGCTTCTAGCCTTCAAGGGGAACTATTTTAACCAGAATACACTAAATGTAAGATGTGGGAGTGATGGCTCAAGTGGTGTCTAGGTTAGTGATCTTTGGATCTGAGACTCGAATTTAATATTTGTTATATGTTAATGTTTAAGATATTATTATAAAACGGCATAATCTTATTCCGCTAACCAGTTTGTCATGCATTTCTTTATTCCAACATTGCTCGCTTATAATCCAAGTAAATCAGGGGATTTAAAAAAAAAAAAAACGATTAATCACGATTAATTGCAGACTATGACTGCGATTAACTCGATTAAAATTTTTACTTGCTTCACAGCACTATTATTTATCTACCTAAGATAAGATTAGCTTTGGCACTTGGGCACTAATGCAACCACCACCATATTACTTCATTCATTCATTCATTCATTCATCTTCTATACCGCTTAATCCTGTGTTCAGGGTCGCGGGGGACCTGGAGCCTATCCCAGGAGACTTCGGGCACTAGGCGGGGTACACCCTGGACAGGGTGCCAATCCATCGCAGGGCACACACACACACACACACACATTCACCCATCCATTCACACACTACGGGCAATTTAGGAACGCCATTTAGCCTAACCTGCATATCTTTGGACTGTGGGAGGAAACCGGAGTACCCGGAGGAAACCCACCAAGCACGGGGAGAACATGCAAACTCCATGCACACAGAGACGGGAATCGAGCCTGGCCGGGGAATCGAACCCAGACCCTGGAGGTGCAAGGCGACAGTGCGAACCACTACACCACCGTGCCGCCTACTTCATTCATATGCCAAAAAAAAAAAAAAACAGACTTAAAAAGAGCTAACTATCAGAATTCCTTTCTGAAACCTTCGTCCTCACGCCTGGATTCTCAGCATAGGTGTGGTAAGGTTACCTATTTTAAGATGTGTATATGTGTATGACATAAATAAGCTCCTTGAGCCTGCGAGACACAGTACAACACCGTTTTCTGTGCTCTGTCATATACACTGTGTGTGAGTGTGTGTGTGCGCTCATGTTTTCTATCACACCATGCTGAATATAGTTCTGTTACTCCCGATGGAATTCTTAATTCTCTTCCTGGCAGAGCACAACTGTACCCTGATCCTGCAGTTCAAAAACATTGTTTATTTTCATATACTTCAATATGATATGATAAATCCACAATGTTATAACTGTATGACATGATAACTATGATATTATAACATATCAACTTTAAGGTGCTGAGACACAATACATTTAGAACAATTCTCCAAAAACAGCGTTATCGCTTGTCACAACAATGATTACCAATTATACACAAGTAAACTGGTGACAGGATCCTGGGCACCAAGCCGCCTAATCTACACCTACAGTATAGAGACCAAAGGTCCGGTCCGATCCCACAGGTAAGAACAAGGTAGAACAATGAAAAAAAGTCAATGCTGGCCGTGACAGAAAAGCATCAGAACACCCGGTGCATCACAGCTCGCCATATATGGGGCTCAGCAGGCAAAGAGGTCAAGGTTGTTGATCTGGCCTCCAAATTCTCCAGATCTCAATCTGATCAAACATCCATGGAATGCACAGGACAAACAAGCATGATGAGCAAAGACCCCACCCCACAACCCACATCCCAGAGTCCACAGCACCCAAAATATCCGCCGCTAACGTCCCACCAGTGCCTGCACACCGCCCCAGGGCTCACACAAGGAGAATCTACACTCTTTGTTGTGGGTTTTAATGTTATGTGTTTCTTACAGCAGACATGTTTTTTTCTATGTTTGTATTGTCTGGGGTTTAAACAAGTCAATCACATTTGCACCCTAAAGTGACCTCATATAATCAGAGCCCCTCCCCCTTGTTGCTTGTTGCTCTGCTGGTGTCTGCAGGGGCGCGGACTCATAGCTGCAGCATAGACACTGAAACAGCATGTTTGGAGGAGGAGTGAAACAAAGAGAGATTGAGGTATAAAAACGGCAACAAATCTGAGGGATATTTTAACTAGAGGTATGAGACCTGTGTTAACTTGAAAGAATAAAATATGGGACCTTTAAGAATCGTGAAGTCTTGCCATCTCTTGCATGTCTGTGTCTTTCCTTTCCACACCTGCTTTGCTTTGTATTAGACCCCTCCTTTCTTTGTTTCATGGACTACCCTTTGCACTTGTTTACTGGCAATAAACTTGGCCCTGCTCTTTTTTCTTTTTTCGCCAAGATTTCCTCTAAAACCTTTTGGGCGAGGATCTGCCCGTGTTTACTTGTTTGTCCTGAAGATTCTGGAAAAGCTTTAAGGTTTTCTGACTGTTCAAAGCGCAGACACTGGAGACTCCTTCCAAAAACAGTTTTTAAACCTGTGTATGTAGAACATCTGCTGTACGCTGTCCTGTGTAAACCGTTACTATAGCAACGATAACATATCAGAACAAGTGCATTAAAATAAACCTGTGATTTATAAAAACCAGAATTCAGCGGCGGCGACGAGGCGAGGTAGAAGAGTTTACAGAGCAGTCATGCAGTCTCACTCGTCCAGCCTGTCCAATCCAGGATGATGTGTTTGTCTCGGATTCCCTCTGCAATGCACATTTTCAGTTTTTTTGTGCATCAGACACCCTCCTTTAACAGCACGCACGGATTCATAACGAGCTGATAGTTGAGTCAGCTGTATTACGGAGCCGGGATAACTGCTTTAATGTTGTGGGAAAACGAGATTCCAGACGCAAGACGAGTAAACAATGAGGAAGGAATGCGCAAACAGACCCGTAGACAGTGAGACCGCGTCTGAAGTTGAGATTATTAAATATGGAGTGAATTTCCTGTGATAATTCTAATCCTATCCCACAGCCGGTAGGACAGATATAAATGATTTACAGGTTTTTATGAATTCACTGATATGACATTGTTTTCATATTAACAACTTAGACAGGAGTGTAATTTAGATTAACTAAATCTAAATACAACACATAATTGCTGGAAAACTATCCATCTAGCCATCCATCCATCTAGGAACCTCTGTAGCCCATCTGGGAATTGTGGAGGCCAATGAACATGCCAACTCCATGCACACAGACCCTGAGGCGGGAATCAAACCCATACCCTGGAGGTGCAAGGAGTCAATTCTGACCCCTAAGCCACCGTGCCCCGATATAAGAGGAATAAAGCACTCATACTCGTACAGTATGCACCAAAACTTCATTATTTTTCCGTAATCAGCATATCCAAAAGAGTTTTATTCTATATATGTTTGTAACATACATCAGTTCAGCTTTTTGGAGAAATCAGGGTTGTTTTTGATTTCAGGTCCATGAAAATTGACATGGAAATTGTTAGCAATAGTTATATTTCAAATCATAAACATTGCACTTGCTGGTTGTAAAGCCTCAGTACCCATTGTTGACAGAAAATAATTTGTAGAAATAGTTAAAAGGTGAAATCTAATAATAATCTGCTGATCTTTAATGTAATCAGTGATAATAATAATAATAATAATAATAATAATATTATTAGAGGTTGAAGTCCACGTCCGTGTCTGTGTGTCTTTCTGTACAGCAGAACTCTCGGTCTAACTTATTAATAGACAGAAATGACATTCTGTAAGGTTGAGTATCTGACGCCTTGTTTACACTAAGTTGTCCTTCTTTGGTGCTCAGACAAATACACTCCCTGTTCGGTAATCGGAGAGAGAATCACAGATGAGAAATGGAAAAAGTCGATCAGATAAAGATGAAGTTTTGTCTTAAAATGACTCCAGCGTGTTAAAATTCACTTATACCACTTCAGCGCTGTTATTTCAGACAAAGTGAAAATATCAACTAACCCCAGTCAAAATATTCACTTTATCTTTTCTCATTAATATCTATTGGTGCAGGTGTTTGTTTACACTGAGACAGTAGCGCATTAGTAGATTATTATAAAGTAGATTATTAGATCTGTTTATAACATCGCTTTTACTCAACGTTTACATTTCACTTATAGTGCAGGTTAAATTTCAGGCAGAGATCTACTGTAAGTACTGCAAACGTTTCGTTACATCCTGTCCAGCGCTCGATTTAAGACGCGTCCACATGCCCACGTATGCTGTCAAAACTTGCGGTTTATAATCCGGGACACATAACTGCTTATAACCTCACAACATTTTGGTCTAATTCATGGCACGGGTCCGAAGGACTGGCAAAGTTGCATTAAAATTCAGTCCTGGACAGACATACAGACGTACAGACACAAATTTCTCTGAAACTGGTTTCTGGTCCTCCAATGTATGAAACGTAAAGATTTCACTGAAAGAGCTCTGAGTTCTGGCGGATGTACAGACAAAAACCTTTCTGTTATACAGTATATAGATATAGATTGCAGCCTCATGAAGTTTTCCTCGCTCAGACTGACTCATACACTCAGAAGGGTACTAAGGGGTAACCTTTCCCTGGCTGCTACACCATATGCAGCTTCACTCTGCACCATGCACCTGGACAGGGAAAACTGTACCCTAAAAAATAATAATAGTAATAATAAAAAATAAATAATAAATCTAATTAATCATAACTAATCATGTACCTATCCCTGTGTTATTGTAAAGGTAAACATGCCCAGGTGCCAGTAGCAGTGATGCCCCACTGCAAGGTGCAGTTTAAGCACCTGATTTCCCTCCTTACAGTATTTATATATATTTTGCTGAGTCACTTAGACGCAACGTGCGCATCTCCCGCACGCGCGCGCCGCGCACGCGCACGAGAACACGCGCACGCACTTACTGTACCTTCGCGTCGCCGGTGTCATCATCGCGGGTCTCACTCAGGTCCGCGGCGCGCTCGTCCTCGCCGATCTTGGCGTCCTGCTGCGCGGATGTGCTCGCTCCCATCCCGGAGTAAACAACAAACAAACAAACAAATAAGCAAACCGAAATAAAACAGCGGACAGTGGTCGGTGTGTGTGTGTGTGAGCGGCAGTGCGGGAGGTTTAACGCGCAGAGTGAAGCAGCAGCGGCGGCGGCGCTGTGAAGGGCGTCAGGGCTTCTGGAAGGATGAAGTCGGCTGTGTCCGCAATCACCTTGTTCAGGGCGCCTCCTCCCGCACAGACCCGCCTCGCAGCATCAACAACTGGAGACACACACACACACACACACTCACATACACACACACACTCACTCACATACACACACACCAGCTCCAGGCTCGGGCTTCGTCCCAAACCGCACTACACAGTACCCTACACCATCCGGTCACTACAGGTACCGGACTGATCCACGCCATCACACCATCATCCAGTGCGGTTTTGGGACGGATACCCAAAAAAAAAAAAGCAGAGTCATTTACAGTGATTCTTTTCTTTTGAGTAAATTTTGCTAACTTTCTCTAATCAGCAGTTTATTATAAAGGAGAGAAAAAAAGCACAGAGATGTTGAGGAATACACTGACATTAAGGGGAAGGAGGTGATCTATATAAATTATAAAAAGGTTTTGTCTGTACATTGGGTCAGAACCCGCTCCTTCAATGATATACAGTGGTGTGAAAAACTATTTGCCCCCTTCCTGATTTCTTATTCTTTTGCATGTTTGTCACACTTAAATGTTTCTGCTCATCAAAAACCGTTAACTATTAGTCAAAGATAACATAATTGAACACAAAATGCAGTTTTTAAATGAAGGTTTATGTTATTAAGGGAGAAAAAAAACTCCAAATCTACATGGCCCTGTGTGAAAAAGTGATTGCCCCCCTTGTTAAAAAATAACTTAACTGTGGTTTATCACACCTGAGTTCAATTTCTGTAGTCACCCCCAGGCCTGATTACTGCCACACCTGTTTCAATCAAGAAATCACTTAAATAGGAGCTACCTGACACAGAGAAGTAGACCAAAAGCACCTCAAAAGCTAGACATCATGCCAAGATCCAAAGAAATTCAGGAACAAAAGTAATTGAGATCTATCAGTCTGGTAAAGGTTATAAAGCCTTTTCTAAAGCTTTGGGACTCCAGCGAACCACAGTGAGAGCCATTATCCACAAATGGCAAAAACATGGAACAGTGGTGAACCTTCCCAGGAGTGGCCGGCCGACCAAAATTACCCCAAGAGCGCAGAGACGACTCATCCGAGAGGCCACAAAAGACCCCAGGACAACATCTAAAGAACTGCAGGCCTCACTTGCCTCAATTAAGGTCAGTGTTCACGACTCCACCATGAGAAAAAGACTGGGCAAAAACGGCCTGCATGGCAGATTTCAAGGCGCAAACCACTTTTAAGCAAAAAGAACATTAAGGCTCGTCTCAGTTTTGCTAAAAAACATCTCAATGATTGCCAAAACTTTTGGGAAAATACCTTGTGGACCGACGAGACAAAAGTTGAACTTCTTGGAAGGTGCGTGTCCCATTACATCTGGCGTAAAAGTAACACAGCATTTCAGAAAAAGAACATCATACCAACAGTAAAATATGGTGGTGGTAGTGTGATGGTCTGGGGTTGTTTTGCTACTTCAGGACCTGGAAGGCTTGCTGTGATAGATGGAACCATGAATTCTACTGTCTACCAAAAAATCCTGAAGGAGAATGTCCGGCCATCTGTTCGTCAACTCAAGCTGAAGCCATCTTGGGTGCTGCAGCAGGACAATGACCCAAAACACACAAGCAAATCCACCTCTGAATGGCTGAAGAAAAACAAAATGAAGACTTTGGAGTGGCCTAGGCCAAGTCCTGACCTGAATCCTATTGAGATGTTGTGGCATGACCTTAAAAAGGCGGTTCATGCTAGAAAACCCTCAAATAAAGCTGAATTGCAACAATTCTGCAAAGATGAGTGGGCCAAAATTCCTCCAGAGCGCTGTAAAAGACTCGTTGCAAGTTATCGCAAACGCTTGATTGCAGTTATTGCTGCTAAGGGTGGCCCAACCAGTTATTAGGTTCAGGGGGCAATTACTTTTTCACACAGGGCCATGTAGGTTTGGATTTTTTTTCTCCCTAAATAATAAAACCCCTCATTTAAAAACTGCATTTTGTGTTTACTTGTGTTATCTTTGACTAATAGTTAAATGTGTTTGATGATCAGAAACATTTTGTGTGACAAACATGCAAAAGAATAAGAAATCAGGAGGGGGGCAAATAGTTTTTCACACCACTGTATTTATGTTTCGTACATTGGAGGACCAGAAACCTCAGAAAAAATTCTGTCTGTAGGTCTGTACAGTATGTATGACTGTACATATGCCTGTCTGTATGGCAGTCTGTCTGTCTGTATGACTGTCTGTCTTTCAGTCTATCTGTATGTCTGTATATATGCCTGTGTATATGCCTGTATGTCTCAGTCTGTTTGTATGTATGTCTGTATGTCTGTGTGTGTGGCTGTCTGTATGACTGTATGTATGTCTGTCTGTAACTATGTATTTCTGTAGATCTGTATGTGTGTCTATATGTATGTATATCTGAATGTATGTATATGTCTGGCGGCGCGGTGGTGTAATGGTTAGCACTGTCGCCTTGCACCTCCAGGGTCTGGGTTCGATTCCCCGGCCAGGCTCGATTCCCATCTCTGTGTGCATGGAGTTTGCATGTTCTCCCCGTGCTTGGTGGGTTTCCTCCAGGTACTCCGGTTTCCTCCCACAGTCCAAAGATATGCAGGTTAGGCTAATTGGCGTGTGTGTATGTGTGTGTGCCCTGCGATGGATTGGCACCCTGTCCAATCCAACCTAGTGCCCGAAGTCTCCTGGGATAGGCTCCAAGTCCCCCGCGACCCTGAACACAGGATTAAGCGGTATAGAAAATGAATGAATGTATATGTCTCTCTGTCTGTATGTCTGTCTGTATATCTGTGTGTATGTCTGTGTGTCAGTCTGTGTGTCTATATGTATGTCTGTCTGTATGTTTGTCTGTCTGTTTCTAACTGTGTATGTCTGTATAAATGTCTGTCTTTCTGTATATATATATATATACATACCGCGTTCCAAATTATTATGCAAATTGGATGTAAGTGTCATAAACATTAAATGTTTGGTTTTTAAATTAAACTCATGGATGGTGTCGTGTCTCAGGGCTCTTTGGATCACTGAAATGAATCTCAGACACGTGTGATAATTAGTTTGCCAGATGAGCCCAATTAAAGGAAAAGTACTGAAGAAGGTTGTTGCACATTATTAAGCAGGCCGCAGGTTTCAAGCAATATGGGAAAGATAAAGGATCTCTGCTGCTGAAAAGCATCAAATATTGCAATGCCTTGGACATGGTATAAAAACATTATATTAAGCGTGATTATCGTACTGTGAAGACATTTGTGGCTGATTAAGCGCACAGATTCGTGCAGATAAAGAAGGTTTCTGCAAGACAAATTCATCGGATTAAGAGAGCAGCTGCTGAAATGCCATTAAAAAGCAGCAAACAGGTATTTGAAGCTGCTGGTGCCTCTGGAGACCCGCGAACCTCAAGGTGTTGGATCCTTTAAAGGCTTAAACCTACTATTCGGCCCCTAACCAATGCTCACAAGCAGAAACGGTTGCAGTGGGCCCAGGCATACATGAAGACAGGTTTTTAAACAGTCTTGTTTACTGATGAGTGTCGTGCAACCCTGGATGGTCCAGATGGATGGAGTAGTGGATGGTTGGTGGATGGCCACCGTGTCCCAACAAGGCTGCGATGTCAACAAGGAGGTGCCGGAGTCATGTTTTGGGCCAGAATCATGGGGAGAGAGCTGGTAGGCCCCTGTAGGGTCCCTGAAGGTGTGAAAATGACCTCAGCAAAGTATATTGACTGACCACATGGTACAAAAAGAAGAAGCAAAATCATCTTCATGCACAACAATGTACCATCTCATGCTGCAAAGAATACCTCTGTGTCATTGGCTGCTATGGGCATAAATTTTCATTCAAACTTTCTCGCTTTGTCATTCTTGCTCTCTTTGATTTATTTCATCTTTCTCGCCAATATTTCTTCCTTTTATCTTCCATTCCATCTGCACTTCTAACAGCACTGTGTACTGCATTTCCTTCCGCTGTATATTTATGCCCATTCACTTAGCCAACACATTTATTCTAAGCGACTGACACTGAGGCAGAATCATGTCGAATCACGACTCAGGGTTCAGAGATTTTCTCTCAAACTCTCTGGCAGAACTGAGAGTAAAGTTCTCCTCACTGATCCTCTACTGGCCCAAATAAACCAGTGTTAATCACCAGGAACCATAAACACCCTTTATGGTACACGGCTCTTTATTATTTGCAGTACAGCTTTCCCCCCCCTTTTTTTTTATATGACTATATGACTGTTCAGAGATTCTGACATATCAAATTCAAATTTTATTTGTCAGATACACAGTACGATATGCAGTGAAATGCTTACATATCTTACATACGTGGTGTGTAAAAGGATCCGGTGTTACACACACACCACAGCATGGCTTTCCTGGAAAACTGACCTCTGGAGAAATCCCTCTGCGCTCATCAAGACGTCAATGCTGGCCAGGTTACTGATGGATAAATCAGATTACGTGTGATGTTCAATGGAATAGCAATTTAGCCCAAAAAACACAATCCAAACCTTTTGCCTCTAGATGGAAAGCATCTCGCCAGGTTCCTGACAAAAATGTCAAAACTAGCCACCTATCATAAGGAACATTATAATAAAGAACAGATTGAGGGTCTGGATTGTAACCTGTAGGTCGGGTGATTTCTGGCTGCTCCTCCACACACCAGCTGCTCATCAAAGCATATTTCCGCAGGGGCGTGTGCACGTGATGGATCGATAGAGAAAATTCTGATCAACACAAAGGCTCTTGGGAAGAAATACGGGACTGCGTTTCAGTCTAAAGGGAACGCGACTACTCCCTGATCCAGCACCATATATTCTCTGCACTTGCTGAATCGTCAAACCTAATTGGACAGAAAGTGTTGATTAATTTTCTCACACGTATCCAGCAGGATATCCATGAAAATCACCACAGTCCTCTCAATACTTTATCAAACCGAGTGCCAATTAGGTGCCAATTAGATTGGTGTTGTGATTCTGTAAGCAAATAAAGGAGGTACATTTTTAAAATTAAATTACATAAACAATTTTCTATCAGCGGGCGGCACGGTGGTGTAGTGGTTAGCACTGTCGCATTGCACCTCCAGGGTCCGGGTTTGATTCCCGGCCAGGCTCGATTCCCGTCTCTGTGTGCATGTTTTTGTTTGCATAGTTTGCATGTTCCCCCCGTGCTTGGGGGGTTTCCTCCGGGTACTCCGGTTTCTTCCCACAGTCCAAAGACATGCAGATTAGGCTAATTGCCGTTCCCAGATTAACCATTGTAAAAAAAAAAAAGTTTGCCCCCCCCCCCCCCCCCCCCCCCCAAATACAAAGCAAAGATAGGAAACACAAACGCACACACACATGGACACTTTCTGCAACAACTTCCTACAACCACAATTTCTTTTACGCCAAATAACGTGTCTGAAATTAAATAAACCCCAGTCGCCTGGCCTGGCCTCCTCACGCTGATGAATCGTGGCCCTCCAGTAGCACAGCAGGAAGCTCAGGATGTGGGTCTTGTGCTTGCGGAAACAAAAAGTCAGTGCAGCGCAGGTCAGCGCATTACAGCCGACTTGTAGTGACGGAGGGAGCAAGTAAATACTCAAAAGGTGTGAAAAGCCTGCATAGGGTTTTAAGAGGCAGCAGGCTTTATCCTTCGATAAGAAAGAGACGTCAGAGCTTTTTAAAGAAAAGGGATTGTGTATATGAATAGAATGTTCTTGTCTGGAGTGAAAACAATCGCCTGGTCATGACGTACATCTTTATACACATATTTCAGCAAAACAAAGTATGTGAATGAAGTTCCTCTTGGGTTGTTTGCTAAACACATTGAAATATAGTATAACGTAACGATATGTAAAAACAAAAATTAGCTAAAGCTAAGATTTTGGGCAGTCTTGTCTGCTGTTTAACTGATTCTGTACTCAATTCTTTCTGTATATTTGACCTGTGTTGTGCCTCAGGGCCTCATTTTTGGCCCCATTTTATTTTCCCATTATATGCTTTAACTCTTTATTTTAATTCGATTGGATGCTTTATACATACTGTGGTGACACAAAGTAGACAGGAAAATCTGATTTCTCTAAAATACCTGAAATATCCGATATCATAAGGCAATGTTAGCATTAAATTAGCAGCGATGAGGGTTTACATCTTAAATCTCCTGAATCCATTTCTGAATTTATGTGTCATTGCAATTTTATTGCAAAGTCTTAAATATAAAATCTCTCTCGTTTATGGCTTTGCATAAAGAGTGGTATAAAGTTACCCAACAGCAATGTGAAAAACTGGTGGAGAGACAAAACACATGAACGCTGTAATTCAGTGTTATTGTTCCACCAAATATCTGATTTCTTAATGTTATTTAGCTAAACCATTAAGACAATTTCTTTCAATTTCTTTACATTTTATTTTATTTGAGATATTAAAGCTCTGCAAATTCTGCATGATCTTGGGTTATTTTAATGTGATGTGATGTCATTTCCTTTAAATATACACTCCAAATAACAATAGTCATATTTTAAATTTAGGAGAAATATTGTTAGCAGTTCACAAAAAATTTAACAAAACGATTCAACTCAGCTGTAAAAAAATAAATAAGAAACTGATTATTTTGCGGTGCTCTCTTATTTTTTCACAGAGCCGTATATATAAACTTTCTCTATAGCACGTCTTTAGTTATCGAAGCTCTCTCCCTATGGGTCCATACCTCCTTACAGCACAATTTCAGGTCTTTTCTGTCGTCTTACTATAACAATTTCAAGTTTTTCTTTGCCTTTCCGAACCGCCACTGTATTTCACCTTAGCATTTCATTACTAATCATCGTGAGAGTGTGTGTGAGCCATGGCAAGCCCTGATACTTCCTGATACATCATAGTAATTTGTAGCAAAAGTTGTGAACTAGTCTTTAACGGCACAAGTGCCAATCATCAAGCTTTAAACACGACCCAAAAACAAAGCTAACAGATTATTCTGTATTTATTTTCATAAGACATACAAAAGCATGTCATGGCAGCAGCAAAGGTAATGACAGCAGTTGTATAACGACAGTAGTGTTAGCAGGAAAACAAACCATATATCATGACCATCCAAAACCAGTTCAGATTAAATTCAGACAGGAATGTTTTTTTTTGGTGTAATTTAAATGTTCTTAATTGGAGTGCTGGAATATGGCCGTGCCATCAGGGTGGAATGTTGAAAGATATGATAAGCTGGTCATTCGGTACATTCAAGTCATCAGCTGACTATTTTATTGCCACATACGGTCAAAGCAGGGTCAATCAGACTCCTCAGTGGTTTTCTTTGCCTGATATAAACCCTTCTGCAACAGCAACTTTTTTTTTGTTGAGAAAAATAAAAAGGTTAAAAGAAAGTAAAAATTCCGTAAAAGCAAACTGCAGTGAAGTCTGAAACCTAAACATGAATTAAGTTCCTAAGGAACAAACAAACAAACAAAAAAAAAAACTAGATTTCTGGTCGTCTTTGCAAATATGTAAATAATGCATGAAAAAGCTACAGGCGATGATCAGTTGTATTTGAAATATCCGTTGGTCGTCTATTCGTTATAAAGGCAGGAACGGGTTGCCTGCCTCAGTTTTCTCACTCCATCACCATCAACCTACATGAGACAGCTACGGGAGAAGAAACAGGAAAAAGTGACATTAAATTAAAATGAATGAAGTTAACCTAGAGCACTTTAAATGATGTTTAAGGTGTATTTCGTACCTGTTGAGAGTGTGTATGGGTCATGCGGATGATTAAAACAGGCCCGAGATCTCCTCGGTTACGGGATCAAGGTCGATGTCGTAGAAACAGGGTCGCGTCGGAAGGCCTGGCATGGTGCTCATCTGCGGGAAATGGATCAGAACATCAAGAGAAGATTTAGTGTTGAACAAGATCGCTCCGATTTCGCTCAGTGATCAACACACACACACACACACACACACACACCTACAACACACGGGGTGGTGTGATGAGTCACTGCAACCACACTGTACAGCGGTTCCTCGGCATACAAACTTTGTCTCGGCATATGAAGCCTTTTCGCCATACGAGCAAACAAACCAATTTTTATATATATATTTTCATTTTGTGCAAGATTTAGTGAAGACGTAGCACCACGGCTCCCAAGAACGTTATCAAGGACCATAGCAGTAAGAAAAGGGAGCTGCTTTCAGTTTGGATTTTAAAGCAGCCGGTTCCAAGAGGAACCATGAATTAAGGATAGTGAGGTTTCATCTCTATTTGTTCCATATTTTACATTTCATTTACATGTCTTTTCTAAATGTTTTCATTGTTTCTATATACAAAAATATGATTATGGTGTTGGAAATTGGTTATATTTGTTATATTTTTGAGCGGCCGGAACGGATTATCTGCATTTACATTATTTCATATGGGGAAATGCGTTTCACAATACAACCATCCACTCGCCTCCGAGACGGATTAAATTCATATGCCGAGGTATCGCTGTAGTTTATCACCTTGGAATTGCACTTTTATTACCCCTAAACCACAGGGATTCATTTACTAAAGAACAAAATGTCTGTTGCCATAGAGAGTTCGCAATGAGTCTCTTCTCCACTCTCTACCCAGTGTTTTTTTGCTGTACTACAAACAATGGTGATTTAAACTGAGCGGATCTTGTTGGAGGTCAAGCGATGATCTGTTTTTTTTTTTTTTTATAAATTTAGTCCTGTCCAATTCTTTTCCCCCAATTTTGTCGTGTCCAATTTCTTCCCTACTTACTACCATTCAGCCAGGAGGGCCGGTGGCGGTCACGCGTTTCCTCCGAACCGCGTGACACCAGTCGACCTCTTCTTTTCGAACGCACCGTTGGGGGCAGCATCACACTCGGAGGCCACCACTATCCGCTACCTCCGCGCGCGCGATTGCCGTAGAGCCGTGTGATTAATGTGGGAGCACTAAATACCCCTCATCCCTCCCCGCTGAGAGAGCTCGGCCAATTTAGCTCTCTCGAGGCCTCCGGCTGTGAGAGGATACAGCACTTTACCACTACGCCACTCGGAGGCTCACGATCGATGATCTTTTACTATAATTACTGCAACGCTGAAAACACATCTGAGGATATGACGTGGAACTCAATTTTAAGGGTTAAAACCAAATTTAGGAAACTTTCTAACCTGTAGCTCTTTTCCTATCAATGCCAAATCCAGTGTATATTAAAAAACAAAAGTATGAAAAAGCTCATCAAATAAAAAGGTTAAGGACTGACACGATATACTGGATAATGATGGTGTGAAATGACAATGTTACATACATACATAAGAGGTGAAGTCTTTCCCAGGATTCAGTGCAAAAGTGCTACCGGTGATTAATCTCATGTGTCTAATGTCGGTGTAGATAAATCCTAAAATTGCAATTCAATCACAGGATACATTTGCAATTCTTTCATTAAAGTCAGAATTATAATGAACTCGAACAGCTTTGCTCATGTGCACCTGATGCAGGTTCTTCATGTTCCTCAGTGTTCACCACAACCAGAGAATCAACGTTTACAAAAGAGCATAAATACATTTTAGAGAGAAAGATAAATAATATAAGATAAAAAAAAATGTGTTGTGAACATAAAGATTCCGCCAGATTCTGGCCGTAACACCCATACAACCTCGCATTACAGTCTTCACTATTAACGTCCTTCATTAAATCAGACAAATTAACTGAAATAAACAAACAACCAAAAAAACGTGTACGACGTATTATCGACCTGAACGGGTCCGACATAAGAAAAGCCCGGCAAGTCGACAACCTTTAAACGTCATGTCCTTTATCGAGCAGAAGAGCTGAAGTTGTTCCAACAAGACAAAAAAAGGTCAGACGCAGACAACCGGTCATTGATTACCATTGATTTCAGTATTACACACAGAGACACCCGAGACAGCTCGAATGCATTCAGCACCACTGTATCCCGTGATGAATCACGATAGAAATGCCTTAAATGTCCAGATTTAGCCAAAATTTTAAACGACTTTGCTTTAAAGGGCACCCATAATGAAAAAAAAATTTCTAGCCATGTTTAGACGTTCAGACATTCAGATGGGTCTAAAGTGATGGGGTTGATCCTTGTTAGCTTTTTGTATTTTTAAATCAGATTTCGCTCCCTAATGTGACCTCATAAAAATAGTTAGCCGTGTTTACTTGCTAGAGCAAAAAAGCTTCTCCTTTGTCTTTGTTGTCCCCTTTCAGGTGTCGCCACAGCGAATCATCTGCCTCCATCTAATCCTCTGCATCCTCTTCTCTCACACCAACTAACTTCATGTCCTCTCTCACTACATCCATCTACATCCATCTCCTCTTTGGTCTTCCTCTAGACCTCCTGCCTGGCAGTTCCAACCTCAGCATCCTTCTACCGATATATTCACCATCTCTCCTCTGAACATGTCCAAACCACCTCAATCTGGCCTCTCTGACTTTATCTCCAAAACATCTCACATGGGTTGTCCCTCTAATGAACTCCTTCTTGATCCTATCCATCTTGGTCACTCCCAAGGAGAACCTCAACATCTTCAGCTCTGCCTCATGTCTTTTCTTCAGTGCCACTGTCTCTACTGTCTCATCGCTGGTCTCCAAAGAGCAAAGAACCCAAATCACGTACTCTACATGAACCTGTTTATTCGAATATTTTCAGTGATTTCTGATCCATCTTCATAGATGCACAGCATAAAAATAACAAGATAGCCAATTCTGTTTATTCAATGCATTATGTTTAGATGTCACCTTGTAAACTGTGTATGTAAGCAGGGTGGCCGATCACAGACCTCTGAAAATCTTTTCCCACAATAAGAAAACACTCCACTCCTTCTTTTCATCCTAATTAATAAAATGCATGCATAGATGATAAACGTGGGAGAGTATTTTTATTATAATGGCTGCTGCATGTGCCAGGGTGTAGGTGTATGTCTTAAGGCTAGGTTTAGAACCGTGTTACTGGCTGCGACACACATTGTTTTGCTAGTCAGTAAGGCTGTTTCCATGTGCAACCTTGACGTTGCATCACCCTAACTGGAATCCGCGTAATTAACATGACGTAACAACAGAATGTGAAAAGCTGTAAATGTTCCTGCGCCGCTGATGTCTTTCGGTCCGAAGAATCCAGCTTATGGTTTGTTTTTGCTTATCATTTGTCAAAAAAAAAAAAAAAAAACCCTACTCTGACCCAGGTTATCACTTTCTCATGTGATTATATAAAAACAAGGTCAAAATACAACAAACTGTATTCAGCTGACTGATAAAAACATGCAGCCTGGGCAGAGCAGAAATAACCATCATTAAATAAACTCTTGAGCCACATTTCAATTTCGTCAACTTCTTCCAAAGTTCTGTCCTTCCGACAGACGGACGAGAGGGGAAATGAGGTCGCTGCTCAGGTTGTTACATCAACAAGCGGTTTTGATTTTATTTGATGTACATCATTTCATTAGATTTAAGTTAATATGAAGAAATGAGGGGGAGATCGAGACTCAAGTGCCTACAAAACACATCATTCTAACGTTTCCTATTGTATTCTACTGCATCTCTCCAAGCCTGGCTTCAGAATCTTTGCAGGAAACATGAAGATATGACTAGAAGGGCAACACCAACGTTTGCGCACCATTTCCATGGACTGCACCAGTTCCACCACACACCTGCCTTCGGTTCTTCTCCAAAATGGAGCCACACCAGGGTATCATTTCCTAAAATCTGCTTAAGTTAAGGCTGATGGAGGCAGAGGAACTCGAGCGAGCTGACTGACTGAACTGGAGACTCCTCGACGTCCTGACATGCTCTTGTAGCCAAACGACTATAAATCCCAGCAGCCAGACGCCAAGTGTCTTTTTTAGCAAAAAACAAAACAAAAACAAAAAAACTCAGTTTCTCTCTCCTCATTCGAGAGTCCTCCTCCATTCCCCCATCATGTTTCTGATCTTTATTGATTCTGTCGCAGCAGAAACGGACAAGACAATTATCTTCAAAGGCTTATCTCTCATTCCTAATGACATGGAGACTGTTTACAGGCTCATTAGTGTAAACGAGCTCGGGGGAGGGGCTGGGTTAACGAGCAATTTCCTGTCCGGAGACATTTCTGCGTTTCTCCAGGACATGGGTTAAAAATAAACAAAATAAACGAATTAGGGCTCGCGTATGATGAAAGGGATTCGGGTAGAGAAACTCGGACGTGTTTTGCATTCAGACGTCGCCGAGCGCGAGACGTTTCCTCCGTGATCAGAGTAACGCCGAGGAGCAGGACATCGGACGTAAGGATTTCTATCATCTTGTGCTCGGGAGTGGTTTTGCGGTCAAGTCAGGGGTTACGCAGACTGGAGTCACCTGATGAAGCCGTAAAATCATCTCAATTCTTCCACTGTGCATTTTAAGCATCAGTTTTCCCTACACTGTAAACTCTTGTGGTTCCAATCCTAATCTACGGTTAACATTTACATTCCCTTCCTGCATCCATTAAGGCTCTTAACTGCAATTTCTTCTCTTGTAATATCCAGCATATAAACACATGCCTGTTTTCTCTGCACAGCTCGGACACAAAGCCTGCTGCGATGCGAGATCATTTCGAGCAGAAGTATTCAGGATGGAGCTCAGCATGTAGCGTCGGAGACAATTACCATGAAGCAAAGAGTAAAAAATAAATAAAACAATGGTGGAACTGTTCATGAAGTCTGAGCTCGAGCTCTAATCTGGAAGACGGAAACACACGGAAAAGCTCTTTTATGGTGTGAGACAATGCGCTATTGTGTGGAGACGTAAATAAGGAGATGATGTTAAAATAATAAATCATTTGGCACTTGAGTGCTAGAAAGACAGGATGGAGTGGGGTCTGTACTTAGAAACAGAAACCCATACACACACACAGCATCCCGAGAGTAAATTATATAGTAAATGAATTAAATTCAATAATTTTATGATGATTACTTCAAGAGACACCCGCAGCGCCCTGTCACTCAGCGGGAATTGCACCGAACCCCATACTACGGCCCTTGTGGATAGTGGATCCACATTACCCATCCATTTTGTTTATTCAGGCTGGGCCCGATCGGGTTTTGTAGGTCCATGGTTGCCCCAATTATGGCTCCAGGGGCAGGTCCTGGGTATCAGATGTTTAGTCACTCTTACTTATAGTGGCTTTTATGGATCATGTCTGTCTGGATCTTAACCCCAGACTTGTTCACCTTGGGAGGTCCCACCTGGAGCATTTTACCCCTGGGGATCCATTAGAGAACACAAATGGCAAAGCCGGAGGTCAAGAAGGTAAGGGGAAGCTTCTGCATTGATGCAGTTGCTGTACCGAACCGTGAAGAACAACGAGGCGAAACTCTGGATTAACCAGTCGGGCAACGTCCCTACCATCACCAATGGTTATGAACTTTGGGTAATAACCGAGGAACAAGATCATGGGGGGAAAAAAACAAAACATACAAGTGGTTGAAATAATTGTCCTTCACAGGGTGGTTGGACTTCCTTTCCCAGATCGGGTGAGAAGTTTGTTAATGCAGAAGCAGCTCAGAGCAAACCTGCGTCTCCACAGCAAGAACAGCCAGTTGTGGTGCTCTGGACACCTGCTAAGATCATCCCCTGGATGGCTTCCCGTTTGAGGTGCACCAGGCACGGCCAGATAGGACACGCTGGAGGGATTATATCACGGATCTGGGCTGACCTGGGGAGGGGTTAGTCGTCCCCCAGGAGGAGCTGGAGGAAGTTGTTGGAGACAGGGATGTCTCGGGATCGCTGCTTCTCCTGTCACGACTGTGACCCTGAACTGGACTAAAGCGCTATAGATAATAAAGCGCTATAAATGGAAGATTATTTCATTACAAGAAGGAAATGTCAGCTTAATCTCCAAAGAAAATTTCTCTGCTTTTCCAGTCTTGACAATTAAACTACAAACCATATAATAAATTAATTCAGTTAAGTTTCAGTGAGACGTTTCGGATGCTATTTATTGTTTTTGTATTTAAAATGTAGTTTTTCTTTTTTTTTCGTATTTTAACATGCATGTGAATATACTGTATGGGGTATACCAAGGTGGCCGAAAGTATAAAAATAACATGTGCCATGTATTCTACTGTACTGTAGTTCTCCCTGTGCACAAAACAGATGATGTCAACAATGAGACTTTTACTTTCTGAACCTCTGGTGTCCACGTCTGTACGGAAACTGGCAAAACCAGAGACGTCTCAAGTGAACTTCAGGGGCAAATCTCTGTACATGATCTTCAGATGGACTGAGGAAGTGACTCCAGAGTACTGCAGACTCACGCCCAGCCGGATACAGCGGGTTTCAAAAAATATATATATATATTATTTTTTTTTTTGCAAAAGATTCTAATTATTTGCATGAACTGAATTTTTATTACTTTTTTTTATTAAAACACTGAACTTCTCTTTTGGCTCAATACGTTTGGAGGTGAAGTGAAACAGGTGTAATATCATCCGCACTGATGTGCGTGTGGCACTTCGACGTGACCGTTTCACCGATTTCGGGCGTGCTCCGGCACCACCGTTCTCATGGACAGAGATAATAAAACCTCCTGGAAGCGGAAGTCCTCGAGTCGCTCATTGTTCTCCGACTCGACTCGACCCTCCCTCACATATCTGAGGCCTGACATCATCCGCTTACATCCTTAATCTCAGGCCTCCCTTCTCTCTCTCTATCACACAAACACATAATACTGCATAGTGACACACATACACACACACTTTTACACACTATTTCACATAAGACTTTCTTTTCCATATTATATCTGTCAACCTTGAACCTGTACACAACACACACAAAAAAAAAAAAAAAACACACAGCTCACCACGAGCCGCTTGATGTGCATCTGGTTCGTTTAAATCTGATTAAAGACGTCAATTTTTTAACAGAATTATACTTTATTACATCAACACTAAACAATGGACACACACACACACACACACACACACACACACACACACACACACACACACACACACACACACACACACGCACGCACAGCTTATCACATGATTACGAGCTAAAAATAAATCATGGGAATGAATTCCATTCAGGATATTTTGTACAGTGCAGCAGAGGTAGGTTTTGGTCTCGTCCTCCTGGGACGGCCTTCATGAGAGACAGTTTCTTTATGGTGCTGGACGGATTTTGCAAATGCACTAGACACAATACTGTTCTTGCAGGAACTATTACAGAAAGGCCGACCTCTGTGTCTTACAATAACAACTAACTGGTGTTTTTCTTGTTGTTACGTAATTACCTAATTCCATATGTGTTATTTTATAGTTTTGAAATCCACAGTATTGTTGTAGAATGTAGAAAATAAATTGCCTAAATTCATTATTTACTATCATGACCTCTTAAAACAATTCCTCAAAATTCGTCAGCTTTTTATGCTTCGTACTCGAACTTTATCGAATCTCCGAGTTCGCTTGAAAGTGATTCCTTCCTAAGCGAATCTTATTCAACTCCTTGCATTCAACTGTGGGCTGTCACGCAATCTTTCTTTACAAGCCTTTGAAGATGCGCACCCTTACAAAGTGTTAAAATGAGGGGCGTGGCTTGAGGTCAAGGCAACCAAGGAGAAGCTACCACACACTGATGAAAAGCACCAAGCTGATCTTGCGGACTCTCAAAGTTTTCGTTCAAATTGCAGAGCGTCAAAATGCAGCATTGCGTGGAGATTTATTACGCTTAAAAAAGTGTGAACCCATGAAAAATGACTTCCTATGGATTTAACCTTATGGCTCGCTCTTAAATTATCTCTCGCAGACAAAACAACAAACCAGCAGTCTTCCTGTCTGAGTTACAGCTCGGCTAATTAAATAAATTGCTATAAAGTGAGCACGGCACGAGAACGAAACGTCAGGAAGTTGAACCGCAGCCAATTCTGGGAAACGCAAGCTGCCTCGTTCTTTTTTTTTTTCTTTCTTTCGCCCAAGAACAAACGGCAGCATCACATCGAGTGTTTAAAATGTTTGAATGTTTCCAAAAAAAAAAAAAAAAAAAAAGATAAAGGAGTGAGGAAAAAAATGTAAACATCCTATGAAACGATGAAGATTCCAGTCATGCCGAGGGTTTGAATAGAGGGACGGAGATGCCAGAGGTTTATCAGCTGCGTTTGAGGAAAGCAGGACAGTGTACCCGATGTCCTAATGTTATAAAGGTACACAGTCTCTCCAGAGTCATGGGATTTAAAGCTGACACAGAAAACACAGGATGATGTTTTTAAAAAGTGTTCCGGCCCCGAGTGTGCCTTAATAAAGGTTCATTAAAATGTCATAACCTGAACGATAAAGCTGGATGGCGCGAGACCTGCTAATATCTCTCCTATTAGGAGCAAAAACACACGCATTTTAGAGATCACAAGTTTAACTCGAAACCTGTAACCGATTAACAAGAGCAACAATAACAACCGACTTCAGTTACTGACAAAATAACCATCCCGGATAATACAGATGCTTTTAAGAGGAAAACATTTAGTCCACAAGACTCGTGTGTCGTACAGTCCTGACCTCGCTCCAAGCCATTTCCACATGTTTGGGCCATTAAAGGAGTTCCTGGGAGGTAAGCGTTTCAGATGGGAATCAAGAAAAGGCAGTCTGATCATGGCTTGAACTGAGAAAACTTTCTACTTTGATGAAACACTGGGATGAGTGCATTAGTGTAGCTGGAAGTTATATAGAGGAATAAAATGAGTTTTCACACTCAGAACTGTGTTCAATCAAAAGTCTCACCCCGAGTATTTAATGGATTTGATAGACGCTGTTATTCAGAGTGACTTTCTTATGCTGCATTCTTAACTCTGCATGTGACATTATTTCTTCCTTAATTCTTCGTCAATTCATAAAACACTACAGTGGAAAATTGGATTACGAGCATAATTCATTCTGGAAGTGGCTCATATTTCAAAACACTCGTAAACCAAATCGGATTTTCCCATAAGAAATAATGGAAACCCAAATTGTTCGTTCCACAGCTCAAAAAAATTAATAAATAAAAATAATTAACACACTGTGTGTGTGTGTGTGAAGCTAAAGTAAGGAGCCCCCCTTCTTACACAGTCACCCTTCCTCCACTCTTTTCACACAAAGGAAACGCTGTTTTATGGGACAAATAAACAAGAAATCTCTCTAATGACACTCGATGAATGAATCTCTAATGACACTAATGAAACACTGGTGTAAAGCAAAAATAAAACAAAATTAACCTGCACTTTACGTTTGAAAAGAAAGGTGACAGAGCAGTGTTTCCGTGTAGAGCAGAGAGAAAGTGTGTGTGTGTGTGTGTGTGTGTGTGTGTGTGTGTGTGTGTGCGTGTCTGTGAAGGTCATTTCAAGTAAAAATTTATTAAATATCTTTGCTCGTCTTGCGGAACACTCGCAAACCGCATTACTCGCAATCCGAGGTTTCACTGTATACAGTACAGAGCATAATTCATTCCGGAAGCGAGCTCGTATTCCAAAACATTCGTAAACCAAATTTAATTTTCCCATAGGGAATACTGGAATCTCAAATTATTCATCTACAGCCCAAAAAAATAAATACAGAAATATACAGCAAAATAAATGCACACACACACACACACACACACACACACACACACACACACACACACACACACACACACACACACACACAAACACATTAACGGAGAGAACGTTTTTAAAACCATTTAAAAATTTGCAAGAAGCATCGCTAGTCACACTCGCGTGAGCACATAGTAACAAAATCACTGCTGTAAAGTAAAACAACAACAACAACAAAAAACTAATTAACCAGCACCTTACCGTGACAGAGCAGAGTTTCTGTGTGTTTGTTTGGGAACCTGAGAGGAGGGGGGGCTGTAAAGCCAAGAGAGTGTGTGTGTGTATTGGTGTAAGTGAATGACCGCACTCACACACACACACTCGCCTTTACAACCCCCCTCCTCTCAGGTTCCCAAAAAAACACACACACTCTCTGCCTTACACACACACACACACACACACACACACACACACACACACACACACACACACACACACAAACACACAAACACACACACACACACACACACACACACAGAAACTCTGCAAGGTCTAAGACCCAGCAGGGGAGACCTACCTAGAGAAAAACCGTTGGCTCAGTTGTGATGACGTGATGCTCGATGTCAAAACAAGAAGCACATGATACTCGGTGCTCGTAAACCAAGACAACGCTCGTTTTTCAAGTCAAAATTTATTACAAACCTTTGCTCGTCTTGCGGAACACTCGTAAACCACGTTACTCGTAATCCGAGGTTCCACTGTATGTGATCTTAGTCCCTTAGTTTCATTACTCTAAATGACGTTTATGCGATGAAGAAAAGAAGTAAAAATAAGTAGCAAAAACAAAACACCCGTTCAGCTACGGAGTTTGGTACTCACTGTTCCAACCAGCGGGTAAATAAACCCCGCCCCTATACTGGCACGAACATCTCTGATTGGCAGGGTGAAGCCGGTGGGCACGCCCTTTTTCTCGGGCATGTGTGAGAGAGACAGGTGGGTTTTGGCCATGCAGATGGGTAACGTGTGAAAGCCCTGTGAGACAACACACTGTATGAAATTTCACATATAATATGTAGCTTGTGTAGAAATGAAGACAGTTCAAGCTGGGTATGAATAAACTGTATATATATATATACATGTATTATAATACATAATTTGTTTTGTAGAGATTTCCTTTGTCGAAATCGTCTCACCTGCTGTGTGTAATAGTCAATTTTAGCTTGTGCTTCGGGCGATAACTCGATGTCATCCGCTCCGTAAACCTTTTGTGCGATAGTGCAGATTTTCTCCACAATAGGGGTCTGAGGGAGAAGAAATAGAAAATTAAATGAGCTTATTACAAACAGGGTCGATATCAGGACTTTTTCAAGTTCTTGCTTGTCCACCCGATCTAAAAAAACTAAAATATACAAGTTATATAGCATTTCAGTGAATAAGCTTAAGTCATTTTTAATACTTTAAAACCTGTAAGAAGTATACATTACTGTGCAAAATTAAAGAAACGCAAGCAGATGTTTTACTGTGACAGACTGCAAAGTGCCTCAATATATCATAAAAAATTTTATGGACTGAAAATATGAGAGAGACAAAATCATTCAGGAAGCCTGGAGAACTTTTCCTCTTAATTATATTAAAAACACAAGACAGTCTGGAGCTTTGGACGACTTTTGCACAGTATGATAGTAGATTTGGACAAACTTTAGTGCTATGGAATCGATGATTTGCCTAGGATTCAATTATTCGATTTTAATTATAATTATCGACAATAAGTTAATTATAGGATTAGAATTAGTTTTATTCACAGAGTATGTTGACACAAACAAGGAATTTACTTCCAGCTGTTTGGGGCTATCAAGAACAGACCAACACAAAACACTGTCCATTTACATTATAAAAAAAGATACTATACACAGCAAGTCCATAACATTCAGGGAGGGGGAAAAGGGTAAGGTAGTGCAAGGAACTGTAGTGTGCATCACATGTAGTGTAATAAGCAGGAAAATAGCAAAAACATTTGTAAGAAGCATGTTGGTTCCGTTTACACAATACACAGTAGCAGATGTTTGATTAGGGCAAATAAAATGTACAGTAAGGTGGTAGGAAGTTTGTAAAAGACATATATACTGTATATATATGATATTGTTTAAAGTCCTTTATGCAGCTGAATTCATATAGTCTAGTTCAGGGATCAGCAACCGGTGCCTCCGGAGCCACATGTGGCTCTTTCCTGCCGCTGCTGTGGCTCTCTGTGGCTTTGGAAAGTAAATAATGAGTATTTAATTTAAATGTATCTTCTTTAAATTTTGAATTACATTTAAAAAAGCTAATGGATTTAAATATTATGGTGATTTTGTGACATTAAAATAAGATAATAAGTGTTTAATTTTTTGTCGCTCAAAATGTTTATATAAATAGTCCTCTTTTCATTCAGGTTGACGGCTGACCGCACGCTTCAGTACACGCCGTAAACTGATGACGGCACACGAGAAGGACTCAAATAGACATTGAGTATTGTATTTAAAAGTTCAAAATGTTTTTTTGTTTGCATGCAGAAATAAAATTTAGTTTTTCCTTTGTAGAGGTTCATTGATTTCAACATACCTTAGTTTTTTTTTATACATAACATAAAAACTATATATGCAGTGTTATCTTCATTTTAGACATAAGAAGGGTTTTGTGGCTCCCGGTGTTTTCACTTCTGTGCGAAACGAGTCCAAATGGTTTAAGGTTGCTGATCCCTGTCCTAGTTCAACTGTTTCTGAGTGTTATTGCTCGAGGAAAGAAACTGAGTTCTGTAGCGGCTGCCAGAAGGGAGGAGAAGAAGGTTGTGTACAGGGTGTGTGTAGAGATTCTAACATGCAAAATTATTAATTTATATCAGCAGACACGCCTATAACTCTGAAAAGTTGGGTTTATCTGGGGAAAAGAAAAACGTGCGAATTCCTGAGTTGTAATTACGACATTGAGTTTCAAGAGCACATCGTAATTACTATATTTCTGTCAGGGCTTAAGGGGTTTGTGACCGCTCCAGCTGATCCAGCACTCCTCACACACACACACACACACACACACACACACACACACACACACACACACACACACACACACACAGTTAATGACTACGAGGAGTTCTTTGCCAGCAGCCCAACACAAGCAGAGCTGAATAGTGATTAATACACTCCAGTATCGACGAGCATCAAAACACACTTATGATGATTAGACTCAGATTAGAAACACTCCTCAACCGTAAGTGAGAAGCTGACTATCTAATCTAGTCCATCTTTCTCTGTTCATAAACGCGAGCTCCCTCAGGTCAGGGGTGTACAGTGTGCGGAATGTAAGTCGGCTCACGGGGACGAGCAGCTGACAGACGCCAAGCGCTGCTTTTAACGAGACCTCTTAATCACTGTCAGGACTTCCCGAAGCCACGGAGGCTAACTGTAACCAGCTGATGTTTTCACCAAGGCAGCTTTAATAGCTCGCTAATCATCGTGGCTTGTAATGCTTTTATTTACACAACATAATTCTTATTTTAAATTACATGATATAACTGTTAGCCTTCTGTTGGATGAATTTCTAAGCAATTTAGTTCCTGGATTCAATTAGAAAACATCTGTTTACATGTTAGCCGACTTGCTAGCAAACCTGGCCGGTAGTTTCATTTAGCTAGTTGACCTGTTAGCAGAACTGTGATTCAGCATTTTACACAACACAAATTTTATTTTTATTTATCCATTTACTCGTTTTTTTTTTTTTTTTCAAGCAAACTTTTCCTTGGCTGCGCTGGAATTAATGTCTACTAAAATCATTATCAAACGCATCATGCTTTCAGTTAAACAAAATAACGTAGCATTGCAACTAATTACCAAGTGAATTACAACTGTGTAATTAGCGTAACTGCTAGCTTGTCGTTTCATAACTTTAACAAACGACTTGTCTACAGGTTTTGATTATACAATATAACAGTTAGCATTACTGCTATCTTGCTAGCAAACCTGCCTATTGTTTGCAGTTTGTTGCACATCATACTGAGCATGTTTGCTAGCTCTCTAGCACATTTGCCCAATGTTACTGGATGCAGTTGAAAAATTTTCTAAGAAGGTTCCAGTATAATAGTTAGCATTGAGGAGATCTTGCTAGCAAACCTGCTTCCATTTTTTATTATTTTTATTTTACACGATATACGCTGGTCTTGGCTAATTTTCCAGCTAATTTGCTTTACTGCTTTTAGATAAAATGTTTTTTTTTTTTTTACACATTGCTGGTAACCTGAGGAAGAACGGTCATTGGATTTAATTAGCTATGATTAACTAACTTTCCAAAGACAAATTTTATACACATTATAACTGTTAGCTAGAAAACATGGCTGCACAAAAATAACAGAATTTAACTGTTAGCCAGCTGTTAGCTAATGAAATCTAGCTACTGGTTTTAATTACATAAGATGTAAACTTGCTAACAACTGCTTGCTAGATTTTGTTTTTAAAAAATTGGATTTAATTAAATAATACAAAGTGTTAGCCTTCTGTTTGCTAACTGTGTAAAACAGATACTTGTTTATATAACTGTTAGCCAGGTGTTCATCTAATGTTGAAACAAATCTAGATACTGGTTTTAATGACACAACAGGTAAACTTTATAGCATGTTTTAGCTAATTTTGACTACTGTTTTTAACTACACTGTGTTATAGTAGTGTATTGACTAATGTGAGCTAACTTGCTAGCCCTTGGTGTCATACTATTCAAATAGTATAAAATGAGTTTGTTAAAGATGACATAAGATCACAGATAAGATTAGACTTCCATGAATGATCTGTAAACATGAAGCACAAATTAAAAACATTTTAGAAGCTAAGCTGCTACTTAAATAAAAACAGCTAGTGTGATGATTTAGTGGACATGACATGCTCTGAGACTAAAGTCTAACCTAAAGTAAACTTGGAACTGGAAAAACCCCAATGTTCCCAAAACCATGAGACTTCAATCCAAGTGAATTACTAAATCACATTACGGCACAAACACAGACGCCCACAGATACACACAAGAAACAGTGTAAAAAAAAGAAAGAAAAAGAAAGTAAAACTCCACTTGTTTGACCTCGTTTATCATACAATCAAATACAGTGCTTTGAAAAATATTTGCCCCTTCATGAATTTAAATTTCTTTGTATATTTTTCATGCTTGAATGTTTGGATCATAAAACAAATTAATACCAAATGCAGTTTTTAAATGATGATTTCATTTATTAAGGGAGAAAAGCTGTTCAAACCTTCCCTACCCCAGTGGCCACATCCAGGCCTGATTACTGCCAGAGTTGCAGAATCAATAAATCACTTAAATAGAACCTGGCTGATAAAGTGATGAGACAAGACATTTGGGGATAATCCCTGCGCAACACTATCAGAAATTTTGTTCACCAAACCAAAACTTTTGTTCACTCTTCTTTCACTCCAGTGAATCTCACTTGGCATGCAGCCTCCCTTTCCGGCAGGTGTGCGAAGGGGCGGGGCCGCTAAATGTGGCACGGCTGGCGGGAATAGATCGGCTAAGGATTCCGGGTTGTCGCCGTTCTTTAAAAGAGAGGCATGGAGCTCAGTTCAGGGTTTTAGAAGTAAGCAGAGAGAATGGCACGTGAAAATGCGCCCCATAGATTTTAAAGGCGTGCGCACTATACAGTACACTGCAGCTTTAAACTGGCTGGCTGCCGAGGGACGGCCGCTGGAGGACTACGCTGACTGCCCCAATTTTGCTTTCACTCAAAGCCAGACATTGCGATTCAGACGCCGAAAAAGGAACCGCTGCTTTCATGTTAGGGCCCCCAACTCTGACAGGATAGCCGCCGATGCAACCGGAGGGCGACAGCTTTGTCGCATTTGACTCCCGTTTGCGGCCGCACCAAGAGAGGACTAGGCGGGGCTGGCCACTACTACGAACATGCCGTTAAGGAGCCTGTGAGAGCTGCTATCTACACAAGGCTGCTTCATCACTCTGCTGCTGCTAACACACCTTTCCTTCCCTTTCTTCCCCTTACTCCCTTCCTCCTTAATCCCCTACTTTCCCTTATTTTTCTAATAAAACTATCCTTTTCTCATAAGACCCATGTCGTGGCTGTGTGTCTGTGGTGCGCCCCGAGTCAACGATCTTACACCGGGTAGAACAGCATCCTGGGTAACGTGGGAAACTGTTGCTAAAAGAACATACTGATTAGAAATAAAACTCCCATGTTCATCTCTCTTTAACATCTTCAATAAACCCATCGTATCTGTGCTGAAATTGTGACCACTCTCGGTCCTCGACCACCTGACCGTGCAGTGATTTCACACGCCTCCTCAAAGGGTCGAGACTATTTAACACGTACAACCCAATTAAAAATCACGTCAGTGTGCTACATATTCTCACATGACCGTGAAGCCGGATCAGCTGATTGTTGTGTTTAACTGCAGAACCCAAGATGAGGCACGTTTAAACCAAACACACGATGGGGGTTTACCTGAAGGTCGTACAGGAAGTGGAAATTGCTCTTCTTTGCTGCTGCTTCCTTCACGGCGTGTGCGAGATCCGTGGCGCCACGTCCGCCTCGCTCCCAGTGACGACAAGGTACGGCTGCGGACGCCCCCGAAGCCTCGGCTATGCGGCACACTTCTTCGATCTCTGCCTCCGTATCGGTCCTGTAGAAAGAAAACGAATGAGCTTGCAGTGAGACAAGGGTGAAATTCTGGATTCTGATTGGTTGAAAAGTTTCCCAGCTACAATTCATCGATTATTAAATTAATCAACACTGCTTTAAAAATGCCCAGTTGGGATTATGGACCCGTACTTAAAGACGTTGAGAGCCACCACCACGGGAACTCCAAACTGACCAGCGATCTGAATCTGTTTCATCAGGTTGCTGCAGCCTTCAGACACCAACTTTAGATTCTGAAAAAGAGAAGTGAAAAGTGCAAAGAGAAAAAAAATCTGTCAGTTAAACCGCATGCTATATGCTCTCGTATCGCTATCTCACTACCTGAGTTCACCTATAACGTGTTGTACACTAGTCGGCACGTGTAGAGCACTCTCTACCAGGTCTTACACCCTTTACCAGGTTCAGTCGTGTCCGACTTTTCGTGACCTCATGGCCCATAGCATGCCAGGCCTTCCTACCCCCTCCCACCTCACCTTTCTTGTTCGCATATGAATGTCTAAACATGATTAAAAAGTAAAATATGCATAATAGGCATCCTTTAATCCTCTCTTCATTTGGATAGAAGGAGCCTCAGATCTGTGACCTCGAGCAATAGTCAAGTCTTGTTACCACCAGGCCACCACCACCTGCTGTCCCCTTATAACAAAGTGCCTTCATCAAGAGTCAGTCATCGAAACGAAAAGGGTCATCTCCTCCTCCCACAAGGCCTTCCGGGAGGAACTTCCTGCTCCGGTTTACAGCTTGAGCGTCCCTTGATGCACAGTGCGAGACGGGATCCTCCAGAACCCAGGATACCAGGATGGTGCCTTCTGCTTCTTGTTAAAGAACCACACAATTAGCTTAAGCACTCGAGTTATTTGCTCAGCTGAGGCTGCTTTAGGGAGGCTGATGGAAAGCAGACGCAGCATCACTCGGCCATTAGAGCTCCCGCCGGGATGCAGTCTCCACCTTCAACAGGACCAGGTTATATTTACACTGTTAATTCGATCACATCAAACCACGTCAGGGAGGAGAAGAGCAAGGGAGGTCTGGAGGAGGTCAAACAGTCATTTTACGGACTTCTATCCAATTCTTTATTATTCTCAAGGAACCTCCTGCTGGTGAGTGGAAGAGCTCGTCTTTCTGTGTCCACCTCTGAAGCTTCTTGTCAGCAGCACTGACCAGACAAGAGGCGTCCAGAAGTGAAGAATTTGCCCCGGTTCCACTAGGAGAACGCAGATCTAAAGTTGCTGAAATTGTAACTTTGTTTCTGAAAGTAAACCTCTGCTTAAAAGTTTCTGAAAAAAAAAAAAAAAAGAAGTTCTGTAAAAGCTCTTCCATGGATATAATGTGAGAGCTCCTGAAAAAGGAAAACTTCCCATGGGTCCTGGACTAAAAGAATAAACGTCAAACATGATTCCTTAAATTATTCTAGATGTTCCTTATTTGGCTATATTTGCTTAAACTTCTCAGATCCCTGAAATGGTTTCTCCAGCAGGAAAGTGCATGGACTTTGGCTTCTTAAAATTGTTTCTTCATGGAAGAGTGTCTTAAGCTCTCCGAAATCCTAGATTCCTGAACTGATTTCCCCAGTCGAAAAAACTTCTTTAGAGGTAAAAGTCCTGAGGCTCTTGAAGATTATTAGAAAACTGGCTGGACATCCTAAAAGACACAATGTTCCTAAAGCGAAAACAGAAAATCCTCCACAAGTTCCACAAACATCGCGTTGCTCCTGAAAAGTTCCTCTGGTTGAAACATCGATAGACATAGTGCAAAACTTCTCTGGTTCATGACAACGATTTGTCCTGTCTCTACACATATGCAGAGGTCCAGAAAAATTACCTTGGGCTCCAGAACATGCTTTTGATTATGAGAGCCAGAAGTCACGCCCTCATGATTGTTTTAAATTTCTCTTGCTGTGCAGAAGCTGTGACCAAAGGTCCAACAGGGGATCATGAAATACTTCACTGGACAAATTCAGTGGATTAGGGACAGTTAAACAGGACGTCCTGAATCCTGAATGGATATTTTTGCCAAAAACTAATATCGGTTTCATTCATTTCATCATTTTCTATACCGCTTAATCCTGTGTTCAGGGTCGCGGGGGACCTGGAGCCTATCCCAGGAGACTTCGGGCACTAGGCGGGGTACATCCTGGACAGGGTGCCAATCCATCGCAGGGCACACACACATATACACACTCACACACCCAATCACACACTACGGGCAATTTAGGAACGCCAATTAGCCTAACCTGCATATCTTTGTAATATCGGTTTCATAATTTGGAAATGTTGCTGTTGGAACTTTTGACACAATTTACTTTTAGCGTAACAAAGTATCAGGCCATTGGAGACAGTCCGTGGTGGGACGTTATTCAGTGATTTGTGCCGGTGTCCAACAAAACCATCCGGCAGCAGTTGTTTGTCTCGTATTTTAATCATTAGTCTGCTAAATAAATACCACCTAAATACTTAAAACACTTACTGGACTCAAAGTATGATATAAGTGTAAAAAAAGCAAGTGTTTACCTCCTCTGTGTACTCCTTTGGGAGCGGCATTCCTGCTTTTACCTGCGAACAAAAACACACCATGTTACCTATTAAAACACTGTATGGAATTAAATGTTTTTACATTTTTGTGTTTCCTCAGCTCCCAGCACACCTGACTTAACTGTCGAGGTAATTTACAGCCAGATGGAGCAGGAAAACCCTAAAAACGTGCAGGACAGGAAGTCGTACAAGATCTGATTGGTGTAGAGCCAAATGTTTCCTGCTTCAACAGCAGTCGTATCGGTTTTTCTTCTATTCATTTAACCCTTTAAAGATCTGCTCATTTGTTTTGTAGAGCACAATTTAAGTCACTATATCATATTAAATTTAAATTGTGTTGAACTTAACCTGATTAAGCCATCTCCACCAATTGGTTGAGGTCAATTACGCTAAATAGATAATTAAACATTTTTTTTTACTGTTTGTAAATACAAAAAAAAAAAAAAAAACTGGATCGATTACCCAAAAGACACCGACCTTAGCATTTAATGTTATATTTTAGAGATTTGCAAACGTACTGGTACTTTAACCATGAAGCGACATCTCAACCGTTTAGAAGAGGCCTATATTGGGGTCTGTTAATAAATCCAATGCTTTTTCCCCCCCAGGGATGATTTTAATGTGCTAAGCTGAAAGTGTAGAATGATTTGTACTAGGAAGGTTTTTAGGGTGACTACTGCATTTACATTTTTTTATTTATTTATGTTAATGAATCTTATTTGTTCTATAACCAGGCTTATTGTTCAGATACTGTTCACCAGTGTTATCTTTCGGGAAAAGAAGAAAAATACAATTACAAAAAAGTAAAATGAGAAAAGTGAATTCGGAATACTTTGCAGATGATATAATTCATTATGCCTGTTGGTTTTTCAGGAATTTTACATGTTGAAAAGGCAGAATTTACACTCAAAGCTCAACAAAAAGACAAAACGTTTTTTTTTGTTTGTTTGGTCCTATTTGAACTAGCTCGAAATTTTCTTGCAACCCTGTCTAAAAATTCAAAAATCAAAAACAAACACCACCAACACGCCACTTATAGTTCGCATCTGCTTTTATATCCGTTTAAGAAGCATCATCGTTGCAACCGGAGTAAAGAGTTTTTCATGTTTGGTTTGTCTGACCTTGTTAAACATGGGCTAGCAACTTTTATTGTGAAAAGTTATGGACAAAGAGCGCCCCCTCGTGGCAAACCATTAGCATGTTAACAGTATGCGTAGCATAAGCGCGAGTAAGTAAATTAGCTTGTCGTGTAAATCCGATTGACAAAAAAAACACCACATTAGTCTTACATTCGGCCCTCCTCCGTGCATCTTCAGAGCCCTGACGGTGGCGACCAACACCACGGCGTCGGGCTTCAGACCCGAGGCGCGGCACTTAATGTTGAAGAACTTCTCCATGCCGATGTCCGCTCCGAACCCTGCCTCCGTCACTGAGAGAGAGAGAGAGAGAATAATTGAACAAAAGAAGTCCAAGTGTGCTGCGTTTGTGTGTACACGCGTGTGTGTGTATGTGTGTGTGTGTGTGAGTTTCTGTGTCATGACATCAGTGACCATAAGACTCTTGAATGTGTTCACACATTAGCATATGTCCATGTCATTTTACTCAGTCCAGGGATAGATGCAAAACAAAAACAAATGAACAAGATCAAAAGAGAGAGAGAGAACGATAGAGAGAGAGTGTGTGTGTGTGTTTCTGGTATTTCCACATACCCAGCACCCTGCATGCCCTCCGGGTTTCCTGCACTATTTCCCAGGCTCTGGAGCCGGATGGGAATGTAGTAGAGGGGCAGGAATTCAGAAACTTTTGTTTTTATTTCCACAGAAGAGCTCTGGCATACTTTGGTCCTGAGCATGTGCGAGTGTGTGGTGTGGTGGTCAAGGTCTGGTGTCGTGTTTTGTTCTGAAGTAACCCTTTAACACTACGGCTACGCTCTATACACTTTTACATACTCCAGTGTTCCACATGGACTCGAACCAGAGACAAGGAACGAGTGTTTATTTTGGCTAGACGCGGTCGCGTATGCACAGACGTGCGTGTAAGTGCGTAAACGTCAAATGAGTTATCGACGTGAATAAACTGGCCGGTTCGCATGTTTGTGTTGAACGGGATGAAAAGAAGCAGCGAGCGCACGCTGGTATGTTAAAGAGGCGCCGAGGGAGGAATTCTTCATCTACGCTCCGAATATTAAGACCTCAGATGATGAAACTAAACACACGAAACCCTGCGCAACACATAACCCCGCTGTTAGAAAGCGTTCACTTATCTAAAGGGAGGGCTGAATTCTTGGCCTTGACCACAACAGCTGTGTGTGTGTGTGTGTGTGTGTGTGTGTGTGTGTGTGTGTGTGTGTGAGAGAGAGAGAGAGAGAAAGATACAGAGTAAAAAAAGAAGTAACAAAATGAAAAATAAAGTGGATTTTGGCAGCGTGTGGTCCGAACGCGAGGCTCGCCGCGGGACTCAGCACCGAGTCACGAAGTTAACAAAGCGGAAAATGCAGCGGTTTTATAGGAATTTCCCCAGATTTACTTTCGGCTACATCCAGAGGATGTTTATTATCGCCGCCCCGCGCCGCGTTCCGCTTTAGGTCACGATCAGAGCCGCGGATTTTTAGATTTCTACAAAAAAAAACGTGTGTAAAAAAAATACACGTTTTATTCATCCATTCGATGATAATGAACCGGTGATTAAACACTCAGTAGCTACGTTTACACGCACAATGTTTCTACAACTGAACTGTTTACACACTCGAGGCATTTAATCAGAACTGTAATAACTTTTCTTTTGGTTCTGCTCGATGTGAAGCGTTTAATCAGGGTAGTAGTAGCAGTCTTTCCCTCCAACTCTGCAGAAGTTCATCTTTCTTGATAAATCCCGCCTTCTGCTTTATGACTGGCCACAAGAACCCTGTCTCATCTATGATTGGTTCGATGCTTTATTACTTATTACATGTGAGCCAATCGGTGTTGATTCTTTAGCCAGAGGCCCAGTGGATTAAAAAACAAATAAACAAACACATAGGGTGAGGGAGAGGTGTTTGTTCTAACTGAGCTTAGTGATCAGGATCGGAAGCTAAATGTTTTCCTGGAAACTCGTCACACCATTGATTAGCGACTTCACTGACTGACATTTTATGCAACATTATTGTTTCCACAAAAAAAGAAAAACACACACTACTGAATGAATAGGCCACCTTAAATTTCAAGCACAGGCGATTTTATATATAAATAATAATAATCTGCTCAAAAAATAAGATTTGAAGATAAGATTGGATTATCTGTCGCATGTACCTTACAGCACAGTGAAATGTCGTATATCCCACTTAGGAATGTGGGGTCAGAGTGCAGGGTCAGCCAGGGTACAGCGCCCCCTGGAGGAGACAGGGCTTAAAGGCTAAAGGAATCACTCAAGGGCTCAACAGTGCCATCTTGGCTGTACTGGGGCTCGAACTCACCACCTTCTGATCGGTAACCCTAAGCCTTAACCGTTTGCGCCACCTGCCCTTTGATTTGACTTTAATCTCATGATGTTTTTTTTTTTTTGAGACCTTGAGGTGGGAATCGAACCCAGACAACTGATATCAAGCCAACTAATGAGAGTGTGTGTTCGCGTTATCTGTGCTCGATTTCGTGCGAGTATCGTGCGCTCTCTCGCTCACCCACGTAGCCGTCCTCGCCGACCAGTTTGAGAGCCAGCTGGTCCGCCAGCACTGACGAGTTTCCGTGGGCGATGTTGGCGAACGGTCCGGCGTGCACGAACACCGGCGAGCCCTGAAACACAACACAAGGGAAAACAAAATGCTAAACTTACCACCATGAAGTACACTCAACCTGAAACCGAGAAATCATACTGAAACTTATCCTAAAATGTGTGATGTGTTTAGTGTCAAATAAAAAAAATGAAGGAAAAAACAAACAAAAAAAACATCAGCTTGTATGACGGCCTTGTGGGTAAGACTGGACAGCGGAATTTTATTATCTAATAATCTAATAAATCTTGGATGACGTTATCATCATCGCTTGTCCTTTAATACTTCACAGTAAGCATCGGTGCCTCTCAGTCGTCCAGCTGTAGAGCCTCAGAACGTGGAAAACTTGACTCCATCCTCTCAGCCAGGCGTAGACCGAACATCTGGGATCTGAACCAAGATCCCCGTGGTTCAGAGTTCACTTCCACAAAGCAGCGGGTTCACAGGGAGCACGCCGCATGAAGAGAGGACAGGAAGGACAAAGAGAGGACAGGCGGATGGAACAGCGAGCGGACGGGTAGCGCATTAGGGAGAGGACAGAAACTCAGCCAGACAACTGGGGAGACGAGTTCTCCTCCAACCAGCATGGAGACGCAAACAAACTGGAACATGATAAACCTCTCTTTTTTTTTTTTCTTCAGCTTTAATAAAAAAAAAAAAAAATGTGAGCATTATTTCATTGTTAAAAACAAACTGAACAAAACAAATTTACACGAGATTAGGAGAAGGTCATCAACGCTGTCAAAATGTTTTAGTGTATGTACTGTATTTAAAATACTGTCATTTTTATTACAGTTTTTATTCTTCAAAGAGCGTGGGGAAATGGGAATTTCATTTTACATGATCCAAAGAAAAATCAAGGGAATTTTTTTTTTAAATACAGTAACCCTGATTGGGGCTTTTATAATTTAATTAGATTTTTATAAAAATGGATATGACAAAAGGCCAGGCATGTCGGATTAGGGTACTTTAATTTTATAATTTTTTTTATCATAATTTTTTAATTTTCTTTCTTTCTTTATTTTTATCCTGTTTCAAACAAGTCAGGATAGGTCAAATTAGGGTTTTTACAATTTACATCTTCATTAAAGAAAAATCAAACTTCATATAAGGGCGGGGCATGCAGAACTGATAACATCTTCAATCTCTATACCCACAGTAATCTGTACTGTAATCTGGATTTGTAACTGCGATGCAAGAAAAAAATTATGCCTCACTTGTAACTTGCTTAAAAGAAGAGAAGCGTGCAGGGATTTTGAATTTTTTTTGTGGTCTGAGGGTGTACCTGGTGCCGAAGAGTGTAAACAGAAGCGCTTGTATATCAGCAAACAAAACGTGAAGCGATACGCTAAGGAAGGTGAAAGTTTCTTTAAGAGAATCATTACTGGTGACGAGACACGGCTTCATCACTACAAGCCTGAGAGGAAACGGGACGGAAACATCGCCAATCCTAAATCGACTGAGAAAAAGCATAAAAGTCGACCATCAGCTGGAAAAATTAATCGACGCTTACAGATTCTCGGGGGTCCGTAAGTATCGGAACGCCCTCGGGTAAAAGGTCCGACGATCGACAGCGCCCGTCCCAGCGAGACGCTTATCGAAGCACCGAAGACTGAACCTCGGAGGACTGATATCCGAGGACATCGTGATCTCACACAGACTTCAGCACACGCTGTGGAGATGTTAAAGCGTCCTCACTATAGTCCTGTCCTCGCGCTCCATCAGAGTCTCATCAGTTTGGTCGCCTGAAAGCTGATGAAGAAGTGAAGACAGCGGCGCATTCGCGACTCACTGCTCAGCCCAAAACGTTTTTTAATGACTGAGTATGAAAACATGCTGACATGACAAAAAAATTATGTATTTGTTGTTTCGAAAAAAGTTAATTAAAATAAGTTCTATATCCAGACTCAGGGTTATTTGGGATATTTACCTCATAGAACCTGTTCTAGATCACAGATTCCTTCAAAGGTACTTTTCCATATAAACTAAACATGATGCGACATTTGATTTGCGTGTTCATAAAAGAACTTTATAACGAGTTTAAGGTGAGGAGCGCGAGAGTGTCAAGGTTTAGGGGCGTTTTAAAATTATATATCTAATTGTTTTTTGCCTTAGGTTGCCAGTTACAGCATTATTCGGCCCAATTCTAATATTTATAATTGTTTTATTTAAGACCAAAGCTGAGTCTGAGAAAAATACCAGAGGTCAGCACAAGGACACCATTTTCCCATGTAGTATTTTAGAGGGAAAAAAAAAGGAAAGAGCGCGGGTCACATGGCCGCTTCTCCCGCAAAGACCGCGGCGTAACTCAGCTCGATAACGTGTGAAATGTTCAGGGACGTGGAACGCTCGGGTTAAAAGATGCGACTGGGCGGAAAGACAGCGACACTCTTTCCATCTCTATTAAAATGACCTTCTGGTAGAGAACACAGGAAGCAAAAACACACAGCATGTCATACAGGAAACAAAGTCAGGCCGCCTCTGACGGTGTGTGTGGAGAAGAGACCAGAGAGCGCGGTCAGAGAAAACAGGAAGACGGAGACGAGCAGATGCTATCGCTGGTCACTGTGTTGAGCCAAAAAAAAAAAAAAAAGTCACAGTATACACACACATCCTTACACTTATCTTTCAGCTCTGTCTCACACACACACACACACACACACACACACACACACACACACACACACACACACACACATACATATCTCGTGCATACACATTACGCACACGGTCCTTTCTGTCCATCACACACTCACACACACATGGATCCATCTGGGAAAACACAAGTGCCATCACGTCTTCCATCACATACATGAGCAAAAAAAAATTAAAAAAAAGGATTCCCATGATCCTTTGCTGCCTGGTTCATCCTGATATGATTCCAGGCAGGAAAGAATCCACACACCAGGACTGAAGGATTTCCTTTGTGAAGACACACACACACACACACACACACACACACACACACACACACACACACACACACACACACACACACACACACACTGCTGGATTCTGATTAGTTAGAAGAAGGGGTTGAATAGTTTCCTAAAACAGCAGCACTCACAGTAGTGCACATCACAGCTTTATAATTTGCCTGGATTTAATCAAACACATAATTAAGATCCGTCTACTCGATAATTAGTGCAGTGATTAATGCGGCTCAGCCGGAACAAGCCACTTAACCCAAACTGACGCAGTTTCATTTCTTACACAAACCATGTTACTCTGTTTCAGGAGGGTCAAATTATTGTGCTACATCAGGCAAAGACAACGACTAAGGATAGCGAAGGAGAGAATTCTCATCAATGCGAAGAGAACTCGGGGGATTGGGACTAAACAGCTGCGTAGGCCTTTAAGAAAACCACTCGTCATTCAGACTAATCAGGAAAAATGGCTTCAGTTTGCAAGGGAACATAAAAATGTGGACTGTGGAGGATTGGGGGAAAAAAGTCATGTGGTCTGATGAGTCCAGATTAACCGTGTCCCAGAGTGATGGAACAATCACGCTGTCCACTGTACAAGCCTGTTATGGCAGTGTTACGTAGTCACGGGAAATTTCAATCACTTTTACTGACTTTGTTCTTTGAATCTCGTGCATCAAAATGAACGAATCTTTTTTTGAGTCATTTAGTTCATTTCGTTCTTTTAATCAGAAATAAAATAAAATGTTGCATTTTCAATAAACAGACCCCCAATACGTCTACATACACAACTTTCGTCTATAGTTCCAGTAATGAAAATATTACAAGTGCAGCTAAGGACATATTATAATAAACAGAATGAGCAGCTCACCTCTTATATCTTCTGGTCCGAGTCGTTCGTTCTTTTGAATCTATTGCACTGCATAGCGTCTATGGGAGTCACGTGACAAAAGAACGAACGACTCGGATTAAAATGACTTAAAGGTAACTACTCATTTCTGTTTCCTGTACATAACCTATGGTGATTTGCGCATGTACGCCCGGTAGAAAATGAACTAATCACTCTCTGAGACGACTCGTTCATCTGAGTCACGTTAAAGACGCGTTCAAAAATAACGAATCGTTCATGAACGACCCTTACTAGTGTCCAGGTCTAGACTTAGCAACATTATGGGGCAATAAAATGAAGTCATCTGATCACCTGAATGTACTGAATCACCAGGTTATCACATCTATGGAGTGTTTTTCTTATTCCCTGATGGAACGGCCATGTGGCAAATGAGGATTCATCAAGCTCAAATTGTCAAAGAGTGGTTCAGGGAGCACGAGACAACATTTTCACCCATGGATTGGCCACCACGGGGTCCATCGTCCAGATCTCAACTCCACTGAGAATCTTTGGGATGTGCTGTTAAAGGCTTTACACTAAGCGGGACGACTCTGACATCATCAATACGAATAAGAAGTTGGAGAGAAATTAACATGACTCTGGATGGAAATCTTTAAACATTACAGGGAATATTCCTCCAGATGCAAGATCATTACATAATTTATGCAGTAAGCTTGCAGCAAGTGATGTGACTCAGATTTAATCAAAATTCTAATGAATTCTTGCTTCAGGAGCAGCTCAGGTCGTTTAGGATGTAAGAAAAAAATAATAACGTTCCAGTTCTCCTATTGGATATGGTTGGAGAGTCATAGTTGCAGCACACACAGCTGTAAGACAAAAGCCAGATGTGCGTCCAAATGTGCACGTGTGTGTGAGTGCGCTGTGTATTCCCGTTGCTCGTATATAATTTCAGCACCATTGAGACTATCAGGATTTCTGCTAAAACTGCACCTTTACAGGTCACTCATGTGTGTGTGTGTGTGTGTGTGTGTGTGTGTGTGTGTGTAACCATGTGTGGGGAGTCGAGTCAAACCTCAAGCGTCTGCATCAGGGTGGGTTTGATGGCATCTTTCATCAGCACAGCCAGAGCTCCGGTTACACCCTACAGCGGGGGAGAACCCAAAGACAAAGACGCGTCAAAACGCTCTACAGTAACAAGAGCGAGAATAATCAAACACACACCCGACACACACACTCCACATACGAGATCATCAGCTGTTACTGGCTGCCCGCTCCTGCTGCTCCCCACCACCATGCGTCCCAGACGGCTCTTCATATCAGCCAGACCGTCAGTCAGAGCCAGGATCGCCATGATCTCACTCGCCACCGCGATATCAAACTGAGTCTGAGAGAGAGAGAGAGAGAACACACACAAGCTTCAGATTTATACAATACGATGCGATGCGATATTATCAAGTAATAAAGACTAAAGCGAAATGAGACCATGTCCATAACTTATAATACGTCCAAAACTGCACGATCATTTTACGTCCAAGGGGTGTTCAAGTGAACGCGGGACTTTTGGTTGTGCAGAATAACAAAATCTCCCTTTATTTCTCTATATAATCCCCTGCCACACTGATGCACTTATCCCAGGATTTCACTAGAGCTTGGACACCATCAAGGTAGAACACTTTCTCCTGTCTGATTTACACTGGCCTCTCAGGAACTCCCTTTACATGTTTACCCAAACATGTGGAGGTCAGGACTGTATGGGGGACGTGGCAATAACTCCCAGCTGAGTTCCTGTACTGTGCAAGTGGTGTTAGTGAATGATTGTGTGTACAGTTCACACAGACAGATGTCTCCTCTGCAAGTTGGTGACAAGATATCTGTCGATTGACAAATTCAGCCGTTCCACTCGCTGAATGTTCATGGTGCTCAAAAATGCGTTAAATTTTTTTTAATTATTTTATTTAATCACCTTTTAGATACATTTAGACATTCTCATGGTTCTCCTGTGCATGTACAAACAAAAAATGTAAAAAAAAATACAAATAAAACATATCTTGCTTTTTCTTATTCTTATTTTTCCTTCATGTATTTATAGGGATTTTAACCAGCCAATTAGATGTTCCCCTGTTGTAACCTCATACAAGCAGAGCCCCACCCCTTGATCCTTAGCTCTGCTGTTCCGTGATGGGCGTGGCTCAGCAGTAGCTCAAATTCAAGTTTTTACCTAAAACTAAAAGAAAGAATAGAACGGAACAAAGATTTCATTACGATTAAAGGGAACAAAAAAGATGACAGACACTGAAGTGGTGCGTTCGGACGAGGAGTGAAACAGAAACAGAGGGAGAGTTTGAGATGTGAAATAATGGATTTTCTCAAAGGTATTTCATCTGGAGAATAAAGACGCACATACACTTTGGGGCGGCTCTGAGACGTGTGTTCTGGTATTAACTCGTTAAATAAAAATATTAAAATCGATTAAAAAAGTTCACTTAAGTGCTCGGAGAATGGAGCAGTGACTCTGTATGGTTTGGAAATGCAGGACACATGACATCCACAAGCAGCTTGCCAGGTCTAGTCTTCTTTATCGGTCGCAGTAAACAGTTTAGACTTGTCTGATGCAGCTCATCTCCAATAAACATCGGAAAGCAGCTGATGGCAATCGAAACAGACAGAGAGAGAGAGAGAGAGAGCGAAAGAGTGAGCGAGAAAGACGAAGCGAGAGAGACGGAGCAAGAGAGATGACGTCTCAGGATCACCTTAACGACGACTCCGGGAATGAACAGCTATCAAAGTTTAACGGAAGTTACGATTAGGTACGGTATTAATCGGTTTGTTTTCACGACCCTTAAACACTCTTTGTTTGGATTCAAACGTCTTCAGGTTACCAAATTAGAAGTTCAGGTTCAAGTCTGTCCATTTCTAATCGCTCTGATTCTCTCACATTCTAACTCAAGGCCAAGATAATACACTCTTAAAACATTCTACTCTACACTCTAGTGTGTGTGTGTGTGTGTGTGTGTGTGTGTTTGTGTGTGTGTGTGTGAGTGAGAGAGATATTCAGTGCTTCAGGCGACATCAGCGGAGAGCTGTTAAGTGTAAGCATGTGCTTGGCCAGAGACAAGTGTTTGCAAGCAAACCGCAGCCCCCTTTTTTTCCGTCCATTTTAAATATTTGCTTCCACTCAGGCTGGTTCCCACTGAGGCGCACACTGTTTATTTGAGGGCTCTGGCTTAGGGGCCGTTATTACTGACACTCAGAGAGAAAGAGAAGACGCTGAGAGAACACAAGAGTGAGACAGAGCGATCCCGCTGTACAGTCCGAGATGTTTCACGGGAACATAGCGGAGTCACGGTGCGAGCACTTACCTGCCTGCTGTGGCCCTTCTCCGTGTTCGCCTGGCCGACCGTGATCCTCCTCAGGAAACGATCGTTGGTGTCCACCACTGCGGAAACGAGACCTGATCAAAAGGCTTGGATTGACAACAGCAACACAGAACTGAACGACAACAGAACTCCTCAGAGCTACTGTACGTCCAATTTCATTTATCTGGTGCTCAGGTCTGGGAGGTGGTTCTGTCATATTGGACAAAGTGTTTGGTCACGAAGTCATTACCACAAACCACAAAGAAGTCTAAGATTGCATAGTTTTTTTTTTTTTCTTTTTTAATGACTTTAGCATTGCCGAAATCAAAGCGGACCCAAGTGATTACAGTCGTGTTAAACGTTTATAGCAGGAACGCCTGAATACAGCATTAGAAGAAAAAAGATTGATAGATGCTATCAATATAATCTATGTTACTGCAGTGCGTGAGGAATATTAGTGATGATGTTTATTATCTGGTTTGTCACAAGCAGCTGGATTTCTTACTGCTTTCAAAGCATTAAAAAGTACTAGCAGCCTCAGGCACTACGTTCAGGTCGCGGCTTCCCATAGAGGCGTGGGCTCGAATCTCACAAACGGTTACGATTGTGTGCTACCGATCAGAAAGGTTGGCACTCAAACATTTACATAAAGTTGGCCACAGTCGAACCCTTAAACAAGAACCCATAACCTTATCTGCTCCAGAGTGGCGCGGTATCCTGACTGACCCTGCGCTCTGACCCCAGCTTCCTTCCCAGTATATGTGAAAAAAGACTAATGTTACTGTTCTGAAAGGTACATGTGACAAATAACTGAATCTTAATCGTTAATTTTTTAAAACGCTAAAACACTATGTAAAATGTGTTGGTGGTTGATTGTGTAATTTCTCATACAAAGCGATTTTTTTTTTCCCTGGACGATTTTCAGCTCCCGTCCAGTAGGTGGCGGTGTTGCACCAACTGTACATAAACTCAAAAGAAGAAGCAGCAGCAACATTTTCACAAAACAGGAGTACTTTTCAAAGACCTTTGAATAAGTTGCAAGCAAAACTATGGTACGAGTTGCATTTTAAGGAATTTGTCCATTTTAGACTGTTTAACATTTAAAATTTAAAAAAAGCATGAATGGAAAACTGATCCATCATTTTGATGACGATGGATCAGTTTTACCAAAGCTCGATTGGACTGAATATGTATTGATCTACTATAGATTGGAAAATTATTGCAAAGTTTTTACAGATACAAACTGAATATACTGTAACATCCTTATAATTAGTTTCAGTGGCACCTCGGGACACAAACGCCCCGCCTTAAGAATTGTTTCACCTTAAGAACGAGAACTTTACAAGCAATTTTCCTTCCTTGGCATGTGAAGTATTTTCGTCATATGAGTGAACAAATTTCACCTTAATAACTCGCATGCCGAGGTACCACTGGACTCGGTTTAATTCACAAAATTAGCTGAATTGTGCTGACGATCAAAGTAGTATCACATGGAGACAAATTTCACTTAAAGCCAAAAGAACAAGACAACAGTGACTCTGTGTAAAGGAGGTAATTCCACCAAAAGTAGTTAAATTAGAGAAGCAGCCAAGATGGGTAGGGTTGCCAGTCTCCTTCCTTTTTCATTTCCACAACATTAATCTTCACATTAATCTTCACGTGTCGCTTGTCGTGTCCCTAGCGCATCAGCATTTTCCACTGAAAGTGGCTGACCTGTGGCACTGCAGAGCGAGTGATTAAGGGTAATGTTATCTTTCCTGGTATCACCACCAAACTGACTTCCATTTGAACTGAGCAGATAAAAATGAAGTGTCTTCCTCAGATCTCCCAACAATGAGCTGCAAAGTGATAAACCAGGCACTGAACTCATAACCTGTACGATCAGCAGCCCCGAGATAGCTCAGATACGTTTCAGAAACATCTGATGGATTTTAAAACCGACCCAGCGGTGTTGCATTACAATCGCGATTGTGAGCTACTCCCATCTGAGTGATGGAGTGTAAAACGTTCCTTCATCCAAACTGAGCAAACAGTATCAAGGGGCTTCTAGTTAAGTTTATCCACTTTGCGGCCATCTTGGCACCACTCCCAGGGTATCGCTTCCAGGAATACAAGACCAGGCTTCTATCTATTCGAACGGGGAGAGATTTATGAAGCAGAAATGGATGGAGAAGACAACATTCCCGGGACAGAACTGTTCCCGAGCGGAACAACAGGAAAGCCGTCAAGAGATCGGACGTTCGACCCAGACAGTGCTACAGGTATCTGTGGCCGGGAGCCATTCTTGCACAATTAATGCTTGGAGTTTGTCAGAATTACATTGACCACAAGTTCTCAATGGGATTATGGTCTGGAGAGTTTCCTGGCCACGAACCTAAAATTTTGATGCTTCATTCCCAGAGTCATTCAAAGGAGCTCCATCATGATGCAAAAGGCACCGTTCGTGACAAAACTGTTCTTGGATGGTTGGGAGAAGTTGCTCTCGATGGAAGTTATATTACCGTTATACTGTTCTTTATTCGTTGCTGTGTTCTTAGGAAAAGTTAGGAGTGAGCGCACTCCCTTGGCTGAGAAGCAACCCCACACATGAAAGGTCTCAGGATGCTTTACTGTTGGCATGACACAGGACTGATGGTAACGCTTAGCTTCAAACATGTCCAGGACAAAAACATCAGGGACAAATATTGGGCTGCTTAGGACTGGGGGTAAATTCATGGTCACTGATGAATCCCCTTTCTGATTGTTTGGGAAATCCGGAAAAAAGCTTGTCCGAAGAAGAAAAGGTGAGCATTACCATCAGCCTCCTACTGGTATCCTGAAGTAACACACCTAGAATACGTAAACAAACTCGGTCATGACATTGCTGGTTCAATATGCCAATGCATGGTTTAACAGCAAATATATTTCCGTCCTTGTTCATATTTTCAGCACTGTTTTGTGCTTCATAACGCCCGAATTAAACAAACTGTTTTTTTAATTAAGAGAATCCTACAATTACCCTACAAATTCTATTATTGGCGAGTTCGGAGTCTGTACAGGAACTTTCGAAATTCTCATCCATGGTAGTCACACATGCTGTAGATACTGATTAGATTTTAAAACGCCAGATTTTTCCCTTTATGTTAGCAGTTCGTACTGGCAGACGTGCAGCGCAAGCGTCCAAAAATCCTGGGTGTAGCGCGCTGGAAAGCGTCGAGTCAGACGACTCAGCTGGAGCCGAGTAACAGCCAACACTCACCGCACATATGGAGCTGAAGTGTGGAATAGATCTCGCGTACAGCAAGCCAAGAAGGCAAGATGAAAACCCAAGAGCAACCACACACACAAACTCCTTAAAATGCTTAAATTTCCCTTTGTATTTCCCCCTGCCAAATGCACGCGGGGTTCACAAAGCAGACTCACCGTAAATCAAACACTAAAACCGTCCAGGCTGGTGTCCTGTTACTCCTGCTTTCCCCGGGTGTGTATATATACATAAGAGATCTGAGGTGATTACAGTATAAGGTCATATACTTTGAAATGTACTTTTAAACATTACGTATTCAAACATGCGAGTAAACGGGTAAAGGACGAGTAAACAGATGAAGGAGTCGAGTTCCCACAGAGTCCCGTCCTGTTCTCAAAGTCATGATGATGAAGAAGGAAATCATGGGTAGACTGTTGATTGGATTCGATTCATTTATTTGCCATTGTGATTTTTTATTTCAATTGAAAAGCACTCATGTTTATTGTCCGATTTGTCTCAAGCAGCAATAAATTTAATATACATATCATATATTAAGTTTATATACTTTTATACAAACAGGTTTTTAAAACTACTCCAAGTATTGGATAAACACCGAAACAAACTGAGGCTCTTCGGGGGGTCCAAACACGGGCAACATTTTATGAAAATCAGCAGACAGGTTGGAATCTGCTGCCATTAGGGCGTGGTAGGGCGTGGTAGGGCGTGGCCTTCACAGGAGATTTTGCTGCATAGTTCATACACACTTGCACGTATCCATGTAAAACCCGGTACACATTTTGATCTTATTGACCTGAACTTTCACTATGTATGTCATGGACTCTACTCAATAGGAAGTCAGTTATTTGAGGTTGTTTGCAAAAATGCGCCCAATGGAATTTGATATACTGATCAAATCATTGAGAACATTTTTGATATCTTGAACGACTCAGCCGTGGCGAGGTCTTAACCTCATAACGAAAAGTGGCTTATAGCTACCTTAGTTATATATAACATCACATGATGTTATATCATTTCTATCTGTTATCACCCAGATGAGGATGGGTTCCCTGATGAGTCTGGTTCCTCTCAAGGTTTCTTCCTAATGACATCTCAGGGAGTTTTTCCTTGCCACCGTCGCCGTCACCCTTGGCTTGTTCATCAGAGACATTTCATTCATTCGTCTCATTATTATCTAGACACATTTTTCTCACACATACACACTTCCAATTATTTTCTTTTCTAAAAAAATTTCTTTCATTTTTGTGAAGCTGCTTTGTTAAAAGCGCTATATAAATAAAATTGAATTGAATTGAATAATTATATAGTCACGATGGTATTGGTACTTCTCCTTTAAGTGTGTGGACCCACTGTCTTTCTGGAGCACCAGGGTGGCAATAGTGAAGGTGCTTGGGCCCGATGATCGTCGCTTTGCAACTATAATTTCACATTCCAACCAATCTTCTGCTCCGTACTCCAGTCCACTAGGTGGCGTTAATCAAGTCAAGTCAAGTCGGCTTTTACTGTCGACATTTTAACCATATACAGTTCAGTACAACATAAATGAACAAAACTAACTAAGCCACCTAATTAGCTGACTAGCTGAGACAAAACTGATTAACACTACAGTATATATTTACAAAAAAATTAAATACTATACAAAAATACAACAGAGAGTGCATGTGCAAATGTGCAAACAAGAGCAACAACACGACAAACAACATGACACAATCCAATACTGTGGTAATGAGGTAATGAGTCGAGGTAATCAGAGGTAATCAGAGGTAATCAGCGATGGGTTATTGCACCAATCGATCATAAACTCCAAAGAAGAAAAAGAATCTTCGTTTTTTTCCCCTTACAAAAGAAAAAAGTATTTTGTGGAGAATGGGGGCAGTTTATATTTTCTGCAGAAGCTGTGGCATATTTCTTTAAGAACATCTTTTAATGTTAAATTTTTTTTTTTACCTAAAAGATTTGAAATGTTCTGAATCCAAAATTGGCAATAAATGGAATCAACCAATAAAACATCCATTAAACAGATTCGATCACACAGCCCTACTCCTTCAGATATACTGTGTATATTTTATAACAACTGTAAACAATCACAGGTCCGTATTGCGATTTGGATCGTTATGGGATTAAACCGCGCAGCACTAATATGAACCTGATTTGCAGCTACACTATATTCAGAGTTGACCAATCAGAATGGAGAATTCCGCATTACTGCTCACAGCCGTATCCTGTGTTAAACAAGCCAGACTGTAACTCCGGTAAGCGCTGATTGGGCGTGGTTGATCGTAAACACACTGCTTTGCCAGCAGATGTGGCGATTCTGCAGGTGTTCATTATTAACCAATAAAAAACGACTTCCGCATTGCCCGTTAAAAAAGCGTCAAAGCAGTAACTCGGAGGCTTTAGGGAAATTTCCGAACCCAAACCACCTGTATACAACACTGGTTGAGCCTAAAATCATCCGGGAAGAGCTCCATGCGAGTTTTCCAGGCTAATCCGTCCTCTCGGAGCTGGAAACAATCAGTTAAAGCCCAAAAAGCTTTCCAAAGCTCTCCTGAGGAAAGCTGGTGGATCTGAGGCCACTTCATGCGCTTGGAAATCTTCAGGTCTTTACAATATACGAGGGGGGCCGCGAGGGGGAAGAGACGAAGGGGGCCGTGTATTGCTCTGGTACTCAGGCATAAAGGAGGACGGAATGATGAAAGAACATTCCAATGTCTGTAATATACAGGACCAGCGAGTGTAGACCTGCCAGCTCGGAGTCCAAAAGGGGCCAGGGCAAAGCGCGGATATTGTACTCGCACTAAAAATACCAGGATTATTGAGGTTCCTCAATCCGGTAATGTTCAAGTTCGGATCGTTCAAACGTTCTTTTATGAGAATGCACACGTTTCTATTCGGTCCTGTTCGACGAGATGAACTTGTATAAAGTTCATTCAAACTTTACTGTAGTGAGGAAGTTGATTGCATTGCATTCTATACATTCTTCAACACAGTCACAAGGACGTATTCTAAGGAACATCACATAGCAACTATCAAAGACCAAGTTGTCCCTCAATCACAAAAAGAACATCTATACTATGTATCGAACTAGAAATAGGAGAAAATTGATTCCAAGTTTGACTTGCTAAGTTTGTTTAGAACTGTAACAACGTGTAAAAAAAAGTTAATATTGTCATCAGGATATTTATAAAAATCGTGATATGGAATACTAATTGAATCGACACTTGGGTATCGTGATAATATTGTATCGGCTGGCCCCTGGTGGTCACACTGCAGTAGTTGAGGCGTTCACACGTTAAGTTTTCTCTCTCTCTCTCTCTCTTTTCACTCAGCTAATTCCAAAAGGCTTCATAAGGTATCCGTAAACACATCCGTCTGCTATAAGGGCGAAAGATCCTACCTCTCTGCCATGTGACCTTCTCAGGGTCAAGGTCGAGCCGGACGAAGGTGTTGATCTCCTCAGGAGTCAGGGCGCCTGGGTCGGATTTGTTGATTCCAAGATGCTGGGATGAAGATAGAAAGGAAGAATTTGAAGGATTTTGTTAATATTCGTCTAATACTCTAGCATCAGAATCATCAGTCGTAATCAGATTTGCATCATACGTTTATCTAAAATTATACACCTTTTTTAAGAGGAAAACTGATTAAATAATCCCCACATTAATCTTGGAAAGGTCTCTGAGTGTTCAGGGGCAATGAGATGATAAAAAAAAGATGATTTGGTTAAGACCCTAGGAGACACTTCCATTTACTGTAAGCACTATGAGATGATTCAGTTGAAGCACCATGATATCATTTGGTTAAAGCATCATCAAAAACACCAAGATTAGGACCATATCCTTGTTTCTAAATCTTTCCGGGAGAAATTCTTCAGAACACACACCCATGTTGTACAATGAGAATTTAAACCACGTTTCATTTTCTTACTCGTGATTACTAGCCCTTACGGTCTGAGAGCAGGTCAGATCTCCGCTGAGTCTAAATAAACTCTGTTCCTGTGTACTTTCCTAAGCCTCTTGTCCGTGGACTCGACCTCATGACTATAAATAATTTTACAGAGAGTGAACAGAATGCAGACAAATGTAGCGCATCAGTGTGATGGAGGTCTTGATGATACGAGTTTGGAGTTGGAGCTATTAGGACCCCTAGTGGAGGAGTGGAGTACTGCGATTAATATATGTGAAAATACATGTGCCTTGAAATAATGGCACATATTCATCAATACAGCTCATTGGGACATTTACAAAACTGTGAACATCCTCGTTCACACCTAAAACCTGGGACACGCATAGCACTTGTAGTTTATTTCTAGTGGACATGAAAAAAATAAAATTATAGTAAGTCCACGACTTATGAATGAGTTCCATTCTGAGAGCACGTTTGTAAGTTGGATTCGTTCCTAAGTCTTGTTGTTTTGGTTCCACATTATACTCACTATACCACATTATACAACACTGACTGGACAATCATGGACACATTCATACACACGTGCACTAAATACTCATACATCTGGACAATTGCACATGTCACCTTTCATGCATATTTGCACAACCACTGACACTTTAATACCATATTTCTATATTTTTGCAATATTTTATTATGCCCTTATGCACAGTTAATTTTACAAATTTTACTAGTTAAAATTATTTCTTTAGTATTTCCTTTTTATTGATTATTTATTTTACGTACAAGATTTTATTTTCTTCTTTTTTTTTTTTTTTTTTTTTTAAGGTCACTGGCGGTCGTATAAAAGCATTTCACTGCATATTATACTGTGTATGATTGTGTATGTGACTAATAAAATTTGAATTTACTCTCGCGAGACTCAAATCGCGAGGGGAATCCCGGCGACGCAGCGGGGTCAGATCATCTAGTCTGAAGGCAGCCCAGGAAGTCTTTGGGGAGAGAAAGACAACACTACATGTTGTTTACTGTGCGCTTGACCGGACACTGTTTTGTCTCAGAGCTGTTTTCCTCTGTATTGGACTGTGAGGATTTTCCAAAATTAGGATTATTCACCATCAGGACAGCTTTACAGGACAGGCATTCACTTATACACTGAAATATAATGTATATAATTGTAAATATTGGTATCTGGCACACTGCAGTGTCTATTTTTCGTACAATACACGTGAGCTACTTCCGCAATTTGTTCGCATCTACAAATATGCGTAGATCCTCGGTCCGTTCATATCTGCGGAAATTCGTAACTCGAATGCTTGTAAGTCGGGGGAGGTGTATGTACTAATCTGTGTGAAGACAATCTGGGTGAAACTGGTTGTTTGACGTACATGCTGAACTTCGTACCAGCTTCATTGCAAAGCGACAGGGGAAACTTAGAAAGTCATGCGTGTGGAACTGAATAAACACCAGACTGAGTGATTTTTGGATTTGTCGCTCAACCATGTTGCATCTCCTCTCTGAAACTGTGGCTTGGTGCCAGCTGCATACAGGAAAGAAACATGGTTCCTTTTTAAGGTTCACCTCAATATGTTTTTCCTCTCCGATCCCACTTCTGGCATTTTTTAAAGCTCCAGACCTACTGTACGTAAATCTACATCCGTATTTCTTTGAAGCTGCTGTTTAACCAGATGAGATGAAGTGGGGAAAAGAGTTAAGCTAATAATAATCTTTTCCCCACAATTTACAACAGCAAACTGTCAGAGTGAAGTGCTAACAGGTCAACAGTGAAAAGAAGGATTAAGAGAGGGAGGGTCAAAAGAGCAAAGAAAAAACAGATGTTTGGTTATGAGTATGGATTGTGAGACTGAAGTGTCAGACAGGACTGGGGCCTCACCTTCAGCCGCCTCAGCTGGATGGCGGAGAAGCGTCTCACTCCATTAACTGATGGCACAAGTCTGTTATACAGAGCCTGAGAGAGAGAGAGAGAGAGAGAGAGAGAGAGAGAGAGAGAGAGAAATACCTGTGTAGTTACTGCATGTAATTTTTAAGCGATTTTCAAGTCAAACCGGGATTTAAACGTCTGATCCTTGAAAATCTACGGAAAACTTCGCCAACTTGCAGAAGAGACTGTGTATGAGTACTGTACACAGCACAGTTTGCTGAACACCACTTGCATGTTACAGGAACTCGGCTGGGAGTTATCGCCTGTAAGCCACAAGTTAAAGGAGCTCCTGGGAGGCCAGGGTTTCAGTCGTGAATCAGACATGCAGTCTAATCCTGACCTACTAAGAAAACTTACTACCTTGATGGTGTCCATGCAATAGTGAAGCACTGGGAGAAGTGCATTAGTGTATCAGGGGATTACATAGAGACATAAAGGGAGTTTTTACTCTCAGAACAGTTACAAAGTACAATTAAAAGTCCCAGTTTGACCTGAACACCCCTCGTATCATAACATACAGTGGTGTGAAAAACTATTTGCCCCCCTCCTGATTTCTTATTCTTTTGCATGTTTGTCACACAAAATTTCTCTGATCATCAAACACATTTAACTATTAGTCAAAGATAACACAAGTAAACACAAAATGCAGTTTTTAAATGAGGGGTTTTATTATTTCAGGAGAAAAAAAATCCAAACCTACATGGCCCTGTGTGAAAAAGTAATTGCCCCCTGAACCTAATAACTGGTTGGGCCACCCTTAGCAGCAATAACTGCAATCAAGCGTTTGCGATAACTTGCAACGAGTCTTTTACAGCGCTCTGGAGGAATTTTGGCCCACTCATCTTTGCAGAATTGTTGTAATTCAGCTTTATTTGAGGGTTTTCTAGCATGAACCGCCATTTTAAGGTCATGCCACAACATCTCAATAGGATTCAGGTCAGGACTTTGACTAGGCCACTCAAGTCTTCATTTTGTTTTTCTTCAGCCATTCAGAGGTGGATTTGCTGGTGTGTTTTGGGTCATTGTCCTGCTGCAGCACCCAAGATCGCTTCAGCTTGAGTTGACGAACAGATGGCCGGACATTCTCCTTCAGGATTTTTTGGTAGACAGTAGAATTCATGGTTCCATCTATCACAGCAAGCCTTCCAGGTCCTGAAGCAGCAAAACAACCCCAGACCATCACACTACCACCACCATATTTTACTGTTGGTATGATGTTCTTTTTCTGAAATGCTGTGTTACTTTTACACCAGATGTAACGGGACACGCACCTTCCAAAAAGTTCAACTTTTGTCTCGTCGGTCCACAAGGTATTTCCCCAAAAGTCTTGGCAATCATTGAGATGTTTTTTAGCAAAATTGAGACGAGCCTTAATGTTCTTTTTGCTTAAAAGTGGTTTGCGCCTTGGAAATCTGCCATGCAGGCCGTTTTTGCCCAGTCTCTTTCTTATGGTGGAGTCGTGAACACTGACCTTAATTGAGGCAAGTGAGGCCTGCAGTTCTTTAGATGTTGTCCTGGGGTCTTTTGTGGCCTCTCGGATGAGTTGTCTCTGCGCTCTTGGGGTAATTTTGGTCGGCCGGCCACTCCTGGGAAGGTTCACCACTGTTCCATGTTTTTGCCATTTGTGGATAATGGCTCTCACTGTGGTTCGCTGGAGTCCCAAAGCTTTAGAAATGGCTTTATAACCTTTACCAGACTCATAGATCTCAATTACTTTTGTTCTCATTTGTTCCTGAATTTCTTTGGATCTTGGCATGATGTCTAGCTTTTGAGGTGCTTTTGGTCTACTTCTCTGTGTCAGGTAGCTCCTATTTAAGTGATTTCTTGATTGAAACAGGTGTGGCAGTAATCAGGCCTGGTGGTGACTACAGAAATTGAACTCAGGTGTGATAAACCACAGTTAAGTTATTTTTTAACAAGGGGGGCAATCACTTTTTCACACAGGGCCATGTAGATTTGGAGTTTTTTTTCTCCCTTAATAACGTAAACCTTCATTTAAAAACTGCATTTTGTGTTCAATTATGTTATCTTTGACTAATAGTTAACGGTTTTTGATGAGCAGAAACATTTAAGTGTGACAAACATGCAAAAGAGTAAGAAATCAAGAAGGGGGCAAATAGTTTTTCACACCACTGTATACTTTGTGCAAGTATCTAAATAAATGATCGAGCTCATTAATATATAGCTCAGTACACCTTTTGACCATTAACTGCTTGTACAGAAAATTAATTAACCGCTGGTATAGAAAATTAATCAACAATTTCAGACCAACAATCAGAATCCAGAAGCAGCGCTGTAGTGATTTTGGAACACATTCCCAGCTTTGTTAGCTCCAGCATCAACCCAAAGAACATCAGACACTTTGCTATAAAGTAACCTTCATTCAGAGATCTTCACGCATTGGAGCTTCAGTAATAGTAAGTGACATTTCATCATTGCGGCTTTTCTCTAAATAAACCTGACGTACTTCACGCTGTGGCTTATCAGTTACCTTATCAGACTGGCTGGCTTCGTGCAGGATTCGGGCATCGATGGCTGCTGCCACCAGGTTATTAGCTGCTGTTATGGCGTGAATGTCACCGGTCAAGTGCAGATTAAACTGAGGAGGGAGAAACACACTGGAATGAGCAGAATCTCTTTAAAGGTTATACGTATTTTTTAATAAGTTAACAAAAGTCTTAACAGGTCTCGTCTGTTAGTGTTCCAAAAAACTCTCAGATCATACATACTGATCTCCCTGAAATTCCTTCTGTTTCAAACACACTGTTTTCAGTGTCTCTAGCCTTAAAAGCAAAGTGCATTTTTTCTAGCATTTTCTAAAAATGGTGCAGAAGAAGTCTTAATGCTTCAGTATACCAAGACATCTTCAATCAATCATCAATACTATGCTTCCAACTTTGTAGCAACAGTTTGTTGAAGGCCCTTTTCTATTCCAACACGACTGAGCCCCAGTGCACAAAGCAAGGGCTATAAAGACATGGTTTGATGAGTTCGTTGTGAAAGAACTCGACTGGCCCAAACACCGAACCCTGAGACCTCCCATCGAACATCTTTGCGATGAACTGGAACGGAGATTGTGAGCCAGACCGTCTCTTCCAACATCAGTGCCTGACCTCATAAACGCTCTACAGAATGACTGGATAAGAATTCCTACAGAAACACTCCCAACAACTTGTGGACGGCCTTCCAAGAAGAGTGAAAACTGTTATAGCTGCAAAACCAACTGGGGACCATCTCCATATTGAAGTATACGTCTGGATACAACGCCACTGCAAGTTTTAACCAAATACTTTTGTCCATATAGTGTATATTTGTTAACTGATATGTGTTTTTGGACTCTAAAGTGAGTGTGGTTTAAAAAATAGCATTGTAGAGTCCTACGATGTTGCTGTGAGGGACAACGAGACAGTCAGCTTGCCACACCCTGGCTCATAGCATGATAACGGTGACTATGTCACAATCGTATGAACAAACCAGTGACTACAACCTGACCAGAAAAGAGTTGATGTCCTTTAAAGCTGTATATAAGAGTTTATAAACACTCCATGTATGAGATTCCTCACCTCCTCCATAGGGATGACCTGAGCATATCCTCCACCTGCTGCTCCACCTACAGAGAGAAGTATACTCATGGATAAATGTACTGATATTATGCTCAAGTTGTTTTTGTAATTATATATGCACACACACCTTTGACTCCAAATGTGGGACCCTGAGACGGCTGTCTGAGGCAGGCGAAGGAGTTGAGTTTGAGATGAGCCGAGAGAGCCTGGACCAGACCGATCGTCACCGTGCTCTTCCCTTCACCAAGAGGAGTTGGAGTGATGCTACAACACATACACACACACACTTTATATTTCAGATGTATTTTTATTAGTGCTGTCAATCGAGTAAAAAAATTTATTTATCTAGTTAATCCACGGTCATAGTTTGTAATTAATCGCGATGTGTTAAACGTGACATCATCACCCTCAACCAGGTGAACAAGCTGTGATTATGGAGAGCCGTTAGCATCAAACTTGGTCATATGAATAAAAAAAATAAGTAATGTGTTAAGATTTCTAGATAAATCACATAATCCAGATTAATATCGAAGGCCTAATTTTTTATATTCCCTGTGATTGATTCCCTGTGACATTTATTACATGTCCTGTAAAATCAGCCACCATCGTGGGGATTTTAGTTTTAGTCTGGCTTCCAAATGCATCGGTAATCAATGCTGGAGGGATTTAGAGCTCAGTTTGGAGGAAATCTGCCTTGAAAATTGGTCATAATTGATCTCAAAGGTCAAACAAATATACCCTTCCCTTTAGTGCTCCTTCACAAGCTCCGCCCCAAATTCATGGAAAACGAGGACAGAGTGAGTGGACCAAGACTAATATAGAACTATGTTTGAGAACGAACACCTCGCTGCTGATTGGGTGGAACAGTGTTGTCTGGAGCGGCCCGCACCACTTTCCTGGTTTCCTGTTTAACTGTGGAGGAACACCAGACTTTCCAGTCCATACACAGAACAGACATCTGGCACACCATGAGAAGATATTCAACACATTAGACAAAACTTATATATATGATTATAATCGTTAACTACAACTTCAATCACCCACTATTCATAAGTTATATGTTAATCGCACACACACACGGGGTGGAGAGTGCCTGGAAGTGACTGAAGATTCCGACCTTGAGCTTATAAGCACCGCTACCACGTCCGGCTTCACTCGCCGACTGTTTGACGCAGCAGAAATGATCGTTTTGTCAAATTGAACACTACTGGCACGCCTAGTCTAGTTTAAGTCACCTCCAAGCACTCTCTAGCACACTCGCAGCTTCTCTCTCTGCTCGAACCCGAGCTACCGGCAGTGCAGAAATGTCGTCCAGCTGCAGGACAGTGAGCGAGACGAGGATGTGGACTTCAGAGGGTCTGCAGGAACAACAAAGAGCTGCAGGAGGAACAAGTGGCCTGATAAAAAGGGTCTCGGGGCACATTCCCGAAACACATGAAAGTGCCCACGAGGCCGTGGCAGGACCGAGACATACAGAAACACACGCACAGAGAGAGAGAGAGAGAGAGAGAGAGAGAGAGAGAGAGAGAGAGAGATAACAGAGAGGCATGTGGGAACCTCGTATCTGAAGCAGATAAAACTGTCAAACAAGCGCTCCCCCTCACACACACTCACACTCACCACTTAGACACACTGATCATTGTTCTTGTTTTTGCATTACTTGAATGTCTGAAAACGCTCACTCTTTTCTTTTCGCACATTTAAGCTTAATATTTACCGTACATCGTACAGATGTGTTGAATAACTTAAACCACAAAAGAAAAACATTGTTTTTAAAGAGTCCAAAAATCCAAGAACATGTTCCCCGTGTAGCTTGCCCTGGTCGTTTGACCGTTAATTAATGAATAACTCTGCGAAAACTGCATTTGATGTTAAAAAGGATAAACTAACATGAAGACCAGCAAGATGTGTACTAGAAAAGAGGACGACATGTTAAAGCTGAGAAAAGAAGAAAAAAAAAGATCTATCAGAGCCAGGCATTAAGCTGGAATGTCCAGAGGACACTGGTGTACAAGCAACCAGACACTGATAGCTCTGATCTGCACCGCCTTCCAAATTATTATGCAAATTGGATGCAAGTGTCAAACATTAAATGTTTGGTTTTTAAATTAAACTCATGGATGGTGTCGTGTCTCAGGGCTCTTTGGATCACTGAAATGAATCTCAGACACGTGTGATAATTAGTTTGCCAGATGAGGCCAATTAAAGGAAAAGTACTGAAGAAGGTTGTTCCACATTATTAAGCAGGCCACAGGTTTCAAGCGATATGGGAAAGAAAAAGGATCTCTGCTGCCGAAAAGCGTCAAATAGTGCAATGCCTTGGACAAGGTATAAAAACATTAGATATTTCATGAAAACTTAAGCGTGATAATCGTACTGTGAAGACATTTGTGGCTGATTAAGCGCACAGATTCGTGCAGATAAAGAAGGTTTCTGCAGGACAAATTCATCGGATTAAGAGAGCAGCTGCTGAAATGCCATTACAAAGCAGCAAACAGGTATTTGAAGCTGCTGGTGCCTCTGGAGTCCCGCGAACCTCAAGGTGTTGGATCCTTTAGAGGCTTGCAGTTGTGCATAAACCTACTATTCGGCCTCTAATCAATGCTCACAAGCAGAAACGGTTGCAGTGGGCCCAGGCATACATGAAGACAAGTTTTTAAACAGTCTTGTTTACTGATGAGTGGCGTGCAACCCTGGATGGTCCAGATGGTGGAGTACTGGATTGTTGGTGGATGGCCACTATGTCCCAACAAGGCTGCGACGTCAATAAGGAGGTGACCTCTGCCAAGTATATTGACTGACCACTTTCCTCCATGGTACAAAAAGAAGAACTGTGTCTTCCGAAGCAAAATCATCTTCATGCACAACAATGCACCATCTCATGCTGTAAAGAATACCTCTGTGTCATTGGCTGCTATGGGAATAAAAGATGAGAAACTCATGTGGCCACCATCCTCCCCTGACCTCAACCTCATTGAGAACCTTTGGAGCATCCTCAAGCAAAAGATCTATGAGGGTGGGAAGCAGTTTGATTCAAAACAGCAGCTCTGGGAGGCTATTCTGACATCCTGCAAAGAAATTCAAGCAGAAACTGTCAATGGATGCAAGAATTGTGAAGGTGATATAAAGAAGGGGTCCTATGTTAAGATGTAACATGGCCTGTTAGGATGTTTTTGATTGAAATAGTTTTTGATTTCAGTAAATATGACCTGATAATGCTGCAAATTCAACAAAAGCCCATTTTCAGTTCTTTACAACCTATAAAATGTTTTAACTCTGTTGTGCAGAATAATTTGGAACAGTGCGTTTTCAGTTGTTTTTTTTTTTTAATAAATATTGTTGTTATCATTAGGTTCAATAAAATTCTAATTACACCCTAACAGTTGATGACTAGAAAATTATATTGACTGTCATTTGCATTTACTAATTATGCAAATCAGAGAAAGCTATCATTTGCATAATAATTTGGAACGCAGTGTAATATACAGTCAAAAATGAAAAGCAGGAAACACAAAACCCTGCTTTTAATTCACACCCAAACATAGGAATTACCCATCTTAAATATCCATCCAAAAAGTAGGAAAAGCAAACCGCACCCTTAATATATATTCAAAACACAGCAACTGCAGACGGCATTGCACAAAATACATAAAAAAGGGATAGCAGGACCTTCAATATACATCCCAAAATTAATAAAATAAATAAATAAATGCAGAAAACCTAGGAATTGCCAGGTAGGAATAGTCGTGTCCAATTCCTCCCCGTCACTAGGGGGCTCCCACATTAAGGCTACTACTACCACTCAGTCGGGAGGGCCGAAGACTATCATATGTCTCCTCCGAACCACGTGACACCAGCCAACCGCATCTTTTCGAACTACTCGCTCATGCACCGTTGGGGGCGGAGTAACACACTCAGAGGACAGCACTATCCCGAATTAGGAACTGCTCATCACATTTCTAATATAGATCCAAAAAGCAGGAAACCCAGACCGTACCTTTAACATACATTCAAAACCCAGCAACTGCTATTTTAATATACATTAAAAAAAGGGTATAGACTGGACCTTTAAAATAAACTAAAAACTTTTAATTTACACAAAAAAATTTGAAATTGCCTTTCATATCTTTAATATACACCCAAAAGGTAGCAATATAGACCGCCCCTTTAATGTATATATTATGCATAAAACCCAGCACATGCAGAACCCATACCTTATAAACGTCCAAGAAGTAGTAATTGCCGCAATTTATGAGAGAAAAAGATAAATAATAATACCGCAGCCTCACCCTGCCACGAGGACGTATTTGCCGTTTGGTTGCTGCTGCAGGCGATTGAGTACCGAGAGTTGAACCTTGGCTTTGGAGCGACCGTACGCCTCCAGCTCCTCCGGCAACAAGCCGATCTCCTTCGCAAGCTGCACTATGGGCTTCGGAGTCTGAGCTCGGGAGATCTCGATGTCACTGTGGACGAAAGAAACAAGACTGACTCGTGGACATTGGGAGACATTAAATATAAATACATTAAATAAAACAGAGGAAGAATGAACAGAGGATCATGGAATTGAGTTGTGTTTAAGGGGCTTAACGGTACGCTCCTACCTGGGCACGGGTGACAGCGGCTGGAGCTTCAGTGGGCGGAGCGTCCACGGCTGATACTGCTGGCCGTCCACCCACCTCCTACTGCTTCTCACCACGTTCTGTTAGAGAAAAAAATAAACAAAACAAATACCACTTATAGGTATTTATTTTAATTTGACTTGTGGGTGTGATCACGAGACTTGTCCAAGAGTTGCCCTTTCATCAGATACATTTCTTTCACCTTGTCACTTTGCAAAAAAACAACACCAAAACATTCCTAAAACACCCCCATGGAGATCACTCCAACTCCGACAAGCCCTGGAGATCTGAAGGAGCTGCTGAACAGGAAGAAGAGAGCCTTCAGAGATGGGGACGAAGAAAGACCGAAAGATGCACACAGGAAGAAGCTGGACAATAAGCTCCAGGCAACAACATGAGGGGTGTGTGGTCTAGTATGAAGAATATAATTTTAAGGCCAAGTGTGACCAGACTCAGAGAAACTCAGTGGGTTCAGTGGTTGCTCATCAGTTTAAAGCTCTGGGTTACTGACCAGAAGGTTGGCAGTTTATGCCCCAGCTCCACCAAGTTGCCACTGTTGGGGGTGTATTGCCCTCTGACCCCAGCCGAGATATGTGAAGAAACAATTTCGCTGTACTGTACAGCTTAACTTAACCTGAACAGAGACAACAAGCTGAAATTTTTCCTTCAACCTGTTTAGTACAGGACCTCCAGCTGCCCGTTCTGCTCCCTCCTCCAACCATCACATCCTTCCTGCCTCCACAATCTTCACAACTGCTTCTCCCTCTTACATTAACAATACCAGGGCACATAGTTTATATCTCCACATCCACCACCCTCACCCATCTCTTCCACTTCCCCCAACCGCGTCTGTTTCAAGATGTCAGGTGAAGAGGCAGCTGAAAAGCCTGAACCAAAACAAGGCTGTAGATCCTGATGGTATCAGCCACAAGAGTTCTATAGGCCTGTGCTAGTCAGCTACAGTATGTGGAATTTTGTGAGGGATGTGAGTCAGGAGAATGTTTAAAATATCCTGACTACACACGGGTCGTCCTTTCATCTTATATAATGAAGGTTTTGGAGAGGCCGTTGTTGGCTCATCTCAGACCTCAGGTTAGACGTTTCCTTCCTAGACCCACTGCAGTCTGGCTGCCGACCTCAAATCAGTGGGGATGACTATAATTTATCTTCTTCAGCGAGCTCTTTCTCACCTAGATAAATCAGGCAGCACTGTGAGAATCATGTTCTTTGATTTCTCCAGTGCCTTTACCACAATCCAACCTGCACAGCTGATAAAGGGAAGCTCCACAAGATGCAGGTCGACACCTCCACAATCCCCTGGATAATTGACAGACAGAGACCACAGTTTGTGAGCCTGCGGAGTCTGAACAAGTGATCAGGAGTACTGGAGAACCTCAGGGAACAGTACTCTCACCTTTCCCTTTCACGTTATACACTTCAGACTTCCAGTACAACTCTGGGTTTTGTCATCTGCAGAAGTTCTGAGATGTTGGGTGTGTCAGCAGTGGTCAGTAAGCAGAGTACAGAATTTTAATTTAAAATTCTACTAGACTCTACTTCTTGAGGAATCTCAGCAGCCTTTAATGTCAGCAGCAAAAATGTTGCATGTGCTTTATCTGTTGTTGCAGGTGCAATATACTTTGCGGTTATCTGCTGGGGCAGATAACACCAACTGCTTCTGCTAACTGCTTCTGAAGAAGCAAGAACATGAGGAAACTCAAGCTAATCAGGAAGGCTAGGTCAAGATTGAGCACTCCCCTCGAGTGTTTGAAGTAGATAGTGGAGAGAAGGATGCTACATTATCTAGTGGCTACACTGCAAAAAAAAAAAAAAAAAAAAAAAAAAAAAAAAATTTTATATATATATATATATATATATATATATATATATCTTAGAAAGTGAGATCATCTTGAATGCAGTTACACTTACCTACACTTTCTCAAATATAAGATTATTAAGCTTATGTCCAGTGCTGTCAAATGATTTAAAATTTTTATTTAGTTAATCACAGTCACAGTCCGCAATTAATCATGATTAATCACAATTTTAAAATTTCTTGTATTATGAACAGGCAATTTTGGAATAAAAAAAAAGCACATTATACAGTTTTATAATATCTTAAACATTAACATTTAACAAATGTTACATTAATATTTCTCAAATGGGACTGGAACTTTTTTTTTCTTTTTTCTATTGTCTAAAAAGATTTTCTTTTTAAATTAGAAATAAGCATAATATCCTTATAATTGTAAACATATTTGAAGAAATTATAGTTAGGTTTAAGATTTTTTTGTTCTCATTATGATGTAATTTTTTTTGCGATGTAAGCAGCGGAGACCTTCCACAAAGAGAATATTTCAGCTCTGCTGTGACAAACCAAATGTTTTCTACCAACTACTGTTAGACCTTATGAATATGTCTAGACTCCTTCTCTCACATCACTTTAAATACAGTCCCATACATGTTGTTCTTTATTTATTATTCTGTTAAGATCCTATCAATGCATCTTATATTGTCCACCTGACTGCACTGATATCACCAGGTACTTTCATTCTTTTATTTTTATTAACATTACACCTTATGTATCACAGGTCTCAGTCTTAGACATTCTTTTTTGTGATTGTTCTTACCTTCTTTTCTTATAGTGATCTACAATTAAAATCGTTACATTTTAACCTAGCCCTTTAATATTCTTTCGCACCTGTTTGCTTGTATCTTGTATAATTCATGAACCTGTTGCTGTAATATTATAATTTCACTTTGGGACTAATTAACAAGTCTCTATCTCTCCACCTATACATCTATAACAGACATTATAAAGATCTCAGGAAGCTGTAATGACAGCAGGAACCAGCAGGTGGCGGCTGACCTGCATCCTGAGAGCAGCACTTATGGGTCCGACATCTGGCCAGGGTTCAGTCTCCAGCTTCTTCTCGTGAGCCGAGAACGCTGCAATATACAGCAGAGGACGTTTCTCATATTATACAACACTATGGGTTAATGTAGAATAAGGAAAGCACATCATTTTAACACACACACACACACACACACACACACACACACACACACACACACACACACACACCTGGTATTATCGCAGAGCCACATTTAATAGGAGTCACTCCAGGTTTGAAGCAGATGTTCGGGAGCGTTCCATGTTCTTCTCCCATCACCACAACCACATCAGCCAGCTTCACCTGGAACACAATCAAGGATAACACTCACTCAGGGAAAAGAAGACATCGTCAGAGACATCGTCAGGTTTCCTTTTTTTTTTTTTTTTTAAATAAACAGTACCGTGCAAAAGTATTGACCCCTGATGAATGATTCATCATCATCCATTTTAATTTAATATGAAAAAAATAAAAATATAAAAATTTGTACGGTACTGTAGAAAACATTGCCTGAGAGAAACATCGGACCAGCATCTCGTGTTGATGCATCAAATGTGACTTTGCCCTCACAGTCATTCAGTACTTCAGATCAAACGTAATCTGCTCTTCTATCAGAGAGATGAAGCCACACTGCCCCCTGCTGGTACACACAAATCTTTTCATATATATATATTTTTTTTAAATAACAAACAAAGAGTCCCAACCTATGAACTGTGCCTGTCAGTGAGTAGGCAGCATCACGAGATTAATTTAGTCTCAACCCAAAAATTTATTTTTTTTAAGCCTGTAGCATATTTTTAGCATTAAAATAAAAAAAATAATAAAAAAAAAGTCTCTGCCTGCAGCAGGCTAATATTATTATTACACAAGGATAACCCGAGTGAATACAAAATTCAGTTTTTTGACTGTCCGTATGTACTGTATATAAACATCTAATCATCAATTATCTAACCGTGAAACCAACCATTATAAATCTAATTATGTACCTAATCATTATGTAGCCAATCATGTGTCTAATAATCCTATTTAAATAAATTGAGTATCATTTATCAAATGTGTTTCATCATGTAATCATGTACAGTATTATTGTTCAGCCATCTAATCATGTACAGTAGCTCATTATAAAGCATCTAATGTGTCTAATCATATGTCCAATAATTATTTATCTAATCATATAGCTCATTGTAATGTATCTAATGTATCTAATCACATAGCTCATTATAATGTATCTAATCACATGTCTAATCATGGAGATTGTTAATGATGTGCCTACTGTGTCTTAGAATCATGAATTTAATCATACACTGTACATCTAATCATCATGTATATCATCTTGTATCAAATCATTTATCTAATCATATTTAGATACTTATATCTAATGTAATATATCCATCATCACATATCTAATATGTGTAATCATGTGTATAAATCATATTTAATGATATCTAACGTGATATATCTAATATCATATATCTAATGTGTCTAGTCATCATATATGTATCTGATCATCACTACCTGCTCCTGCAGCCTGTCTGAGCTCCAGCGGCTCGTCTGCACCTCCACTCCCTCATTCTGCAGCACACACTGAAGGATCAAGTTCAGCGGCCCGTCCAGCCCGACCAGCACCGCCTTCTTCCCCGCCAAAGGAGCATCTACGTGAAATTTAAAGTGTAAATCAAATGTTCGATGTTTTGTGCAGCTCATTAATCCTCAAACAGACATTCTGACTTTAAAGTCACAAGATTCCTCTAATTAGTTAATGAACAAGGGTAAAATAGGACAAGCTGGATCAATTCAAGGAGAAATAAATGTAAAAATGTGCAAACAAGTAGTGACTGTTACGGCTCTAAAAGTTATTATTTGCCGAAAAGTTACATTGGAATTGCAGCAACAATCCAACTATGAATATAAATTCAAGAATTCAAGCGTGTGTATGGATGAGATAGAAAAGTGAAAAAAAAAAAAAAAAAAAAAAAAAAAACATATTGACCGTGTCTGGCCAGTAGCTCCAGCACCGCTCCTGCTACAGGTGAGGGAAAGCCTTCAGACAGAGCTCCAGACACCAGACGGCCCACATTCAGGTCTGAAACCCTGAAACAAAAACAACAATTTACTCCACACGGCTTTCCGTATCCATTATTACTTATAAGTGTAAAATTACTGAGTGTATGGATCACCATCAGAACAGTAACCAGACTGATATAGTAATGTGTGTGTGTGTGTGTGTGTGTGTGTGTGTGTGTGTGTGTGTGGTCTATAGATATAGTAGTTTTCCTACAGTGGTCTGGACTAAAGGTGGGCTACAATCAGGTAGCATGATTTATCAAGCTGGATATAAGTAATGTAATGAAGATGATGCAATGTAATGTAATGGTGATGTAATGGTGACGATGAATTGTAATGTAGTGAAGTTTAATGTAACGTAATGTAGGTGAGTAATGTAATGTAGGTGATGTAATGTAATGAAAGTAATTTAATAATACTATAATAATAATGGCGATGTAATGAAAGTGATGTCATCTAATGTAATGTAGGTGATGTAATTAAGGTGATCTAATTAATGTAATGAAATGAAATGGAACGAAGGTGATGTAATGTAATGTACGTGATGTAACGTAATGTAATGAAGATGACGTAATGCAATGTAGGTGATATAACGGGTTAAAATGGTGAATTGGTGAATATATATATATATATATATGTATAACACAAGGGACAAGTTTCTTTAAATACCCGTCCACATCTTTCTCAGGTTTGATGGAGTTGAGCACTCTGCGCGACAGGAGCGAAGGAGGAAGGCACAGATACACGCCGTGAACGTTTGGATCTTCGTTCAGCCTCAGCACCTCCTCTATGACCTGCACAACAGCACAAAGTTAGCAGGAAGATTACAAAGCTTATCTCTTTGCTTTTCACACTTTCAGGCCTTTATAAACCTCAGGCACGCTGTGCTGCTCACACTCCACGACTTATCTCTAGAGATCTACTGTTTATTAGATGCACAACACAAGCAACTCTGGGTGATGCTCAGACACCACATCATCACAGTGTGTGTGTGATCTACACAACTCAATTAAACACTGTGTTCATCCTCACGTCCTCTCAGGGAGTTTTTCCTCAACACTGGTGCCTCCGGATTTCTCATTCAGGAAAACAACAATTTACAGATTTTTTAAAACTTGTATCAAAAATGTTTATTCCTGTAAAACTACTTTGTGACAATTTAAAAGTGATCATAACATGTTCATGTAGCCTTTGGTCACTCGCTCTCACATGCGCGCACACACTCACACACTATCACACATACACACTATCCCACTCACACACACACTATCCCACTCACACACACACACTATCCCACTCTCTCACACACACACACACACTATCCCACTCACACACTATCACACATACACACACACACTATCCCACTCACACACTATCACACATACACACACACACTATCCCACTCACACACTATCACACATACACACACACACTATCCCACTCTCTCACACACACACACACACTGTCCCACTCACACACACACTGTCCCACTCACACACACACTGTCCCACTCACACACACACTGTCCCACTCACACACACACTATCCCACTCACACACACACACTATCCCACTCACACACACACACTATCCCACTCACACACACACACTATCCCACTCACACACACACACACTATCCCACTCACACACACACACTCGTTCATTCGCTCACACACACACACACACACACACACCACACACACACACACACACACACACACACACACTCGTTCATTCGCTCACACACACACACACACACACACACACACACACTCGTTCATTCGCTCACACACACTAATTCATTCATTCACACACACACACACTCATTCATTCGTTCACACACCCTCATACACACACACATTAATTCGTTCACACACTCATTCATTCGTTCACACACACTCATACACACACACCCTCATGCACACACACACCCTCATGCACACACACACCCTCATGCACACACACACCCTCATGCACACACACACATTCATGCACACACTTATTCGTTCATTCGCTCACACACACACACACGCACACAAAGACACACACACTCATTCATTCGTTCACACACTCATACACACACACACTCATTCATTCGTTCACACACACACACTCATTCATTCGTTCACACACACACTCATTCACACACACACTCATACACACACACACTCATACACACACACACACACTCATACACACACACATTCATTCGTTCACGCACACACACCCTCACGCACACACACCCTCATGCACACACACCCTCATGCACACACACACATTCATACACACTTATTCGTTCATTCGTTCACACACACACTCATTCGTTCACACACACACTCATTCGTTCACACACACACTCACTTATTCATTAACTCATTCACACACACACACTCATTAAGTCGCTCACACACACACTCATTCATTCATTCACTCATACACACTCACTCTTTCTCTCTCACACACACACACCATATATGGAAATGCACATTCAAACTGTTTAGATTTAAATAATCTTCCAAATTATAAAAACAGTTACATTATAACAGTACAAATTATAAAAACTGATAATATAATCATACTCCAAAATATAAAACATAATCCAATCTTCACCACATCTTTATGATTACACCTCGACAACTTTCCAAATTAGTTTTAGCACACCTGTGGTTGTTTCCATAGCAACCCACTGTGGATCTCAGCGGTGTGAACCGACTCAGATTTAATCACATGTGAGCTGGAGTGTGAAAAAAAGTAAAAAAAAAAAAAAAAAAAAAAAAAAAACACAGTTTAAAAGAAATAAATGAGATTTGTCCTTCTGTGTTTCAGGGACACACCTGGTCCTGAGTGCAGTCTCTCGGCAGACAGATCTGCGTCACGTTCAGGCCGACCTGCGGGAGCAGAACAAAACACGTCACTCCACCTAAAGCTCCTCAGCTTCTGCGTTATAGCTCATTACATAAGCATCAGGTATACAGTGTGTGTGTGTGTGTGTGTTCACTTTGCTTTAATAAAATAATACAACCTTTCCTGCTGTCTTCTTATTGATGTCCAATAAAGTGTCGTCTTCACCTGCCTGTCTCACACACACACACACACACACACACACACACACACACACACACACACACACACACACACAGTCACAAATAAAAACCCTTTAAATATTCTAAACATAATAGGAAAATTGTATTTAACATTTTATACATTTAAAAATGTTGCCTTTAAATGTTTTGCAGGAGATAGTTAAAAAAATTATTAGTAAAGATTTACTAAAAAAACTAAATAGTACAGTATAATTCCATAAAGAAATGCGACAAATAATAGCAGTAACAGAGGGGGGAAACTATATACAAATAAAATATTTATATGTTTTTATACAAAATCAGCTAATGTGCTAATGACATGAAAAAAATAAAAAGTATTACAGAACAAAATATAATTAAATCTAAATAATAAATTAAGGTTTATGCAAATAAAGCAAAAAGAGCATACATTTATAATAAATAATACATTCATAATAAATATAATACATTTTAAATTCATGCTAAATTGAAAAAAAGAAAAATCTGTAGTAAGAGTGAAAGATGGAGGCTGATTAACATTAACTGGTATAAAAACTAAAAACATCTCAAGTTTCATCTCTTTTAAAATTCCATTAGTGGAATGTGGAAAAGCTGGGAACCGCATGATTAACTTGGGGGGAAAAACAACAACAACAACATGATTTCAGAAATAAAATCCAAACGTACCATTATGTATAATCATATAAAAATATATATATATTATATTAAAACATAAAATAATTACACATGTAAAAGCAAATTATAAATTAATATTTCAAACATCATATTGAATTATTTTTTTCTAATTATATCTAAATATACAAAAGCTACACTTTCCTTTCGTGATGGAAAGAGGGGGAAAAATTTGAGAAATCCTATTATTATAATCTTATTTTTATTCTTCTTCTGCTTATTATTATTTCCATAAAATATAACACAAATAAACATACATACAAATTAATAGTAGATGGGTAAAAAAGGTTAAACAATATGTTTACAACATATATTTTCTAATGTTTAAACATTTTTATTGTTGTAATGTGAAAACCAAAATAATTTTTTTAAATAGTATCTAAACATACAGATATTATACTTCTCCTTTCAAAGTGAGGTGGGGAAATCATCTTCTTTTTAAATCTATGAAGCATTTTTTTTTTTAAACTTTTTTAAGGTTAAAAATTAAATCTTGATAATATACAATAATGATCAAGTGAAATATAAAAAGAGCAACAATACACAAGAACAATTATACACAAAACAACTTTGTGTTAAGGCCCTGAGTTACTGATCAGAAGGTTAACCCTGTCTGCTCCAGGGGTGCCGTATAATGGCTGACCCTGAGCTCTGACCACAGAATAAAGAATTTTACTGTGCAGTAATGTACAGTAAAAAATTACAATATATATTTTTTTTTACAAAAAAAATAAAAAAATGCATGAAAGTTAATTCCAAAGAAAGAGCACAAGGAGTGTTGGGATGCTAAAACTGGTCTAATATGATCTTGAAATTAATATTGATTTAGTGAAATATCAAACATAATAGAACCAAATGTTCTACCTTTTTTGTTTTTGCTTAGTTAGTAGACGTAGATCCAGAAGAGGTCACAGTCTTTTTATATACCAGCAAGCTGTGTTAACAGAACTTCAGAAGTGTACACTAAGTGTTAATCCGGCTGGTGCAGTTACCTGTATGATGGCCAGGGTGGGTCGGATACCAGGGTGAGTTTTCACAACGTCAGCAAGCTCCTCTTTGTTCTTCTGAATGATCTCACTGTTACAGAGACACACACAAACACAGTAAGATGATTCGTCAGTCTTTAACAAAATGATGATTGGTTTTGTATACGTAATGCAAAGCCATTCTTAAAACTTTACTTACATAAATCTGTGCAACACGCAAGAAACTATTTCTCTCTAACTATATATTTTTTATTTCATAAACTGAACGAATTTACGTTCACGGTGGTTTGGCAATGCAGTGCACGGTACTAATCCATCCACATACTGTACACATAGCACATAGCAAACCGTCCAATTCAAATTTACTTCACATACACAACCATACACGGTATGATATACAGTACAATGAAATAGATAGATGACTGTCCACAACCGAAAATAGATAAATTACAAGTTGAAATATAATTTAAATTGGAAAGTAAGTTACAAAATAAAATAGAAATAAAATTAAAAGTGAAATTACATAGGAACAGAATTCACAAAAATGTAAATGTAAACTGTGAAGTATAAATTATGATAATATAAAAGGTATATAAATGTTAAATTAGAGTGTGAGTATGATTTGAAGCAGTAAATATGAAATATGAGCTGCCAGCAACCTGATGTTTCAAGCCCTAAAGTGCAGGATAGTCTTCATGTTCTGCCTCGATTCTGACAAAAAATATAAATCTCCATTAACAGCATTCCTTTTTGCCCATAAATCATGATTATGAATTATGATTCCTTGCTACAACACATAGGGAAAGCTCCAGTTTAAAAATAAATCAGATAAAAATAACATGGAATTTAGCCTAAATCCTATGGATTTGTTTTATTAGTTCTGATTACAGTACTCATAAATATTACACATCTAATGTAATATATATTTAATCATGAAAATTAATAGCAGTAATATTAAACTTAATTACCAAAATGAACTGTTAAAACTTTATTATAAATTATCTGCAGTACTAAACTCAAATGCTAGCACCCCTCCTGAAGAGGACATAGCGTGGCTAATCTTACTAAACCGCTAGCTAATTTACTTTTATTGAGAGTTAGCTGACCTTTTAAGGCTACATCATCACATGAACATCAAGTTCATGATTTCACTTTACGTTCTGCTGTTAATAAAATCAACTCTAAACTGCTTAAACTTCTTTTGGAAAAGAAATGTTAGCACAAACAATGCTAGTCTTCATGTAGCTAACTAGCTAATCACTTAGCTATTTTCCTCACTGTTTTGATTAGTTTCTATGCCGACTCCTTCACAGCATCTGCAGCCTGGATAAAAGACAAGAGCTTTGATACTTAATACTAAGAGTTAGCTAGCTAGAAAATGTTTTCTACATCTTTGTCTCCTCAAAATTAACACATTGTAACCACATGGGTGCCTGGTTTTGGGAGTTCTTTGTTCTGACAAAGTCATTCTTTTTTTTATTTGTTTCTTTGCTAGGTAGATAGCTAGGTGCTTGATATGCTAGTTTAGCTAGATTACTAGCCGGACTTTTTAAAATTTATTTTGACTTGGAAACAGCTGTAAGGTTCTGCTAAGAACGTTTAAGAGTTTCGCTAGGTGCTAACTGAAAAATGCTATTTATTCTTGGTATACAGAACAGAATGCTTGAATTGTGTCAACTTTTCTTATACAATGATTCATATGTACAATAGCCACCAAAGCACCACTTATAATAGGGCTGCATGATTTGCTTAAAATCTTTTTATATATATTATGATTATTCAGTAGTGGCTAGCACTGTCGCCTTGCACCGCCAGGGTACGGGTTCGATTCCCGTCTCTGTGTGCATGGAGTTTGCATGTTCTCCCCGTGCTTGGTGGGTTTCCTCCGGGTACTCCGGTTTCCTCCCACATTCCAAAGACGTGTAGGTTAGGTTAATTGACGTTCCAAATTGCCCGTAGAGTGTGAATGAGTGTGTGTGTGTGTGCCCTGCGATGGATTGGCACCCTGTCCAGGGTGTACCCCGCCTAGTGCCCTAAGTTTCCTGGGATAGGCTCCAGGTCCCCCGCGACCCTGTATATAAGGATAAAGCGGAACAGAAAATGAATGAATGAATGATTATTCGGACACATGTTTATATTACAAGCAACGTTACTAAATTTTTGGGGGGTTCAGATCAGACATGCATGTATTGACGCTTCACGTTCATCATTACAAGTGACTTTTACCTGATTGTAATGTGGACATGACTGTCCTTTAATAAAACTTCATGCAAGCGCACATCGATACATCTTCGTTCACTTTATCTGGGTCATTCATGTCAATTAGCAAAAATCTGCTTGGGGTTTTGCTCTGAAGAACTGTAGTTAGTCGGATGTATTTGTTGAGGTCCAGAAAAAGGAAGAAAGCCAGACACCTCACTTTAGCTATGAAATCCCTGCAAGGCCGAGTTGATTGACGTCAGCTAGCTCCCTACACCATAGAGGCGAAGAGGCAAGAAATATGCATGAATTTTGACTTGCTCGTTCCCATTCAGGTTACATGGCTCTGTATCGGATACATATCTCATATAGGATTACATATGAAAGTGACTCAAATCCGATCTTAAAAGCATTTTGAGTTCAGACAGCACTAAGAAAATCAGATCTTTGTTCATTAGTGTAAGAAAAAACGGAATTGTGTAACTTCTGGCTGGTAATGTGAATGTAGCCTTACTGCGATTTAAACTGCAATATATAACTATTAATTGTACCAATTTGTATTCAAGCATATTTATCCAGGCCAACACTAAATGACGGCACAAACAATCTCATTAAGAGGATGTCTGCCAATATTTATCACCTCAAAAATAACTAAAAATAAATAAATAAATATGAACTATGCGTATATAACCTGCAATAAATTGCAGCCTTCTGCGATTATATAATTGCACAGGTCCATATCCCAATTTCGATTTTTATATTAAATGTAAAAATTACATTAATAAGCACAAATTAATAAGCTTAATCTATGTAACATTTCTGAAAGACATGACCCTGATTATCATAAAATCCTCTGGTTGCTTTTGTTTTTAATTGATTTCCATTCATAAACATATTTCCTAGAAACTTTGCAGTCCAAAGTTAACCCTGACGTACTGATCAATGTGTGGGGAAAAAATTATCATGAGAGCGCAGAACCATGGGGAATAATCTGAGAGAGATAAGTAGACAAGAAGAGCACTATAAATAAAAGCTAAAATGATAATCACAATTATTGTAATCACTAATGCATAAACCATAAATAAATAAATAAATAAATAAATATAGCCTTTTTACTTACAGTAAATTAGAGCTTTATATTTACGCTTTGACTGAGGACTAAATTATTGTTTGTAACATCATCATCATCGACATCATTTTAAGTCAACAGATAAATGTTCTTGTCACATTATAATACAAACCTGTTTTTATTCAATCTTAAATTAAAAAAATAAATATGACCACATTATTTGAGACTGCACAAGCCAACAAAAGTTCAACGTTCAATCTGAAAAGCTTTTTTAAAAAAATTAAGATGTTCATATTTAAGACATGTTGCAAAACTAATCTTTATAGCATGGACCAATCAAAAAAAGTTGTTTTTAATATCCAATAAGTTCGGCTTTGCTGCTAGGAGAGGAGGAGCATGTTATTATTTCAGGTCATGTGACACACGTGAAAACTCAGAGAGAGACGATTACGCAAGCTGTTCTGGGAGCAGGAACGAGTTTTGTAACTCTGATGACTAAATGTTATCATTAGTTCCAAAGAACTAACACACTTGCTCCAGTTTATCAGTTCATTATCAAGCTGGAGAGATGTGCATGTGGGTGTGTGTGCATAGGTGTGTGTGTGTGTGTGTGTGTGTGTGTGTGTGTGTGTGTGTGAGAGAGAGAGAGAGAGAGAGAGAGAGAGAGAGAGAGAGAGTGAAAAAAATATTAAAGTGTGCAGAACATTGGGACACAATGTGTTTTTTTTTGGTTAGTTTTTTTAAATTCTGTTTGTTGGGGGGCAATTATCAGCTTTTATGACATACTGTGGGTGTGTCATGTGTCACTGGTGATTTATATTTGAGCAGTGTGAGGTGCAACCCCTATTTGCTGCATATATCACACACACACACACACACACACACACACATTACAGGCCAAAAGTTTGAACACACCTTCTCATCCATCTGGGTTTTTCTTTATTTTTATGACCATTTACATGGTAGATTCTCACTGAAGGCATCAGAACTATGAATGAACACATGTGGAGTTTGTACTTAACAAAAAAAGCTCTCCACAGTCACCAGACCTGAACCCAGTCGAGATGGTTCAGGGTGAGCTGGACCGCAGAGTGAAGGCAAAGGGGTCAACAAGAGCTAAACACCTCTGGGAACTTCTTCAAGACTGTTGGAAACCGTTTCAGGTGACGACCTCTTGAAGCTCATCGAGAGAATGCCAAGAGTGTGCAAAGCAGTAATCAGATCAAAGGGGGCTATTTTGAAGAAAAACTAGAATATAAAACATGTTTTCAGTTATTTCACCTTTTGCCACAATAAAGGCAAACATTTGGCTTTTCGGATTTTGAAGATTTATACTCATTTATGCCGGTGCAGGAAATTGGAGGGTTGTATCAGGAAGGGCTTACGGCGTAAAACCTGTGCCAAGTTGTGTGCTGATCGGGTGGAGAAAGAAAGTATATATATTTTACAGTTTGTATAATAAAATCCAGTGAGTTTCTATATGGTTTTATCTTTTTTTAATGTCTTATTATTAATAATGCTTGTGGTCATGCTTTTCTTTTCTATCATGTTGCATCAAATAAAAAAATATATGATTCTTAAATTAATGTAATAATTTTAAAGAATTTTTTTTTTACATTATTTATAAAATGTAGAAAAATTCAGCTGGAAATAAATTAACTAAATCCTTAATCCTTTTAAAACTTTGGCATAAACTCAGCTGATTTTAAAGTTGGATTTATGGCATCTTTATGTAAACAATGTATGTAAAATTATAGCTCCAATAGATCAGAAAGGTGAAAGAAATGGCAATAATATAGTCTTAAAGGAACTAGTGTGTGTGTGTGTGTGTGTGTGTGTGTGTGTGTGTTTGAAAGTGAGAATTTTAGTTTTAGATTACTGTACTATACTTTTTCACGTTAAAAATGCAATTCTTGTTTTGTGCTCTCTCTCTCTCTCTGTGTGGAAACAGTCCAATCTGGCAACCACAGTTGCATCACGCGAGGGAAATGCCGGCCTCACGTGCAGCTGATTTGGATAAAGTTTTAATTGGAGAGAAAAAGCAGCGAGATGATGGAGGCTGTTTGATGTTCTGTGCGCGTGACGGACGCAACATTGTATCGGTACTGAACACATGAGCAACATCACAGCACCGGCACTTTTCTTTATGTTTGAATGTTTCTTGTTTTGTTTCTTTCTTTAAAGTTCAAAGGGAGCGAGTAAACACGTGACTCTTACCGGGTGATCCTCCCGCTGGCGGCCCCGTGGCCGGTCGTCTCGCGCGCTGCGTGACACGTGAGAGCTGGTGAAAGTTCCGACGCTCCGGAACCGCCGATGCTGCTGAACGCCGCGCGCCGAACCGGCAACCAAAACCCCGTCCTGGTCCCCGGTACCGAGCTCTTCCGGGGGCTGAACGGTTTCCGTGGGTTGGCGGCTCGGGAGCACGCGTGGCGGAAAACCGGCGAGAGTTTCATGATGGTCCAACAAAGAGCGAGCTCACCGGAGGAGGAGGAGGAAGGGGTCGGGAACGCGCGCGCGTGTACACACACACACACACACACACACACACACAGACTGTTGTGATTCACTTCAGTGAACCGATTCTTTGTGTCGACTCTTACACAGATGTGTTGTCCTGCTGGAACATCAGAATAAAACATTCCGTATCAAGAAGTGAATTATTTTGAACTGTTGAGGACAAACAGAACCACCAAAGTTAGTAGAAAATACCCCCCCCCACACAGGATGGTGTGAAGTGTTGAGGAGTGAGGCTGGAGCTCAGAGTCTAGACTCATGCAGTGATGGTGTTATCAGATGATTGTACAAAGAGTCCAGATCTCTGATGTTTTTCAAACATATATTTTTTTTCAAACATTGCCAGATGTGACTGAGAAATAATAATGAAACTCCAACTGGTGTAAACTCAGAAATGCTGGATACCTTTTTAACTTGGCACGTTCGAGCATCCATAAATGCAGGTCCTTTTGTTACCGACAAACTTGTTAACTTTCAAAATGCATTCAAATCTGCTACCAGTTTTAAATTGTACCCCGGTGTCAGCTTTGCATAAATAGTTTTATTTTCCTGAATGACTTTTAGATTCAGTATTCTCACTATGACGTCACATTTTGAAGATTTGTAGGAAAATGAGTAGGGGGGGGGGGTGTTATGCTACTCCATCCTGGCTGCAGCTCATTTCTTTCCTTGTGCCCAAGTGTTTCCCCAATTTCACTTACTGTATATACCTCCCAAGAAGTCCTGGGAAAGCCTGGTCATGTTTAATTCACAATTTCAGAGAACATTGTGTTCTAGTTTCAGCACAATCAAAATCCCAGTTTAATATGAACAACCCTTGTATTTTCTTTATTATTTTAGTCTTTTCTCCTTTAATTACCATTATCTTCAGCATAAAATAAACTCAGGTGGTGTAGAGGTTAGCACTGTCGCCTTGCACCTCCAGGGTCTGGGTTCGATTCCCCGGCCAGGCTCGATTCCCGTCTCTGTGTGCATGGAGTTTGCATGTTCTCCCCGTGCTTGGTGGGTTTCCTCCGGGTACTCCGGTTTCCTCCCACAGTCCAAAGATATGCAGATTAGGCTAATTGGCATTCTTAAATTGCCCGTAGTGTGTGATTGGGTATGTGTGTGTGTGTATGTGTGTGTGCCCTGCGATGGATTGGCACCCTGTCCAGGGTGTACCCCTCCTAGTGCCCGAAGTCTCCTGGGATAGGCTCCAGGTCCCCCGCGACCCTGAACACAGGATTAAGCGGTATAGAAAATGAATGAATGAATAAAATAAACTCCAGAGTAAGAGTTTGAAACTGTAGATTAATAGGTACATTTTCTCTGATATTTTATAAACTTAATGCTCATGTATACCTTGATTTCTAAAATGCAGTGTTCCTTTTTTTTTTTTTTTTTTTTTTTACTTAATTAAATCCAACAGATTTCCCTTCTAACTTAAAAGATGCACCAGGGCGTACAGTATGGTTGTGGTCACAGCATCAATCCATATACTTTGTTCATTTATAGTGCTGTTTATGGAACAGATGCTCTTTTATGAAAAATTGCTTCGAACTCTTAAAAGATATGAACATAAGTCCAGAGGGAAAAGGACAAGAAACGGTCTCAAAAAAAGAAAGAAACTAGTTAAGCTAAACACTGTTCAATCTTATCAGGTTTCTTAAACATTATAAAACCTAAAATTGTCCATAATATACCGCTTTATCCTGTATTGAGGGTCACGAGGGGCCTGGAGCCTATCCCAGGAGGCTTGGGGCACGAGGCAGGGTACAGCCAATCCATCACAGGGCACACTCACACCCTCATTAACATACTACGGGCAATTTGGGAACGTCATTTAACCTAATATGTCTTTGGACTGTAGGAGGAAACCGGAGTTTGCGGAGGAAACCCACCAGGCACAGGGAGAATGTGCAAACTCCGAGACGGAAATCAAGCCTGACCGGGAATCGAACCCGGACCCTGGAGATGCAAGGCGACCGTGCTAACCGATACACCACGTGCTGCCTTTTTGTCCAATTAACTAAGGTATAAAAAAATTTTTTTTTAAACTTGTTAGTTTCAGTAAAAGTCAGTTTTGTGACTAAAGTAGCTTAAATTCTCCAAATTCCATTTGATGTAAATTAGTGTTTTGAAAGATATATGTGATAAGTTACTATTGTTTTCTTTCCCATTAAAAAAAAGTCTCTTACTTGGCAGATTTGTGCAGTTTTGGTATTCTGGCATTTTCCCTTTGTTCAAATGTTTGAGTTTTAAAAGAAGGTGTGAAATGCCTCTTAGCTAAATAGAATTTTGAGAAAGAAGACCTTTGACCTTTAGCTACACCCGCTAAACAGATCACGGCATGTTTCCCACAGTGTGGCGAAACACAAAGGAGGATATATATGGGCGTTCTCCTAGGACCCATCTTCCAAAAAGTACACAGAAGCAAAAAACTAAGAGAAGCAAATAAAACTGGGGAATTTTTAAAAAGAGAATATTTCATATAAAAATTTGGTCTGTAATTCTAGATTATTTAAAACTTATTTAAATCTTGTAGTTGGATTTATGTTCTTTCAGCAACTAGTAATACATCTCCAGAATTTCACAGACTGAAGTGAAGAATAGAAAATAAAGTGCCTCGTACAGAATGGATGACTTTTAAAGTTCAACTGAACTGAACATTAACTATTGGGGGGAAAAAAATCCACTTAAAAATATATTGTCATGACTTCCTGTTACACCATACTGTATGTCAAAAATGTATTATATAATAGTTTTTTCCAGTTATTATAGATTGAATAATGTGTAGAATTTCTCTATTTACAGTGAATAAAGTGGGCAGAAATGTAAACTGTGTGTATGTGGACCATTAGGAATCTTTAAGGAACTCTTAACAAGTCTGTGTAAAACTCCACCTCCACCACTCCAGTAACCTTCAGAAACAGGAAGGGTGCTAAAACTTTTATTATTCAAGGAACCCTTGGAGAACCTTTTTTAGTTGCACCATTAATTAAGATGTTTTGCTAAATGCTAAATGCCTGAGATGTTTTTAAAATTTTTTTATAAAAGTGTGCTAATCTGTGGCGGCGCGGTGGTGTAGTGGTTAGCACTGTCGCCTTGTACCTCCAGGGTCTGGGTTCGATTCCCGGCCAGGCTTGATTCCCGTCTCTGTGTGCATGGAGTTTGCATGTTCTCCCCGTGCTTGGTGGGTTTCCTCCAGGTACTCCGGTTTCCTCCCACAGTCCAAAGACATGTAGATTAGGCTAATTGGCGTTCTTAAATTGACCATAGTGTGTGAATGAGTGTGTGTGTGTGTGCTCTGCGATGGATTGGCACGCTGTCCAGGGTGTACCCTGCCTCGTGCCCTGAGTCTCCTGGGATAGGCTCCAGGTCCCCGCGACCCTAAATACAGGATAAAGCGGTATAGAAGATGAATGAAAGTGTGCTAATTTATGAAGCATCTGTAGTTAACATAAAAATGTCTCTTTTTGTGATAAAATGTGAACTACTGCTAATGCTCTGTTTTTTTTAGAAATAATAATAATAAATCTAATAATAGCTTAAGGACTTTGATAGCTCTGTATGATATTAAATATGGTTTTATATTACTAACCTACAGTACAGTACAGAGTGATCCACCAGTCTTACACCACTAGTAAGTAGTCATGCAATTTGCATTATTTTATATTTAATACAAGTATTTTTTCAATATACAGTATATAATATTACTGACAACAACTTGAGTGGAAAATAAAGTCTTTTTCACTATATTGCCTGTTTGCTTTAGTGACAGTGTGCATGGATACGTTCCCGCCTTATGATACATTTTAGATCAAATCCTTGGTCCTGAAGCCGGGTGGGCTGGCTTGGATTTCTCAGGAGCTGCTGATCTCCTGGGGTTTTACTGACACTTTAAATTCTATATACATATACCATATATTTCTATATTTTGCATTATTTTATTATGCCCTTATTGTACAGTTAATTTTACTAGTTAAATTTATTTCTTTAGTATTTCCTTTTTATTGATTATTTATTTTACGTACAAGCTTTTATTTTCTTTTTAAGGTCACTGGCGGTCGTGTAAGCATTTCACTGCATATTATACTGTGTATGACTGTGTATGTGACAAATAAAATTTGAATTTGATTTGAATTTGATTTGATTTTCTTGGATGTAAAATGGATCAAATTCCTTCTTGAAGTGGTCTTCTGCCATTGGGAACCATCCACCTCACGTTTGGTTTGCTGATGCATTCTGGGATGCCTTTCTGCTCACCATGGTGGTGGAGAGTAAAACTGTCTGCCCGGACCAGTCTGGTTACTAACCTATGACCTCTAAAATGGTAGTCTCTACTCATGAGGTATGTGTTGGAGAGGGTGGAGTAGGCAGTCTCTGGGTAATCAGGCTGACCCGTCTGGGCTGGAGTGTCCTGCTGATGTTTTCTCAGGGGTAGCGTTCCACCTCGTGGTGCTCGTTCTGGGCAGTGGCAGGGGCTCTTGGCCTCGGCCAGTGTAAAAGATTTTTACCTCCGGTCAACATTACGGTCAACACACTACGGACAATTAGCCTAATATGCATGTCTTTGTATTGTGGAAGAAAATCAGAGTACCTGGAGGAAACCCACCAATCACGGGGAGATACAGACCCTAAGGTGGAAACTGAACACCTTAATCCTGCAAGTGCAAGGCGACAGTGCTAACCACTGCGCCACATAGTGGGGTGGTGTGCCTCATTTCAGTCATGGCACATCAGAGTCAGCAGGGGTCGCCATTCTGTTAAAATGTTTTCAAGGTCAGATTGTTTCCTGTACAATGGATGATAGAGGACATTACTTGATTGTAATTGTAACCCGTAATGACGTGGAATTCCTTTTAATCAATAGAAGTGTTTACAACATAATCAGATAAATAAATAAATAACAGAAACTTACTGGAGCAAATAGCTGCGCATTTACATAGATGATCTCACGTTATTACACTCAACTGATAAGGTTATAATTATAATATTATAAAACTTAATTTTAGTCCATGATTAAATTTATAATAAATACCAATCCAAATATTCTACAAATCATCTAAACACCACATTTCCTGTTTTTTACAATGAACAAAATCAAATCGATGCATGGAGACACTTTAGAATTGATCACTGGTTAATTGTGAGAGATTTATTGTGAAATCAGTGCAGATCTTTCTATATAACGGTATTCTCGATTGACATATCAAACCTAATTGCATTGTAGAGCTTATTTACACAAATACTGGAAATTTAACTCAAGTCTGCTAAAAATAATGATTACTGATTACTGCAAAAAAAAATTTATAAAAAAATATTATTTAAAGAAATTAAAACTGCTAAATACATAACCACACCTACTAAGTAGTGGGAGTTCCAAAAATACAAAATACAATTAAGTACTGTATTGCAAATAAACAAATTAAAATGACATTTTAAAACCTATTTCAAGTAAACAAATTAAGAAGAAATCCACCTTGAATGGAAAGAATAGGACTCTAGTATTGAGCATATACTGCATGAAGCCTTACCCTAACCAAAGCGAGAGGTGGAAAATAATGAGCCTTCAACCTAAGCTTGATGAAATTTATATTCAGAAAGCAGAGGGGGGCAGATTGAGATGTAGAGCCAGGTGGATAGAAGAAGGAGAAAAGCTCTGCATATTTTTATGGTTTGAAAAAAAAAAAAACAAGGCAGGAAATAATGTAAAATCCTTACAAGTCAATCACGTAGAAAATTCTAAATGGAAAGGTTTTATATTTTTCTAAAAGGTTTATATTTTATATACATGCTACACCTTATAGAGACATTTCATACCACATGTACTGTAGATTATTACTAGTGATTGCATCACAGTACCTAGCTGCAGAGGTGATTTGTATTGCGATTCTGTTTTTATAAATATCTCGATTCCATAATAATGTTTACAAATATTTTATTACAATTATAAACAAATTTAGCATATAATTTGCTCATACCGCACAAAATGCTGTACCACCTGCCAATGGGTGAATAGGTTAGAGCTCAGCAGGACCACCTGCAGGGTCATAGAGGAACTGCAACATATTATCACCTCATATGCGAGCTGGGAAAAAATTAAATAAAAAATACATTCTGGAGATGCATGAATTGGCACCCAAAAAAATTTGTAACTGGATCGTCCACCCCATCTGTTGTGGCAAATTTAGAGAATTCTTTAAGAAATGTAAACTAAAGCACTATTCATATTTTGTGTTTGAAAAACACATCATTTCTTTGTTTGATCCAATTTGTCCATCAGTATTCATTAGATAATCAGTAGATCTATTATGATTTGCTCGGCCTGGTTGAGTGACAGCTCCCGATTTTTTTCTTTTATCATCTCTTCCCCTCATGTCTCATCTTTATTCATCAGTTATTCATGTGTGGGTTGGTTTCCTTGGCGTTCCTAATTTCTTGTTTTTGATGGTTGATTTGATAAGTTCCTCTTTTTAAACAGATTCTCTCCGACTTTCCATCAGATCACTTCATGTCGCTCCAATCTTTATTATAAACTTTATATAAGTGCTGCATATGTGTGTATAAATACTTTAGGCGTCTGATTTTCCTCTTATCCTCTGCCTGTGGTGTGCATTTTATACTTTATGAATCAACAAGAAATACAACTTTTTACAAACAGACTGTGATAACTACACTAGTTCCGATTCTAATTGACAGTATTTGCTGTAATTACAACACCATGCGCTGTGAGCCTCGTCTTGCTTTGTGTTGATCTCGGCAGACAAATTGATCTTATTGATCTTACATGTTGTCAAATTAAATTCCTCTTTTTGTCAGCCCTATGTCTTACCTTACTTCCCTAATAAAATATTCAGGGCGTAAGGATTCAACTGCTTGCATGTGTCACGTTCTGTGGTGGAACGGGCTGATGTTATCGCCGTGGGCTTACTAAAGGGCAGGCATAAACGCAGAGGGTGCAGAATAAAGAGTCTTTTTATTAACAAATAAATCATACTCAAACTAAAACAACACACTGGCTCTGGAAGCATAGCACACCCACACAGGGACTCAGGGAAAAACCCCTTCAGGGGATCAAGAACTAAAACACACTCCAGGATAACAGAAAACATCACACACTCCAGGATAACAGAAAACATCACACACTCCCGGACTCTGGAAGCTGGTCACAAGAAACTCCCTCTGTGTGGAGATACAGTCTCTAACATGCAGGCTCTAATACCTGAGACATTTAACATTTCCTCTGTGTTGTAACACAGGCTCAACACAAACTCATTAAATGAACACACTAAACATGGAGCTGAAAATGGGGACTACATGAGAGACACGGGACGGGACTAGAGACACAGTAAGACTGGAGACAAGAGACAGGACTAGAGACAGGACGCAGGCTAAAGACATGGCAGTCAACTAGGCATGGGTACTAGCTGAACAAGGTTATGAGCTAACCCTGGCAGTCAGCTACACATACCCCTAGCTAAGCATGTCCTTAGCCTGACATGCACATAGCTACACTTACCTAATAGCTAAACATATAACATGGGGGGGGGGGGGGGGGGGGGCAGGACACGGAAGTACAAGGGCTAAGGACTCCGACACTCAGAGGCCGGGAAACACAGAGGCTAACTACTTACCTATTCTAAAACACACAACACAACATGACTCAACACTGTATCAAGTATGATGAAGTAATATGCTCCGGTCCCAATAAGAGGTGATTGTTTGCTTTACATCTCAGTTCCCCCTCATGTTTGTGTTTCCTTCTGGCTCTCCCTTTTAGTTATGATGTCATAGTTAGTCCTGCCGGAGTCCCTGCTTGCACTCTACAGTAAATATACATTCACATTAGACATTGTGACTGTGACCATACCTAATTGCCATCTCTCCTCCTCTTCTCTTTCTCTTTCCTCTCTCCCCCTGTCTCCCCCTTTCACTCTTTCTCTCTCTCTCTGTCGAGCTACACATGTGGTTCCTGAGCTGCCAGTGATCCAGACTCCCTCTGCCCTCCGGACCTGTCTGATCCATCCTGGTGCCCAGTTTCTGGTTGGAGGTCTCATCGCATGGATGCCCCGTGTGTCTCTTTGGGATGCGTCTGGTGTCTGGGGATGATTCTATCTACTTAGAAGATGGTTCTGGCCTCGACTGGTGTGGTCAGCTGTTTCTCTGAGGACTTGACAATTCGATAGTTCAGGACTGGAACTTTCTACAAGTCTATCTGAGTCTCCAATAACTACTGGACTCCATTTTAACATCAACTATTATAGCTGAACCTAACACTTAACACTATATAAATGCAGATCATTTCCTGCTATCTGTTTCACCCAGATGAGGATGGGTTCCCTGTCGAGTCTGGTTCCTCTCAAGGTTTCTTCCTATTACCGTCTCAGGGAGTTTTTCCTTGCCACTGTCGCCCGCGGCTTGCTCACCAGGGACTATCTGAACATTCTGATTCATACACATTCACATTCCATACAAACTTAAATAATTCTTTTGATTGTGTAAAGCTGCTTTGAGACAATGTCAATTGTTAAAAGTGCTATACAAATAAAACTGAATTGAATTGTATCAGCTCCACACACACTAAACACCATGGACATGTAACACATAGAAGGCACACAGGCTTAGGACTTAAACTAATGACAGGGAGGGACATTCAAAACATGAGGGAGAAACAAACATGAATAACTGAAAACTATAAGACACTAAAAACACTTCACACAACTTACACAAATACTGGTAAAACCAAAGATACACAGAAAACAGGCAACACAGAAAACAAACCTACAGAGCCAGTTCAACATAAATAAACAAAACAAAACTAAAGCCCACTAGACAATATTAATGCTCGACCCAGTTCCCCAGAGCTAACAGCTTCTTATAGGAACTCTAATGAGCCACCTCGGCACAGGTGGAACTTCCTCATCACCTGACCAAGGTGCCTTCTGGGAAACTGGGTCTTCTAACAAAACTACAAAACCATTGTTTTGTGGTTTTGTAGTTTTGTTAGAAGACCCAGTTTCCCAGAAGGCACCTCGGTCACAGCCACAGTGCCCTCTAGGGGCAGTCCCTTACAGCATGTTGATTTGGTTAAATACGTACAATTGATTTGATTAACATACTAGTGCTAAATGTTATATACAGTAATTATACAAAAATAATAATTCAGCACCCCCCCCCCCTAAAGATTTGAGAACCATATAACAGTTGAAGAAATACTGTATATAAAGTAATTGCCTTTCCCTTAATAAAGCCGCTGGCTCAGAACGTCTAACAGGAGACTTTTGACAGACATTTCTGAGAAGATACTACACCAAGCACAAGACCTGTACAGTACACTCACACCCACAAGGAGTTATGGGATTATCGTATCATTTCATTTGTTCTGCCATGATTTCAATGTCTTCAGTATTAATATACGATGTTTGAAAATAATGAAGAAAAAAACACTGAAGGTAAAGGTGTGTCCAAACTTTTGACTGGTACTGTACAGTATATAGATGAATTTCAGCAGCTCTGACAGAACTGCGGCTGTTAATAGGCACAGCTTTATATGAATATGCATGGTCTAATACAGTATCGTTTCTATAGTAACAGCTCATTCATGTTCATGTTCACAACTTCACAAGCTTTCCGAAGTTACACTTCTCAGCAGCTTTCTCGGGTAACATGACAATCTGCATTTTTTTGTCTTATTAAAAAGGAACGAGGAGAAACCGATTTGCTGAGGGAAGGGGGTTTATAGCCACACACTACTTAAATGGATTCAAATATAAAGTGAAGTTATTTACTGTATAGACGTATTTGTTGGAAAGTTGCAAAGTTCCTTAAGAACATCAATGAGTCACTTAGCAGGGTGTGACGAGTTTAAGAATATGTCTTGAGAGCTGAACTGTATGAATTTATTTAATGGACTTTGTAGAACGGAGACACAATGCGGTGCAAAGAAAAAAAAAAGCATTTGTGAATTTGTCGTTTTGTAGCCGATGGGCTTAAATGAACACCCTGGGTGCTGAGGGCTTCCTGGAAGTGTGTAACACACAGCAAGCAGGAGTAAGGACACACCGAGTGATGGTAGAGCATGTCGCCATGGTGATTCTTTTTCTTTTTCCATTCAGCAGTAAATATGCTGTCTCTGTCTCTCTGTCTCCTTCACACACAAGCACTCATTCACACTTTCTCTCTTTCATACGCACAGAGAGAGAGAGACTTGCTAGTGCTCTTGATTGCGGCTCTCAGCCTTTAGAATTGCTATTATTAGACAGTTGTTCTCTTGTGTGGCCCGAACCATCACTCTATTGCATAAAAAAACTATATCAGGAGACTTGAACCCTAAATAACATTTTGGATAAAATGTTGTTTTGCTCTATTATTTGAAACCTAATTTACTTTTGGCAGACACCCTTATCCAGACTGACTTACATTTTTATCTCATTATACATCTGACAAGTTGGGGGTTAAGGGCCTTGCTCAAGGGACCAACAGGGGTAAGTTGGTGGTTATGGGATTTGAACCTAAAGACCTTCTGAACCCTAGTCCTAAAGGCATTAGGATGAGCGATTGAAAGAATTACACATGCTTACTGTGTAAATTTAAGTGACTAGTAATCTGTATTCATGTTATGGTGGAGTTGGGGGTAGCGGGGGGGGGGGGGCCCTGCACTTTCTTCTTTGTAATTTAAAGTATTGAACCAAAATGATTAACATAGTCATGTACGTCATGTCAAACTGTAAGCCATCACCATCTGTCATCATAATACATGCCGTGGTGAAACATGCCACTGGTGTTAGAGGAAAATTCTGGAAGACTCCTTCGGTAAATGTAAGTGTGACTCGGTCTAGTCTAAGTGCCTCTTTTCCCTTTTGAATACACATTAGGAGTAGAAATTTTAGTAGAAGAAGTAGCAGATGTAGTAATGACAGTAGTAGTATTAATCACATTAGTAGATTAGTAAGAGTTGTAGTGGTAGTAGTAGTAGTAACTGGTAGTAGGATTATTATTAATAGTTAGTAGTTGAAACATTAGTAATATTAGTAATAGTATTAGTAGTGGTAGTAGTATTAGTAATATTAGTAATAGTATTAGTAGTGGTAGTAGTATTAGTAATAGTATTAGTAGTGGTAGTAGTATTAGTAATATTAGTAATAGTATTAGTAGTGGTAGTAGTATTAGTAATAGTATTAGTAGTGGTAGTAGTATTAGTTGTCATGCACACTCAGCCGCGACCGGCACGAGGACCCGGAAGTAAGGCGGTCGCGAAGCTGAAAGCATAAAAGGAAACAAGATGGCGCCGCACATCGCTCTGTCATTGAGTTAAGCCCATGTCTGTTCGGAATCGTTCCAGTATATGTGAGTACTCACTTTCTTGGCTATCTTTTCAGAGTGTGTGTTTATAGGACTAGGGTTAGATTGTGTCTTTCCTGTGCTCATTGAGTGTGAGAGTCCTTATAGTAAATCGCGTGATTATCCTGCCTGCTCGTGTTTATCCGCGTTTGGGTTTACCATTCACGCTACAGGGCTAACTGCTAAGGCTATCTGTTCATCCCGGTTAGTTCGTGACAGATAGCACAATCATCATTCTGGTCATCCCGGTTAGTTCGTGACAGAATGACAGAGCCAGCAGTAAACCCAGCGGATTACGCCCGCCTTCGCGGCGTGGTTGACCAGCATGCCTTGCTCATTAATGCGCTAACCGCGGAGCTCGATTCTCTGCGCCGGAGTGTCCGCGACACCGCGGCCTTGCGCCGCGAGGTCGCGGAGCTTAGGCAGGAGAACGCGGGCCTTCGGGCGGCGGTTAGTGGGCGAGCTAGCGGTCCGTCCGCCGCGTCGGTCACGGCACCGCACCACCCCTTCCCCCCTTCTGACGTTTTTTTAGCTCTTCCAGATAAATGGGATGGCACGGATGGGAAATGCATTGTGTTTTTAACATCGCTGGAACTGGTGTTTGAGTTCAATGCCAACAAGTACTCCACCGACCGGCTGCGCATTGCACTCCTCGTCTCGTTGCTATCAGGGCAGGCAGCTGAGTGGGCCACGGCAGTCTTGCGCGCTGACACAGACACTGCGCACTCATATAATGAATTCACCCGTCAGCTCAAGCTAACATTTGAACATCCCGCGGGCGAGGTGGAGACCGACACAAAGCTCTACCACCTGCGACAGGGAGGACTGTCCGTGAGTAGATATACCGCTGAGTTCCGGACCCTCGCCATCCAGACCTCCTGGGGAGACGCAGCTCTCCGGACGTCCTACTTCGAGGGGCTGGCTAATCGTATCAAAGACGAGCTAGCCGGACGAGAGCTCCCAGCCACACTGGAGGGGCTAATCCAGCTAGCCCTCCGGATCGATCAGCGCCTCCTCTCTCGTCCGAAGCCAGCACCTCGAACCCTGCCGCCACCATCCACTTATACCTACACTGCACCAAGACCACCCCCCACCGTCACCACAGCTTTTCCTGGACGTGTCGGATCTCCACCCCCTGCCGTGGTTGACACCGGAGCCGGGGAACCCATGCAACTAGGGCGCGCCTCCCTGACCGTGGCGGAACGGCAGAGACGTTACCGCGAGGGACTGTGCGCCTATTGCGGCTCAGCAGCGCACCACCGAGCCACCTGCCCGTCTCGTCCGGGAAACGCCCAGACCCGGTTAGAGATAGGAGAGACTCCCCGGGTACCATCCACCTCTCCGCCACCACCGATCACACCGCCACCCGACTCACGGTTCAGGTAACCCTCCACCTTGGCCACAAACGGGTCAGAAGTGCCGCGTTCATCGATTCCGGTGCCGCGGGTAACTTCATTGACTCAACATACGCCAAAGGATTGGGGGTAAAGATTGAGGCGTTATCCCAGCCAATGAGAATCATCTCAGTCGACGGGCGGCCCCTCTCATCCAGCCCCATCACCCAGCAGACTCTACCCATCACTCTCGCCCTCGGCCAACATCAGGAGTCCATACAATTTCACCTCACACCCATATCATCTCCACCCATCATCCTCGGCTATCCCTGGCTCTTACAGCACGACCCACTCATCTCCTGGTCTCAGAACCGGATCCTTCAATGGGGGCCGACCTGTACCGACTTATGCCTACAGGCCCAGGCTGGGACGTGTTCCAGGGAGTCCGAGGCCCCCGACGTCGACATCCACGCCATTCCTTCACCATATCGAGACCTGGCTGAAGTGTTCTGTAAACGCCGGGCCAGCCACCTTCCACCTCACCGACCCTACGACCTAGCCATTGAACTCCAGCCAGGCTCCAGCCCCCCCCCGCGGCCATCTCTACTCTCTCTCTACCAACGAGACCCAGGCTATGGAGGAGTATGTCACCAACGCCCTGCGAAATGGCACCATCAGGCGCTCCTCTTCGCCGGCTGCCGCGGGGTTCTTCTTCGTAAAGAAGAAAGGGGGCGAACTTTGTCCATGTGTCGACTATCGGGGGCTAAATAAGATCACCATTCGGAATTGTCACCCTCTGCCTCTCACTAACTCAGCCCTGGACGCCGTCTCTGGTGCCACCATGTTCACTAAGTTGGACCTCCGGAGCGCCTACAACTTGGTGCGCATCAGAGAGGGTGATGAGTGGAAGACAGCCTTCATCACCCCTACCGGACACTATGAGAGCCTGGTCATCCCATTTGGTCTCTGCAACGCACCCTCGGCCTTCCAAGCTTTCATCAACGATGTCCTCAGGGACATGCTAGGCCGATGGGTGTTTGTTTATCTGGATGACATTTTAATTTATTCACGCACCCCCACTGAACACACCAAACACGTCCTTAAGAGATTGCTCGCCCACCAGCTGTACTGTAAGCTGGAAAAGTGTGCTTTTCACGAGCACTCCACCACGTTCCTGGGTTTTGTCATCTCGCCCCAGGGTGTGGCCATGGACCCGCAGAAGCTGGAGGTTGTACGTCACTGGCCCCTACCCAGGACACTCAAACAGCTCCAACGCTTTCTCGGGTTTGCGAACTTTTATCGTCACTTTATCCGGGACTACAGTACAGTTGCAGCACCGCTCACTGCACTTACCAGGCTCTCCAACAGTTCCTTTCAACTCAACCCTACCGCCATCTCAGCTTTTCATCGACTCTGTCATCTGTTCACCACCGCACCCATCCTGCTTCATCCAGATGCCAACCAACCGTTCGTTGTGGAGGTGGACGCGTCGGAGGTGGGCGCCGGCGCTGTTCTCTCCCAACGAGGTCCAGACCAGAAGCTGCACCCATGTGGCTTCTACTCCAAAAAGTTTAACCCCACTCAGCAGCGATACGGTGTGGGGGACCGCGAACTGCTGGGCATAAAGTGGGCCTTGGAGGAGTGGCGTCACTGGCTCCAGGGCGCCAGTGAGCCATTCATCGTCTGGACGGACCACCCAAACCTGATCACCATCCGCAGTTTGAAGCAGTTGAACCCACGACAGGCACCGTGGGCACTGTTCTTCGAACAATTCAACTTCCACCTCTCGTACCGCCCGGGGTCGAAGAACACCAAGGCTGACGCCCTCTCCCGGCAACACGAGCGAGAGACGCCCCGGGCGGACCCCGTGCCTGTCCTTCCACCTACCCGCATCATCGCACCCCTGCAGTGGAACCTGGAGACGAGGGTCCGCCAGGCACTGACCAGGGACCCAGCACCGGCAGGTGTGCCGCCCGGACGGCTCTTCGTCCCCGAACGACTCCGAACTGAGGTCCTCCAGTGGGGCCATTCGTCACCCGTCGCAGGACACCAGGGAAGCCGGAGAACCACCACCTTCATCGGCCGGGCTTTCTGGTGGCCCGCCATGAGGAGGGAAATCACCGAGTTCGTTCGGGCGTGCCCAATGTGTGCCAGGGCGAAGGACATTAACCAACCAACTCCAGGGGAACTCCAACCACTCCCAGTTCCCCGTCGACCCTGGTCCCACATTGCCGTGGATTTCATCACGGGCCTGCCGGATTCAGATGGAAGAAACGTCATCCTGACCATTGTGGATCGCTTCTCCAAGGCAGTGCACCTGGTGGCCCTCGCCGGACTCCCGTCAGCGAAGGAGACAGCCGAGCTGATTTTGGAACACGTAGTCCGATTGCATGGGTTCCCAAAGGACATCGTCATGGACAGAGGTCCCCAGTTCACCGCCCGGTTCTGGAAGGCCTTCTGCCGTCTGATCGATTCGTCCTGCAGTTTGTCTTCCGGCTACCACCCTCAGACGAACGGTCAGACGGAGCGAACCAACCAACAGCTGGAGCGCTACCTGAGATGTTTTGTGTCGGACCGCCAGCGCTCCTGGGCCCGCTACCTCAAGTGGGCCGAGTTATCCCATAACCTCCATGTCTCCTCAGCCACCAACCTGAGCCCATTTGAGGTGTGCCATGGTTTCCAGCCTCCAATGTTCACCCACCAGGAACCGGAGGTTGACGTACCATCGGCCCAACAGTTGGTTCGCCGGTGCCGGCGGCTATGGCACCAAGCCAACCTCGCCATCCGACGCACCAACGCCAACTATGTGGTCCAACACCGCCGCCGGCACCCCCCGGGACGATTGTACCACGTAGGTGACAAAGTGTGGCTATCAACCAGAAACCTCCACCTGCACACCGAATCCAAAAAATTATCACCAAGATTCATCGGGCCATACCGCATCACACTCAGGATCAACCCTGTCACCTACCGGCTCCAGCTGCCTGCGGCACTCCGGATCCACCCCGTCTTCCACACCTCACAGTTGAAACCATTCACCACCTCACCCATGGTTCCACCCACCCCCCCTGCTCCTCCTCCCCGAATCATTGACGGCGGTCCCGCCTACACCGTGCGACGGATCCTCGACTCGCGCCCTCGGGGCAGGGGCACCCAGTATCTGGTCGACTGGGAGGGCTACGGCCCCGAGGAGCGGTATCCTCCACCCCTGGACCGTCCGGAGTCGGTCCTGGACGGGGGGGTACTGTCATGCACACTCAGCCGCGACCGGCACGAGGACCCGGAAGTAAGGCGGTCGCGAAGCTGAAAGCATAAAAGGAAACAAGATGGCGCCGCACATCGCTCTGTCATTGAGTTAAGCCCATGTCTGTTCGGAATCGTTCCAGTATATGTGAGTACTCACTTTCTTGGCTATCTTTTCAGACTGAGTGTGTGTTTATAGGACTAGGGTTAGATTGTGTCTTTCCTGTGCTCATTGAGTGTGAGAGTCCTTATAGTAAATCGCGTGATTATCCTGCCTGCTCGTGTTTATCCGCGTTTGGGTTTACCATTCACGCTACAGGGCTAACTGCTAAGGCTATCTGTTCATCCCGGTTAGTTCGTGACAGATAGCACAATCATCATTCTGGTCATCCCGGTTAGTTCGTGACATTAGTAATATTAGTAATAGTATTAGTAGTGGTAGTATTATTAGTAATATTAGTAATATTATTAGTAGTGGTAGTAGTATTAGTAATATTAGTAATAGTATTAGTAGTGGTAGTATTATTAGTAATATTAGTAATAGTATTAGTAGTGGTAGTATTATTAGTAATATTAGTAATATTATTAGTAGTGGTAGTAGTATTAGTAATATTAGTAATAGTATTAGTAGTGGTAGTATTATTAGTAATATTAGTAATAGTAATAGTAGTGGTAGTAGTATTAGTAACCTTAGTACATTAGTAACATTAATAACAGTAGTAGTAATGGAAATAGTGTTAGTATCATTAGTAATATTAGCAACTGTAATAGTAGTGTAGTACTGTAGTATTAGTAAAATTAGTACTTTACCAACAACAGTAGTGGTAGTAGTAGTAACAGTAATATTAATAACAGTATTAGTAGTGTTAGTAGTATTAGTAATGTTAGTAACAAAGCAGTAGTAGTGGTGGTGGTGGTATTTGTGTCATTAGTGACATTAGTAAAAGTAATAGTAGTGGTAGTAGTTTCAGTAGCAATAATACTGTATTGTAATAGTAATAGTAATAGTATTAGTAACAGTAGATTTAGTGGTCGTAGTATTAGTCACTGGTGGTAGTAGTATTAGTAACATTAGTACATTATTAACAGTAGTGGCAGTGGTGGTAGTATTTGTAACATTAGTAATATCAGCAAAAGTATTAGTAGTATTAGTAGTTTTGGGACTGGTATTAGTATTATTAACCATATTAATATTAGTAATTGGTTGTAGTATTAGTAACATACTGTAAGTGCAGTTTGTACATTAGTAACAGTAGTAGTAGCAGCAGTAGTGGTGGTGGTAATAGTATTAGTAACTGGCAGTAGTATTAACATTAGTAAATTAGTAATAGTAGTCATGGTAGTAGTATTAAGAACTAGTAGTAGTATTAGTAACATTAGTACATTAGTAATAGTAGTAGTAGTAGTAAAAGTGGTAATAGTATTAGAAACATAAGTGCAGTCTGTACATTAGTAACAGTAGTAGTAGCAACAGTAGTAAGATAAGATAAGTCTTTATCTATAGTAACAGTAGTAGTGGTGGTAATATTATTAGTAACCATATTAATGTTAGTAACTGGTTGTAGTATTAGTAACATAAGTGCAGTTTGTACATTAGTAACAGTAGTAGTAAGATAAGATAAGATAAGATAAGATAAGTCTTTATCTATAGTAACAATAGTAGTGGTGGTAATAGTATTAGTAACTGGCAGTAGTATTAACATGAGTAAATTAGTAATAGTAGTCATGGTAGTAGTATTAGGAACTAGTAGTAGTATTAGTAACATGAGTAAATTAGTAATAGTAGTCATGGTAGTAGTATTAGGAACTAGTAGTAGTATTAGTAACATTAGTACATTAGTAATAGTAGTAGTAGCAGTAAAAGTGGTAATAGTATTAGTAACTTGTAGTAGTATTAGAATCATAAGTAACAAAAATAGTAGCAGTAGTGGTGAAAATAATATTTGTTTCATTAGTAACATTAGTCAAAGTAATAGTAGTGGTAGTAGCGGTACAGTAGGAGTCTTTATTTAAACTTAATACCTTTTAATGCATCCAGATTTAGGAAATGAGTTGTACGAATAAAGAACTGTACTGGCTTATTGTTTTCTGGTTTCCTGTATTAGCTTTTATCCACCTACGGTACATGAATCACAGTTAAACTACTTTGCTGTAATCAGGCTTTGGAGCCCCAGAACAAGTCGATACACACAGTACAGTCTGTGCTTAGAATTCTCCAAAAGAATCAACTGTATGATTCTCCAACATGTGCTACCTTTCCCAGCAAATTAAATGCAGAGCCAGGGTAATAACAGCAGGTTAATGCTGCACTTTAAGTCACCATAAAATGGACGGTGTGATGAATCAGCAGCTTTTAAAGGGTGTTTAAAGGCCTGAGTGAATATGTTTAAAATGAGAACGGCAATAAAAGCTCTGATTTAAGTATTGCATTATGCACGACACTGGCTTTGATGAAGCTCATCAGTTACCAAGCAACCTCATCACTAATTAAACAAACCTTTCCGCTTTGGCGCCGAGACACTAAAACTTAACACACACAGTCCCATTTTCTTTCTTCATGAATATGAAAATTTGCTTCAGTATAGACTAAAGACAGTGTTTCAGTAGAACAGGCGTTATTTACTCTTATAATACTGTAATAAAGTGTCGTAACGCAGTGTAGAAAATAGAGAACTATACAATACTAATCATTTGGTTCATGGTAAAGTGACAACAGCAAAACCAAAAGCACCTGAACTAGTTCTGGGGAGGTTGTCAAGATCATATCATCGTCAAGCCCAGGACAAGCCCAGGTCTAGCTGAGCTTGAGTCAGAGCAGGTCTTAACAGCATCAAGATCGAGTCTTTGCGTCCAAGACAAAAACTTAGGAGCTTAGGAAAGTACTGAAAATGGGTTAAAAACTCTTCCGACACTTTAAAACCTAAAAGGACAGTCCATAAGAAAACCACTTGTTAGTGATAAAAGCCTTTGGTTTGCTAATGAGAATGAAGACTGGACTTTAGGTCATGTGATCTGATGAGTCCAGATTGAGCCTATTCCAGAGCGATGTGTGCGTCAGGGTCGCAAGAAGGGACGCGAGGAAAGCGATAGTGTCCACTGTACAAGCCTCTGTGGACAGTGTTATTTCTATCCCTTTGGGATTAATAAAGTATTCTATCTATTATGATCTGGGTTTGCTTTAAGTTGCTCAGGTCTAGGCACAGCAACGTTTTGTGGCAATACAATGACGTCAGCTGACGACCTGAATGTGCAGAATGAATTAAAAAATAATTCTTAAGATAGATCCATTTATGTGCTGCCATTATCTACGTAATTATTATTATTTTAATTAGTAGAAAAATTGACCTGTAACAATTAACTAATTAGGCAATGAAGGAAAAAAAAACAACTACTGTATGATGGCTAAGATGTTTTCACAGCACTGTTCAGATGTCCGTCTAAGCTTTTAATCCAGCTCTTTCAAGAAAATAAACAGAGCCTTGAAGACTGTCATCTCAATGGAAGTAATTAGGACTCTCAGCAAGCTGTTCACACAGCTCAATGACAAGGTCAGGGCTTTTGAAGCCTTTTGATTTAATGAATATGAGCTAACCCTGAAGAAGTGCAGAGGAGCATGCCACTGAATACTAACGACCTGGGCTTTCTTTATAGATGCGCATCAAGGCATGTGTTTCTGCAATCTGGCTTTAATTGACATACTATATTAACTATATCTTCTTCTTCTTTGTCGTTCGGCTGTTCCCTTTCAGGGGTCGCCACAGCGAATCATCTGCCTCCATCTAACCCTATCCTCTGCATCCTCTTCTCTCACACCAACTAACATCATGTCCTCTCTCATTGCATCCATGAATCTCCTCTTTGGTCTTCCTCTAGACCTCCTGCCTGGCAGTTCCAACCTCAGCATCCTTCTACTGATATATTCACAATCTCTCCTCTGAACATGTCCAAACCACCTCAATCTGGCCTCTCTGACTTTATCTCCAAAACATCTAACATGGGTTGTCCCTCTGATGAACTGATTCTTGATCCTATCCATCCTTGTCACTCCTAAGGAGAACCTCAACATCTTCAGCTCTGCTACCTCCAACTCTGCCTCCTGTCTTTTCTTCAGTGCCGCTGTCTCTAAGCCGTAGAGCATCGCTGGTCTCACCACTGTCCTGTACACCTTTCCTTTCATTCTCGCTGATACTCTTTTATCGCACAACACACCTGACACTTTTCTCCACCCATTCCAACGTGCTGTACTCGTCTCTTCACCTCCTTTGGACACTCTCCGTTGCTCTCGACCGTTGACCCTAAGTACTTAAAATCCTGCACCTTCTTTACCTCTGCTCCCTGTAGCCTCACTGTTCCTCTTGGGTCCCTCTCATTCACACACATGCATTCCGTCTTGCTGCGGCTAACCTTCATTCCTCTGCTTTCCAGAGCATACCTCCACCTCTCCAAATTTTCCTCCACCTGTTCCCTGCTCTAGCTACAAAGCACAATGTCATCTGCAAACATCATAGTCCATGGAGACTCCTGTCTAACCTCATCTGTCATCCTGTCCATCACTAGAGCAAACAAAAAGGTGCTTAGAGCCGATTTCTCGATTTCTCGATTTCTCACCAAGTATTCACACCCCCACGTCAAGAAAGGAGATATAGCGCAAAACTGGTGACAGGATCATGGGCACCCAAGGCTAATCCATTCCCGTTCGGTCCAGTCCAGCAGAAAAGCCAGTGCAGCACAAATCATAGAAAAATGGTTGATGCTGGCTATGATTGAAAGGCACCAGAACACCAAGTGCACCACAATCCCACTGTAGACAGGGACCAACAACTCCCCCAGATCACAATCCAATCACACACCAATGAGACGTGCCAGACAAACAAGTCAGACAAAAGAAGGTCCCGTCCAACAACCCACAGCACCCAAAGAATCCGGTCCCAAGGTCCTGTGCCCGAGACCATTTAACATCAGGCCCTGAGGAGCCAGAGCTGCTTCGGTAGCACAATGGAGAAATGAAAACCTAGATGGTTATAATGTTCTGCATGAAATGAATCTCCGTATACACAATAATCCCCTTTGAAACAGTTGATATTGAGATGTATTGTCACACACACCCGCTTTGCTAACGGCACTAGGACCCGGAAATAGTATGGTCGCAAAATAGGAAGCATAAAAGGATGGCGCTTCACATCGCTCAGACATTGAGTTCGCCCATGTCGGTTCAGATCGTTCGTCTGCCATGTCGTGAGTACTCACTTTCTTGGGTTATCTTCCTGATTCAAGTGTGTGTTTATAGGACGCGGGTTAAATGTGTGTTTTTCCCTTGCTCCCCTTCTGTGAGAGTCCTTAGACTAAGTCGCGTGGTTATCCTGCCTACTCGCTTGCTTCCGCGTTTGGGTTTACCATCCACGCTACAACAGGTTAACCGCTAACTGCTAAGTCTTCTGATCATCCCGGGTTAGTTTCGTGATAATTATATCTGCTACTTCTGCCCTGTAAAGCTTCATAAAGGCTCTAATCTGAGGTGCTGTTTGTTAATTGGTGATTTCTGAGGCTGGTGTATCTAAATGAACGTCTCCTCTGCAGCAGAGATACCGTTTTGGTCTTGGTTTTCAGGGAAGATCTTCATGAGAGACAGTTTCATCATGGAGCTTGATGAGTTTTGCAAATGCACTCGACACGATACTGTTCTTACAACAACTGTTCCAGAACAGCTGACCTTCATGTCTTAGAATAACAACGGAATGTTGGTCTTGTTACTTATGCAATATGTGTTATTTCATAGTTTTGAAAAGAAAAACTTTTCTACTGGTACTGTGTGTGTATATATATATATATACGTTTTTATATTTTACATATAATTACATTAGGAGAATAAATAAGCATGTTAACATTTTCGTTATCAGGCCTCTAATCAAACCAGAGAAGAAAAAGATACAAAAAGAAAAACCTCCATAAACGCCTGTGTGCTCCCATACAAAAAAAACCCCAAAGAGCACATCAGCGTCTCATTATAACAAGTAAAGATGACGGAAGAGCTATTTCTGTACTAAATCACCCAGCAAGGACTAAATAAAAAAGCCCAGTTTATTCTTTTTTTCCCTTCCATTCAGACCTCAGCCTTGATAAACACATTCAGTAACTCACTGTTTCCAAATCACGCCTGATTGATTCTTCACCTTCTTCTAACTCTGCATACATGATTCACAGGGAGGAATAAAAAAATAAAATAAAAAAGACGACATCTGCTATGTTATCCCGCCGCTCCAGAAAAGTCAGCTAGCATCTGTGTCTACTGATATGACAAGAGTAAGGAATGAGGCTTGGACTGTCTGGGGTCCGGCTGTGCACCTGAGTCCTGGCAGTAAACAAAGCTCAAGCGTACACAATAAAATGAGCAGGCTGTGCAGATTATTTACCCACAGTACACCCTGGATTATCGATAGATAGGTGCTGGTACTCTTTTTAATAATAGAGAATCTGTGGGAGCTTTTTTTCCAGTCTTCATCTGCCTAGTCTCGGTTCTCATGATACCCTCAGATTCCCTTTGTTCAGCTAACAGGATTGGAACCTGACGCGGTCTCCTTTTCATCCAGCCAATACTACTGTACACAACATTCAACATTTTTTATGTCGTTCCGTGATTCGTTGCTGCTCACCGCAGCTTGAACCAACATGAGCCTTAAACAACCATGCCAAGCAAACCTTGATGAAATTAAGGGTTAATTATCATATTCATTTAATTGAAGTTCTAATCAAACTGGGACTATTGAATGCGTCAAATTAAAGGACACGATTAGTGTTTGATTACCATTAAGGTAGAAAGTTTTCTCAGTACGCCGGAGCGGCTTCACATCTAAACGCTGGCCTCCCAGGAGCTCCTTTAATGCGCCAAACATGTAGAAATGGCTTGGTGTTCTTGGTCAGGACTGTGGCAATAACTCCCTGTAATGTGCAAGTGGTGTTGGTGAATGATTGTGTGTACAGTTCCCACAAACAGATGTATCTCTTCCGCAAGTTGGCGACAAGTTGTATTATCCTGTTATGGGGTGTGTCTCTGCAGCAGGGACTGGAGCACTGTGGCAAAACACTATCAAATGCTTGAGGAAAATCTAATGCCCTCTGATAGAAAGTTGTCAATGGGAACGTGACAAGACTCCAAACTTAAACCCTAATGAAAATCTGTGGAATGACTTAAAGACGTCAGACACCAGCTTATTTAGCTCAGCTTGAGGGGTTCTGTTACCCCTATTTTACGCACAGTTTGCGCGTTCTGATCATGCGACGGGGGAGGGGGGGGGATAACAAGGCTATTTAAAAAATGTAAGGAGTAGAACGTATAGATAATTGCTTAAAAATGTAAGGAGTAGAAGTAAAAAGTCGGCTGAAAAATAATGACTCCAGTAAAGTATAGATACCCGAAATTTCTACTTAAGTAAGGTAATGAAGTATTTGTACTTCGTTACTTGACACCTCTGCTCACGCTGCCTAACTCCGCATCTCACCGTGTGTCAAACCGCATAGATGAGATAGGAGTATAATAATGCACATAATCATCTGGGAAGCATAGCCAGAATAAAAGACATGCTAACACTACATGATGCTAATAAAATAAGCATAAACTGCTACCTGTAAGTATAAAACCTTGTGGTTGCCTGACTGCTAATTGTTTTGGTTATTGAGATTTAAGGTTCAGTTTTCAGGTTTCCGATAAAGCTAGCCAGGCACGTGTAGAGGGGGGGCGGAGGGTGCTTGAGCACCAGCCCTTTTCCTCCAAGATGCCTCAAGTGCCCTTTTCTTGGGTTTTCTTTTGTTGTTGTTTTTTTTTTTTATGTGTATGTGTGTATGGAGCCCTGTCTTTGCCCCTCAACAATAAAATGTAACTATTAATCTCAATTTTGCTAAATAAAAGGATCTGGCTTGCATCAGTCACATGACTGCCATTAACCAATGCTCGCCCTTGACGTCAGAGCGTGCTCGTTTACGAGCCGGGTACGAGTGCACGCGCATTTTCTGCAGGCTGGGTGGAGCTGAAGGAGAAGCAGGCAAATTAACTGGAAGGTGCAGACTGTAACAAAACAGTAAATATGGAGTACAGCGCACACGATAGTCTATAACAACAAATGAATTGAAATAAATGAGCGTGCTGTTTGTGCAACAGCGCGACAAACATTACCTGTCCTTTTATGAACTGCACAAGTAGTGGTGGTCATTACCTGCTAGCTAACTGGGTAAGGGGGTTACAGGGGGGTCTGTAGCTCTGTCCACCGTTTTAGGGAACATGTTTTGTTTGAAAGTAAGTTACAGGACTTTTCCCTTCTTTTCTGGAGGGCCTTTATTTCACTAAAAACAATCTAATATGGATATCCACATAATTATGGATTATTATATTTATGATATTAAAAAAAAAAACACACAGTCTCAGAACAGCACAGTCCAGCCCTCCAGCACTAGCAGCAACAGGAGCAGCAGTAATCCTTTAACAGCAACATTGTACGCCATCAGGTAAAGCATTTGCTTTGCATTGTCCCCACCTGATGACAGTCATACAGTATGATGCAATTCCATATTAGATTCGTTATGAATGTGAGTTGTTGTTATTCAGCCTGCTCTATCTTTTTTTACTTTGAGCACCCGACCTTTTAAACGTCTCTGCACGGCCCTGAAGCTAGCTGTTTTGTAATAAAATTTTTAAATAAACCCCACCGCTGCATATTTTTACTCTAAAGCTGTTGCACTGAAAGAAAACCCTAACGCTAATGCAGGAGGCAGAGTTTTATGTATTGACTGAGTTTTAATATTAAATTTGTCCTGATTGGCTGAGAGTCAGTGGTTCACATCGTCTGTTTTTCATGTACCTACAGAGTCTGAAGTGTAGGAGGTCAGAGACCAGGGTTTCATCTCTGCATAGATTTTTTATTGAAAACTGCGAGATGCTAAATATTACAAAAACATGTTTTGAATTATCAATTGCGTACTCTAACTTTACACATTCCAAACTTTTGTCTTTTATTCAGTATAACCTTTCATGTATGTCATTTTATTTCTAAATCCATTTTGTTGCATTTCATACAGTTCTCTCAATTCTGTTAAACTCTTTCCCTTAACCGTTTTCCGGAGCCTGAGATTAGCTAACATCTAGCTACGTAATACAACACAATGAAAAGATTTCTCTCCTGCTGGTAAACAATGGCATTTTGTTTTAAAAAAAAAAGAAGAGTTTTCTTTATTATTTAAAATTTAGTATGGATTTGTTCACGGTGCTCGATGAGGGTCTCAGGGGTCCACAGTGGGGAAGGTGCTGACCTTGTTGTTCCTGCTGATGCGCCTCTCGGGTCGTACTCTAGACTGTTTGGTCTGGATCAGCTCCTCAGGCGTGTTACCCAGTGGAGGCAGAAGTCTTTTCTTGCTGTTTCTAGCTTCGGGAAGCCACTGAGGAGGCAGCTCGAACGGGCCGAACCCGAACTGCGAGGCATCTTCAGGGTCGGTGGGTGTTGCAGGAGCCACCTGCGAGGATGAATATGCACAGTATTGAACAGGGGAGTGTTTTGGCACAGCTAAACCTTCCTCCTTCCCTCCTTCTCCCGCTAATCCTACCGAGGTTGTGGCCGCCTGCTCAGGTATGGGCTGGAAATTGGCTACCGCTGCAATTTCATTCACCTCCACTTCATCTTCTTCTTCATTCGGCCTGAAGATCTGACGCTGGCCGATATTGAACATTTCGAGCAGCTGGCTGCCTGAGCGGGCGAGCGCTTCCCCACCGAGCGCTCCAGGCTCCGATGCTGTTCCAATGCCAATCGAGTTGTTCCTCCGGCTGTAGCGGCGCTGAACGTGCGCCAGTGCGTCCAACAGGCGGCGTCGTGCCGACCGGTTCACCATCACTAAAAACAGTGGGTTGGTAAGTAGAGACACTTTCGGCAGCCAGATGGCGGTTAGATGCAGCCACTGCAAGGGCTGGCCGGTGATCGGAAGAGCCCGGTAGGCCAACAACACGATGTATGGCAAACTACAGAGCACGAAGACCAGCACGATCGCGAGCAACGTGGCATGAAGCTCAGCCTCGCGCTGAGACACATACGGAATCGAGACGCTGCTTTGCGGCGTCCGCAGTGCCGCGATGATCACCTTCTTCTTCTGGCTGGTGCTCAGCGCACGCCGGATCAGTGCCATGGCTACAAACACGGCCACCAGGGGTAGGATCACAGTGGTCATGTTGTAGAGCACCATGTAAACCAGCTGACCTAGAGAGTAGCCTTCGGAGCAGGTGGAGGTGGCGTAGACATCAGTGACGTTACTGATGGCGAACACAGGGATGCTAGCGATGAGAGCATGAACCCAGACGTATATGATCAAGTCTCTGGATTTGGCATCTGATATTTTCCTCTCTAGTGGGTACAGCACAGAGTAGTACCTGCAAGGAAAGGACAATGAACAAGACAGTAATAAAATGGAAGCACCAAAACAGTTGCATCATGACCGCTAATTGCCTCAAAAGAGAGAGAGAGAGAAAGGGAGGTTTTTTCTAGCATTTAAAGGCTAATTTTTATTCCTAAGTACACTTAAAGGTAAATACTTTTTGGACTTTTACTCAAGTGCAAATGTAAAGTGAGGACTTCTACTTTTACTTGAGTAATATTTAACTTTTACTGAAGTATACTGTAGGATTAGTTTACTTTGTCCACCACTTTTTATTCTTTTTTTTAATACCAGTGGATATTCATGATTCTTTAAATTTTTTTGAGTAATTAGAAAAGAAATATTATTTATTATTGATTATTGACGACTAGAGTAACCATTCCTACAGTAACCCGGCGCTATACTGGATGTAGTTTAGAGGTGTCTGTTCTTCATTTCTTTCTTTCTCTTTAATGATACCTTGTTGGAAATTTGCCTTAATAATAATTAAGCATGCTCTTGGGTCCACCTCTCTATACGTCTTGACATACAGTAATTAGCAAAATAGCTAAAGTATCTGTTGGAGATATTAAACTGTTTTTGTTCATATTGTGACTTTGAAATTTTTCCAAAGTTATTGCATTGCATTATAATAATTATAATGCATTATATATATATATATATATATATATATATATATATATATATATTTTTTTTTTTTTTTTTTTTTTTAAATCATTGTATTTTTAATGAGGGTAGACTTGTAGAGATTTAGCAATTCTCAAAAAGAACTGACTATTAATACCGTATATACTCACCACTAACACACTTTATTTATTTATTTTAAGAATTTATCTTGACATTCACATATAAGACCGAAGTAAGAGTAATTTTTCTGCTTCTACTTGTAGGGAAAAACAATCCCTATGAATAATTCATTTAAGGAAAGAAAGCTACCTTGAGGTGTGTGTTTATGAAATCACAACCCCGAGCAGGAGACGAGCGCGCGGCCGATCTCACCTGTCCAGGGCGATGGCGGCGAAGCTGAGCACGGTGACCGAACAGAAGAGCCTGTGCAGAAACTTGATGGTTCGACAGAGCATCGGCGTGTGGATCCAGAGGCAGCAGCGCGGGCTGGCGTTCAGGAGCACGTCGAACGGCACGCACACCAGGCTGGCGCAGATTCCCGAGCAGGCCAGGTTCTTAATGAAGCGTCCGGTGACTGTCTTGAAGACGTTGGTGCAGCACGCACACCACAGCACGGCGGCATTGCCTGGGAGGGATAAAAAAAACAAAAACAAAAAAAACAATGAACGATGAAACGCCACGAGGCCGACCGTCCCTGATGTATTGAGATACTATTTTATTATCTTAGCGCGATACTAATGTGCTCTTGATCGGATTCTGATGTGTTATAGGGGGAAAAAATATCAAGGTTTCGATGAAGTAATTGATCTGTAAAAAAAGCAGTCAAAGCTGTTGCATCACCATCTTTAGGTACTGTAGAGACGAATCGAGAGCAGCGGTGTTATTAGTATTCTGGACGGGCGAGGTGAAATTAGACGACGTGTTGATTAACGAAGATTAAACATCGTCTGACTTAATTAGGAATATGAATATGCAAATCTTCCAGGTTAGAACAGAAAGACAGAAATGACTATAATAATAATAATAATGATAATAATAATAATTATGTCCTAACATGAGATCACATCAGTCTGCTTTCTACATGACCACATGTTATTACTCTGATACGCTGCACCCTGCTTGCCCTAAACGTTTGGTTATTATTATTATTTTTCTTTTTTTCCCCTTTTTCTTCCTGGAGCTTTCATCTCTCTCCATTATCATCCACCTGTAACTGGAGAGAGGCTGTAGTGCCATTATGTGTCACACTGACATCGCCTGACATTCTCTCCTCTCTCTCTCAGGGGAGGCCACCTGAAAACACTAAGACCATTATCTCTTCCTCTGCCCCTTTTTTGTCTTGTTTTAACCACAGACCAAATACGGCATTATTGCATCTGCTGTTTTCCTCTCGTCGAGAATTGAATTAGAAAGCCCAGTCTTAGTAAGAGGAAAGCGCGGTATAAATAATTTTTTTTTTAAATATACTTATTAGATTTTCTATGAGTGTTGTAGTTTCTGAAAAGCCAGAGCAAAAGATGAGTCATAGTGAAAAAAGCCCCGGGCTACTAAATTGTTATGCAGGTTCATACGAGTGTGTGTGCTTAAAAAAAAAAAAAAACCTCCTGTAGAAGGACTTCTAACAGAATATATTTGAGTAGGAGCGCTGAGAAATGTACGAGAATAAACCATGATCTGTTCTGCTTCGTTTCAGCACACGACCAGACTAATAAAGAAGATTACAGCAATGTTAAGATGCAGTAAATCACCAGGTTAAGAACATTAGACTTAACTCATAAAGTTAACCACTCACTCATCGCCTATACCGCTTTATCCTGTATTCAGAGTCGCGGAGGGACTGGAGCCTATCACAGGAGACTCAGGGTACGAGGCGGGGTACACCCTGGGTGAGGTGCCAATCCATCCATGTTTTTAAATTAGATAACACTGTTAACATTGTAACTGCGTAGCCTTTTTTGGCTTAAAGTCTTATCTTTAGGCGTTTTTGGCGTAAAATCTTATCTTTAGAAAAGAAACTGGGAATAAAAATAAAGCAATTTGAAAAACCACTGCACACGGTATTATTATGTTTAAGGTGTATTAGGAAATTGTTCTCTAAAAGTGTTTTACTCGAAGTAAAATACGGGAGGCGCTCGAGTCAAACTCGGACTTGTGATGAAATTTCTGGCGTAAAAGTGACTGAGATTTACTTCCTCTACTCTCTGCCTGGTTTTCTGTTATATGCATCACTCTTTCAAAATTTCAGTATGTGCAAAAAAAAAAAAAAAAAAAAACAGATTTGGTGGTAATCGTGATGAATGCTGGTTGGAGAGACAAATCCCCCCAGCCCCCCACCCCCCCCCCCCCCCCCACCCCCCTGCATATTTTTGCTTGAGGCCATAACAAACTCCTGAGTCTCCTCTGCTGATGATGAAGGAGACCACATGATACATATTACAGGACTGAGGGTTACTGTGTACCATTTCAGGGGATGTCTGGGGAATGAAGGGCTGGGAGCAGACGGAGTGAGTCTAATACTTTTTTATTCTGGTCCTCGCTGTGAATTGAATAGTGAATGTTCAGCACTCTTTCACACACACACTGTTCTATGCACCGATAACCTCGGCTAGCTCTCTCTCTCTCTCTCTCTCTCTCTTTGACTTACATACACACTCTTTCTACAAAAAAAAAAAAAGAAAACAAACACTCATAAATAAAACTGCATAATGGGCCATAAATAGAAAGCATTAAGTGTAACCTGTTGGCTTCACCCAATGCAGATACATTTTTTTCTATTGCAGTGTACACCGATCAGCCCATAACATCATGCCCATCCGGTTAATATTATACAGTACGTCCCCGGATTGCCACCAAAACATGAATGCACTGTGTGTTCGGACACCTTTCTATCACAACCAGCATTAACCCTTTCAGCACTTCGGACTACAGTAGCTCTTCTATCGTATCGGACTACACGGTCCAGCACAAGAGTCCAGCCAGTTTCGTGTGACGCTGTGACACAATCCGGCTGGACAGACATACAGACATACAGACAGACTGGTTTCATGGTCCTCCAATGTATAAACTGTAGAGATGTCACTGAAAGAGCAAATTCTGACCGATGTACAGACAAAACCTCTCTTTTATTTACAGTTAAACCTTGGATTTGCGAGGATAATTCTTTCCGGAAGCGTGCTCGTATATCAAAACTAATTTCACCCTGGGAATAATGGAAACTCAGACGATTCGTTCAACAACCCCAAAATGTCCATATAATTAAATAATTCATACAAAATATAAAGTAAAAATAAAACTAATGAACCTGCAACTTAAAAGTAAAAATAAATGTGTGTTTTCTATGTGTGTGTGAAGCTGAAGTTAGATGAGAAAAGGAGATAGGGGGCTACTGTGGGCAACTTTCACACTCAAACACACACGCACACATGCACACACTAATGGAAACAATGCTTAGTCGCGATTCCTTTTGAAGGTAAAGTACATGTAAAAAAAAATTTTTTTTTACTTTACAACAGTGATTCTCTGCTTTCTTACAGAGAGAGATTCTGGATCTTTAACGTGGAACCTCTTATGCATACTACTCGTATATCAAGATCTCGCCCTTGCAAAAAAAAAACTCTCGCAGGCCGAGTTACTCGCAATCTAAAGTTCCACTGTATATATCTTTTTTGATTGTGTAAAGCTGCTTTGCGACAATGACAATTGTTAAAAGCGCTATACAAATAAAATTTTATTGAATAAATACAGTAGATAAATATAGTTAGAAATACGCAAAATAATCCTTTTATATATATATATATATTTGTGTAGTAAAAGACAAATGTGCCTATCACGGGTAAAAAAAAATGTGACAAGAGACCCCATTCTCCCCATAATAAATCCTTCAGTCCTCCATCATTCTTTATGTAGAACTTTATTTCTATTTCAGTTACTATCCTAATTCTTAATTATAGATTGTTTAGGCATGAATGGATATACTGTATGTTTATAGAGTATGTTAAAAGAACCAGACGAAACACATCCTATTTCATGATCGACCCATACACAATCCCGATCACAGACAGGGGGAACGTTAAGGTCAAGTCAAACAAGCAGGAAAACACGTGTTTGGTTAAAAGCCCTCAGAGGATGTAAAAGCCTACAGTATTAATAAAAGCAGGAGACAAATACTTAAGCATACCGTGGCTTAATGCACTAAAAACATGAACCAAGTAACACCGAATCGCTCACACACACACACACTCACCTCATCATGAGCGTTATCCGCTGTACAAAGTACAGAAAAACAACACGATCGTTTTCAGATCTATTTTCAGCTCTATAGAAACCCATTATTAGGAAACAGCCAAAAGATGGATTAATGTGTTCAAACACTGACCTGGAAACACCACATTTCTCCCACACGTTATTAATCATAGCTACTGTTTATTATCCAAAAATATGTCACAACACCTTCATTGAAAGCGCCGATATTAATATTTAAAATTATAAACAAAAAAAGCTAAACCATTCTAATCCTGATATAATATTCTCCCCACTGTATTTAATCATTATAACTGCATACGATCCAAATATTAATAGACTGACCACATAAGTTTAATATAGAGCTCTTTAGTGCTGAACTGTCAAGGACAGAGAAGTAATGTGGTCAATAAAGATCATAAATCGACGAATCGCCTGTTTAAAAAAATCTATAATAATAAAAATCTATTTAATGACGAAAACTCCTAAGCATTTTTTCTAAGTCGCTCTGCATAAGAACATCGGCCAAATGCCTAAATGTAAATCATTAATGACCATGGGGGGGGGGGGGGGTGAAGTTGCATCCTAAAAAATGGCCAGTAGAAACCATATATATATATGGTATGTATACAAAGCTGTTGTAAAAAATGCATAAATGTTTTACTAGTGTTTATTATTACCATTGATTTATTAGTGTAGAAAATGTGTTATACAATGTTTTTAGTTAAAAAAAAAGTGAAAATCTGAAAATCAATGTATTTTGTTAAACTGAAGAAAAAAGTTAATATATACAGTATATACGCTGTACTCGGTCAAAACACAGTATTAGTGCTGATTTTATAATTTTTTTATGTTATACTACAGTATAATAATGAAAATGTACAGTATGTGGCCTAAGAAGCTACTTTTTTATGCAACATGGATGTGATCAATTTCAAGTTGCTAACTTCAGCCGTTTTGAAGAGATCATTTTATATGTCCCTGAAAAATAACATTTTCAGCGTCATTCTGTCTCATTTTATACAACAATCATTTAAAATGCAAATTATTCATATTTCTTTTGAGTATTTCATATTTCATATTTATGAGTATTTATACTAAAATTGGTGCAAGCTTCTAGAAGCATATGACCTGTAAAAATTGTTGCTTAATTTATGGTTTCTGTAGTGTCCGTAACCATGACAAATTCATGTTGCAATATCTTAACAATTTAGCATTTTAGAATAATTAAATATTAAATAATAATAAAACTTTTTCAGATTTACTGAATTTGTCAAATGTGTTTTTTTTAGCTGATTAAAATATAAATGTGAATTTATGTTGCAATATCTTAAAAATTCAAATAGAATATTACACTTTTTCAGGTTCATGTCTTTTCATGTGAAATCTAAATTGGCATCTGAATGACAGTTAAAACCGATGAAAGATTTGAATAAAAAAAAAAGTTCCGGATTCTAAAACATAAAAGAGCACGAAATAATATTTAGCAAACGTGTTTCTTTTAATCTGATAAAAATATAAATGTGTATGCATGTTTACAAAAAATGACGCATGGATCAGCAGATAAGAAGCATTAAGTACTGTATTATGAAAAATAGTGAACATGATCATATCTGAAAATTCACTTTTTCACCCATAGGTGAGACACTTTTTAGTACCGATACCATGTTTTGGCCGATACCATGTGCTACAGTACTATAATGTGAGTAGTAGGTATCATTAGTAGTATTTTTCACTTTAAGGGTTGATGTCAGAACGTCCATGTAAACAGGAAACCGTGTCAACATTTGTCAACAGTCTCCAGCGTGCAGTCTTATTTCTAACCCTCTATGAATTATAACCTCCATGTGATAGAGGAGAGATTAACAGCTGTGACCTCTGTATAGCGTCTATAAAATTGACTCATTGTTATTGTTATTGTCAGGAGGCCGTTTTTAGGCCACTGCTTGGAAACCAGACCCGATATGACCAAGAAGTGACTGAGCAAACATCCGTCGTAACAGACCGAGCAATCACAACGTGCTTAAATGATGACCGGAGCAGACCAAACCATAACGCAAAGCTCTCTGAAAGGACGCTGCTCAGAAGACGTCTGGTTCAACCTGATTCGATATAAAGGGCTTCTCGGTTTATTTTTCTTCTGCATTGTGATTCTGCAGCATGTACAGTACAGTGTAAAAGAACAGCAAACATGATGGATGTCTGAGTTGTTATTAGTAATACAATCTGATTATTCGATTTAAAACTACTGCAGGTACTGGTAGTTACGACGATGGTGAAACTCACCAACAATCCTCCTACTTGTGGACTCGTGGAACTTGTCATTGTTAAAGTATTGAAAATGTTAGTCGCTCCACAACTAGTAACCGCGTCTGCATCTATTAATACACTTCCACTCTCTCTAGGGTATGTAGATAAGATGTTAGATACAGATGAGGATACTGTATTACACTCTTATTTTCAAAAAGGTAAAGATTTTAATCAGTGATCAACATGTCCATGTACAGTAGGTTTACTTTCTCCGATAATCATCTTTAACTGTAAGACAAACAAACAAAGGATCAGATGAATAAGCATGTGAAATGCATTAGCTCTCATTAGCATAGCAAAATCCTCAATCCAAACAAAACAAGGTCGTCACTTCCTCACCGGGGATTAACATTTTTTTCCATGGTTATTTTGAACACAATTATGCCACTGTTTGTACGCGAGCAAAGACTCCAAAGAGCAGATTAGCGTGCAGAGTGCAAATGCTAATCATGTAAATGTGGCAGTTTCAGGAAGGAAGCCCGAACGCCTCTATTAGATTACAGAAACGAATGCGATAGACATTAGCGATAGGCTGTTTGTGGAGGGAAACATTACCGTCTCCGACGTTCACGGATTCCGTTTTGCTTGGACAGATCGAGTTCTCATTTAGTAATGAGGTTGTTTCACTGTGTTGCTAAACAAAATGAGCAACGAGTGAAACCGAGCTTAAAGGGAGATGTATGAGGATACTGAACATTTTGTTTACAGCTTTAAAACCAGAACTGGTAGTTAACTTTAAATTATGACTGTGCTACATTCTCATTAATGATTTAAATACATAAATTATGTATAAGCAGGTTATTTTTTTTACACTACTGCAGTTTGCCAACTATTAAACATTTTTTGTTAAAGTATGCTAAATCATAAATTTTATCCATTTATAGTTACTTTTAATATTGTAGAACATCCTTGAAACAAGTTAGTTCCTGTTCTCACTTACGCTATAGCAGCTATAGAGATTTGTTCACTCACCAGCTCTCAAGTTAACAGGACAAAAATAGCAGCTGAACAAGAAACTTTAACCCTTAAAATTCAAGCGTCACAGATCTGTGCCACCTTTAGTCTATGAGCGGTTATAAAAAACACAAACAAACAAATTAACATACAAATAACCCTCCTTATGCAGTATAGAAGTCCTGCTGGTGTGTAGCGACGGGGAGGCTTCAGACACCAAACTTTGCATTTGATGTTAGATAAACCCAAATTTATCATAAATTTTTTTAAACATTTTAATCCAATACAATTTGGCTGCTACAAGAATGTGGAAATTACATCACAAAAAATGCCAACCTCACCAAAAGCTGTTATTGTAACAACCATAAAAAGACATGACATATGTATGTGTGCTATTTCTTTGCCTATTCGTCTCCTATGTTTCTGCTCATCAAAAAACGTTAACTATTAGTCAAAGATAACATAATTGAACACAAAATGCAGTTTTAAATGAAGGTTTACGTTATTAAGGGAGAAAAAAAACTCCAAATCTACATGGCCGTGTGTGAAAAAGTGATTGCCCCCCTTGTTAAAAAATAACTTAACTGTGGTTTATCACACCTGAGTTCAATTTCTGTAGTCACCCCCAGGCCTGATTACTGCCACACCTGTTTCAATCAAGAAATCACTTAAATAGGAGCTACCTGACACAGAGAAGTAGACCAAAAGCACCTCAAAAGCTAGACATCATGCCAAGATCCAAAGAAATTCAGGAACAAATGAGAACAAAAGTAATTGAGATCTATCAGTCTGGTAAAGGTTATAATGCCATTTCTAAAGCTTTGGGACTCCAGCGAACCACAGTGAGAGCCATTATCCACAAATGGCAAAAACATGGAACAGTGGTGAACCTTCCCAGGAGTGGCCGGCCGACCAAAATTACCCCAAGAGCGCAGAAACGACTCATCCGAGAGGCCACAAAAGACCCCAGGACAACATCTAAAGAACTGCAGGCCTCACTTGCCTCAATTAAGGTCAGTGTTCACGACTCCACCATAAGAAAGAGACTGGGCAAAAACGGCCTGCATGGCAGATTTCCAAGGCGCAAACCACTTTTAAGCAAAAAGAACATTAAGGCTCGTCTCAATTTTGCTAAAAAACATCTCAATGATTGCCAAGACTTTTGGGAAAATACCTTGTGGACCGACGAGACAAAAGTTGAACTTTTTGGAAGGTGCGTGTCCCGTTACATCTGGCGTAAAAGTAACACAGCATTTCAGAAAAAGAACATCATACCAACAGTAAAATATGGTGGTGGTAGTGTGATGGTCTGGGGTTGTTTTGCTGCTTCAGGACCTGGAAGGCTTGCTGTGATAGATGGAACCATGAATTCTACTGTCTACCAAAAAATCCTGAAGGAGAATGTCCGGCCATCTGTTCGTCAACTCGAGCTGAAGCGATCTTGGGTGCTGCAGCAGGACAATGACCCAAAACACACCAGCAAATCCACCTCTGAATGGCTGAAGAAAAACAAAATGAAGACTTTGGAGTGGCCTAGTCAAAGTCCTGACCTGAATCCTATTGAGATGTTGTGGCATGACCTTAAAAAGGCAGTTCATGCTAGAAAACCCTCAAATAAAACTGAATTACAACAATTCTGAAAAGATGAGTGGGACAAAATTCTTCCAGAGCGCTGTAAAAGACTCGTTGCAAGTTATCGCAAATGCTTGATTGCAGTTATTATATCAGGAGGGGGGGCAAATAGTTTTTCACACCACTGTATATATATATATATATATATATATATATATTGCCTACTTACAAAGAAATGAAGGGTCTATAATTTTTATCATAGGTTTATGGTAAAGGATTGAGAGAGAATATCAACCAAAAATTCAGAAAAAGCACATGATACAAATGTTATGAATTAAGTTGCATTTCAATGAAGGAAATAAGTATTTGATCCCCCAGCAAAACACGACTTAGTACTTGGTAGAGAAACCCTTGCTGGAAAGCACAGTGGGAAGACGTTTCTTCTAGTTGTTTACCAGGGATGCATTTTGATCCACTATTCTTTACAGATTTTCTCTAAATGTTTAAGGTTTATTGCCTGTTGCTTGGCAACTCGAAGGTACAGCTCTCTCTGTGAATTTTCATCAAAGGCATCAAAACTATGAATGAACACATGTGGAGTTTGTACTTAACAAAAAAAAGTTAAATAACTGAAAACATGTTTTATATTCTAGTTTTTCTTCAAAATAGCCCCCTTTGCTCTGATTACTGCTTTGCACACTCTTGGCCTTCTCTCGATGAGCTTCAAGAGGTCGTCACCTGAAATGGTTTCCAACAGTCTTGAAGGAGTTCCCAGAGGTGTTTAGCTCTTGTTGGCCCCTTTGCCTTCACTCTGTGGTCCAGCTCACCCCAAACCATCTCGACTGGGTTCAGGTCCAGTGACTGTGGAGACCTTTTTTTGTTAAGTACAAACTCCACATGTGTTCATTCATAGTTTTGATGTCTTCAGTGAGACTCTACCAACGTAAATGGTCATGAAAATAAAGAAAACACATTGACAGATAGATGAGAAGGTTTGTCCATACTTTTGGCCTGTACTGTATATATTAAAACATTGCAACAGAAAAACAAGTGTGAGGGGTGGCTCATGTAATGATGGTTAAGGCTCTAGGTTGGTGAGTTGGGCATCTGAGGTGCCACTGGTGGGTGGCTACACCCCATACTACCCAGCTACTGGATGCAGTGCTGGTCTCCAGCCCAGATAAAATCAGGACTGCTGCAGCCAAAAGAACTTAAAAAAAAGTATTTTTTTTTGTTAGTAATAACAAAACATGCCTAAAAATGTCTTGGGTTTGAAGGGCTACAGAGTGTAGTAGACAGAGTGCTAATACTGGAGACTCATAACATACTGTAATTGTTAAATAAATGTGTCCTCACACAAAACTTCACCGTCATTGACGATTACGCATCCTTTTGTATATAAGGTGTTACTGTGGAAAATATAGAACTAATACAAACGGGATAATAGAAATATGATTCAACAAAAGTTCTGACCAATCAGAATCCAGAGACGCTCTGGTGAATCCAATGAATAATGTGTGAGAGATATTAAGACCATTCCTTATCATTCGCGCATTTGTTTTTATTTATTTATTTTTTAATCACAGTTGAAAGTGTTTTTCTTGGCCATCTGTTCAGCCCACATTATTTTCAGCTTGTTACAGAAAACATGCTCATAAATCATTTTTTCTGCAATTACTCATCAATTACAGCCAAATCCCCAATGACTAATTAACCCTCGCCGTGTTCAGCAGGAAATTGCCTGGATGTAAATGAACACATCAAGTATTCAATCACAGAGCAGAGGCAAAAGTTTGTACTCCCTCATTTAAAAAAAAATAAATAACCTTTAAGTGCATATCTAATTTTGAAAATGCATTTATAATGCACTTCCTGTTTAAGTCATAACAGACTAGTACTGAATTTGTTATATTATGTCACTTTCTACCCACACTGCTTTTATTATTTCATAAGCAGTTCTTTTTGAATTATTTATCTAAGGAATAAAACTGAAAATAATGTGATGCTGCTGGATGTGAGTCAGAGTGATTAGGTACAATGTTTGATTCAATAACTGACAGCAAGTATAACTTTGAGATCTTAGCGTCTTCAGAAAGCGTCGGGGTTGTGATGGAGGTAGAGCTCATTGCAGGTAACCTGGCAGGTTATGTGTGTGTAGTGAAGGGTGCTCTGTTATGGTTATACTGTACTGATGTGCCAATCCAAGGTGTAAAGCACTTTACTCTAATAAAGGCTTAAAATAAAAGCACTGAAGATGAACAAACAAACGTTTTTTTTCTCTCTTTTTTTCTGACTGACCAAACCTTTAAGGAATCCATGTGGAATACAACACTCTGGTCTGGAATTCTTTCTGGGGAATTTTAATTTGTTGTTGGTTTCTACATAGAGGTTCCTTAGAAGAATCATTAGAGGTCTTTAAGGTAGGGTTCTGCATAAGGGTTCCAAGGGGTCTTTGTGGTAGGGTTCTACTGGAACCCTAGAGGGGTTCATGGAGGACCCTTTAGAAGAACAAACCCTTTTTAAATTTTTCTTTATGCAAGTAGGGAGAATTTTTAAGTAGGGAGAAAGGGAACAGCCGAAAGACAAAGAAGAAGAAAGAAGAAGAAGTAGGGAGAATTTTTGTCCAATCATCGTATATATAAAGAAAGTGTTTGTCCTATAAACACAGTTCAATGTAGTTTAGTTTATGTACTATGCACTTTTCCTTATTGCTGGTGTATTACCACTAAGCCTACACTTTTTGTGGCACCTCTACCTAAAAAGACACGAAGTGAATCTTTCCATCATCATTTTAACGCACTCTGTATTTCCATTACCAGGTAAATTTTACTTCCCAAAGGTACACAAGGCGTATTCTGGATGGTACCACATGAGATATAAGGAATGGTACAATTGAATTAAACTAATTAAGTTAATTCAGGATTATAATCGCACTTGTAATTAGAGATGTTCCGATACCATTTTTCCCCTCCCGATACCGATTCCGATACTTGGGCTCAGGGTATCGGCCGATACTGAGTACCGATCCGATACCTGGGTGTGTATCTGTACTGTGTGTGTGTGTGTGTATGTGTATATATATTATGTATGTATGTGTATATATATTATGTATGTATGTGTATATAATATATATATATACAGTGGTGTGAAAAACTATTTGCCCCCCTCCTGATTTCTTATTCTTTTGCATGTTTATCACACAAAATGTTTCTGATCATCAAACACATTTAACTATTAGTCAAAGATAACACAAGTAAACACAAAATGCAGTTTTTAAATGAGGGGTTTTATTATTTAGGGAGAAAAAAAAATCCAAACCTACATGGCCCTGTGTGAAAAAGTAATTGCCCCCTGAACCTAATAACTGGTTGGGCCACCCTTAGCAGCAATAACTGCAATCAAGCGTTTGCGATAACTTGCAACGAGTCTTTTACAGTGCTCTGGAGGAATTTTGGCCCACTCATCTTTGCAGAATTGTTGTAATTCAGCTTTATTTGAGGGTTTTCTAGCATGAACCGCATTTTTAAGGTCATGCCACAACATCTCAATAGGATTCAGGTCAGGACTTTGACTAGGCCATTCCAAAGTCTTCATTTTGTTTTTCTTCAGCCATTCAGAGGTGGATTTGCTGGTGTGTTTTGGGTCATTGTCCTGCTGCAGCACCCAAGATCGCTTCAGCTTGAGTTGACGAACAGATAGCCGGACATTCTCCTTCAGGATTTTTTGGTAGACAGTAGAATTCATGGTTCCATCTATCACAGCAAGCCTTCCAGGTCCTGAAGCAGCAAAACAACCCCAGACCATCACACTACCACCACCATATTTTACTGTTGGTATGATGTTCTTTTTCTGAAATGCTGTGTTACTTTTACGCCAGATGTAACGGGACACGCACCTTCCAAATAGTTCAACTTTTGTCTCGTCGGTCCACAAGGTATTTTCCCAAAAGTCTTAGCAATCATTGAGATGTTTTTTTAGCAAAATTGAGACGAGCCTTAATGTTCTTTTTGCTTAAAAGTGGTTTGCGCCTTGGAAATCTGCCATGCGGGCCGTTTTTGCCCAGTCTCTTTCTTATGGTGGAGTCGTGAACACTGACCTTAATTGAGGCAAGTGAGGCCTGCAGTTCTTTAGATGTTGTCCTGGGGTCTTTTGTGGCCTCTCGGATGAGTTGTCTCTGCGCTCTTGGGGTAATTTTGGTCGGCCGGCCACTCCTGGGAAGGTTCACCACTGTTCCATGTTTTTGCCATTTGTGGATAATGGCTCTCACCGTGGTTCGCTGGAGTCCCAAAGCTTTAGAAATGGCTTTATAACCTTTACCAGACTGATAGATCTCAATTACTTTTGTTCTCATTCGTTCCTGAATTTCTTTGGATCTTGGCATGATGTCTAGCTTTTGAGGTGCTTTTGGTCTACTTCTCTGTGTCAGGTAGCTGTTATTTAAGTGATTTCTTGATTGAAACAGGTGTGGCAGTAATCAGGCCTGGGGGTGACTACAGAAATTGAACTCAGGTGTGATAAACCACAGTTAAGTTATTTTTTAACAAGGGGGGCAATCACCTTTTCACACAGGGCCATGTAGATTTTGAGTTTTTTTTTCTCCCTTAATAACGTAAACCTTCATTTAAAAACTGCATTTTGCGTTCAATTATGTTATCTTTGACTAATAGTTAACGGTTTTTGATGAGCAGAAACATTTAAGTGTGACAAACATGCAAAAGAATAAGAAATCAGGAAGGGGGCAAATAGTTTTTCACACCACTGTATATATATATATATATATATATACACACACACACACACACACACACACACACATTTTATATATATATATATAATTTCTTTTTTAAGTAAAATACTACTAGCCCTGTGTAACGTGTTCGACCCTAAGTGCACGGGCGACACCATGAAACACGGACATGAGGCGAGGTCTTACAGGAAAAAGGGTCATTTATTTAGAAAAATGGGGAAGGAAAGGGTTAAAGGCTCTCTGGGATGCGAAGGCGGGCTCGACGCGGAAGTGAAGGTGCCGTGGGAGCTCGCGCAGCTCGTGCAGCTCGTTCACGCGCTCCTCTCGCGGAGATCAAAGGCGCCCCCCTTTTTAAAGTCTCTGGGGCGCATCACATCGCCCCGCTCTTGTGCCACTGTCTCTCATAAAATCCACCGCGTCGCAAAGTCCAGCTTCCCAAAAGTCAGACCCCGAGCTACACTCCCCGCTGTGTTTTATAGCGCCGATAGCTCATGGGCCGTTGCCTGATTCTGCGGCCCTGCTCCTTCACATACCTAAAGAGGGGGGAGGCCGCCTAACTAGTGAGCGAGGTGCGATATCAATTTGGGCGCACGCCGTGACACTCTGTAAGTAAGCTAAGCTAGCAAAGCTAGCAGGCATAAATAGGTTATGTTTAGGAAAATGGTATCGGATCGGTACGTGGACTCAAGTACTCGCCGATTCCGATGCCAGCTTTTTTTGTGGTATCGGCAGCATTTCCGATACCAGTATCGGAATCGGAACAACCCTACTTGTAATATTGCAATAGTTAATTTCCTATAATACAAAATAAATTTTAATACAAAAAAAGTCAACCTTCAAATAATTATGTTCAGTTATGCACTCAATACTTGGTCGGGAATCCTTTTGCAGAAATGACTGCTTCAATGCGGTGTGGCATGGAGGCAATCAGCCTGTGGCACTGCTGAGGTGTTATGGAGGCCCAGGATGCTTCGATAGCGGCCTTAAGCTCATCCAGAGTGTTGTGTCTTGTGTCTGTCAACTTTCTCTTCACAATATCCCACAGATTCTCTATGGCGTTCAGGTCAGGAGAGTTGGCAGGCCAATTGAGCACAGTAATACCATGGTCAGTAAACCATTTACCAGTGGTGTTGGCACTGTGAGCAGGTGCCAGGTCGTGCTGAAAAATTAAATCTTCATCTCCATAAAGCTTTTCAGCAGATGGAAGCATGAAGTGTTCCAAAATCTCCTGATAGCTAGCTGCATTGACCCTGCCCTTGATAAAACACAGTGGACCAACACCAGCAGCTGACATGGCACCCCAGACCATCACTGACTGTGGGTACTTGACACTGGACTTCAGGCATTTTGGCATTTCCCTCTCATTTCATTTTTCTTGAGTCTTCCTCCAGACTCTGGCACCTTGATTTCCGAATGACATGCAAAATTTGCAACCTGTAGCCCATTTCCTGCACACGCCTGTACACGGTGGCTCTGGATGTTTCTACTCCAGACTCAGTCCACTGCTTCCGCAGGTCCCCCAAGGTCTGGAATCGGTCCTTCTCCACAATCTTCCTCAGGGCCCGGTCACCTCTTCTCATTGTGCAGCGTTTTCTGCCACACTTTTTCCTTCCCACAGACTTCCCACTGAGGTGCCTTGATACAGCACTCTGGGAACAGCCTATTCGTTCAGAAATTTCTACATTCTATTATATATATTATATAGACATATACTTTATTATAATTATGCTTCTTATACATAACACTAGTATATATACAGTATAATATTATTATTATTATTTAATATATATATATATATATATATATATATATATATATATATTTTTTTTTTTTTTTTTTTTTTTAATAATGTATGCAGGGCAGAGTGAGGTACACCAGGTGTTTATTAGCGAAAATAGAGGTAGGTGTATATATATATATATATATATATATATATATATACATATATATATATATATATATATATATATATATATATATATATATAATTCTGAATATATACACTTTATTATAATTATACTTTTCATATAACAAAAGTATAATTATAATAAAGTATATATATATATATATATATATATATATATATATATATATATATATATATATATATAAATAAAATGTATATATTCAGAATTATATATATATATATATATATATATATATATATACAGTACACCTCTATTTTCCCTAATAAACACCTGGTGTTTGCTGCTATACCTCACTCTGCCCTGCATATATATAGTAAAGTATTAAATATATAATTAAAGGATTAAAGGTATAACTATAATTATAGAGGTAAATAGTGTATTGGCTGTTCATTTAAGCATTATTGTTATTATTATTATTATTATTATTATTATGGTGATGATGATGATGATGTGTGATTGTAGTGAACGTGTCCTGACCTAACAGAGAGCCGGCGAGGATGAGGATCTGAGCGGAGATGGCGAAGTCCCGGTACGCTCTCTCCTCCGGCCGCTCCGCGTGTCTCCACGCGCTTCCCGCCACGCTGGAGTTCACCATGCTCGTGGCGATGCTCGTGGTGATGCTCGGGGTGATGCTCGGCGACGTCCCCGTCACGTTCCCGGCGCTGAGAGAATCCCAATCTTGCACGTCCATGTTGCCGCTTCATGCCCGGTGACTCCGCCGGAGCTCCATCGGGGAAGCGGCGCTGAGCACGCGGACACTCCGCCGGCGCCGCAGCGCGCGCTCCTCCTGTGCGCAGTGATGAACAGCGATCAGCATCAGCGCGAGAATGATGTCCATTTTTTTTTAGATGTCTGGAAACAGCCTGATGAATGTCTCCCCCCCGCCCCCTTCAGGACATGACCGACCCTCTCCTCCACAACACAGAGCGAAAAGGAGAAGGTTTAGAGAAAAATCGCTACGCATTCAAAATACATGCAGCTCTATACAATACGCGTCACACAGACACACACACATGCACGACATCAGATCAGACCTGAGTGACAAACCCAGGCGTCTAACTGCTCCTGAAGCCCTGCACATACAGGAGGTGCTGTTTCACTGCTCTCTATAAACCCAGTGCACAGGAGTGAGGAAGAGGAGGAGGAGGAGGAGGAGACACTCCAGAACCACTCCTCCTCATCCTCATCATCCTCCATCACAACAGAGCTTCATCAGGAGAAATAGCCTGTCTTTACTATTCACAACCCCTGTGCACGCCTGGACTCCAGCTCAGGGACGATTATTGATCCGATTGATTGGTTAGTAACCCTGTACTGAACATGATGAGGTGGTGATGATGTTGTTACCTGTATCAGCTCCTTCCAGCACTTTTTTATGCCCTGGTTGATTTATTGAAGCGATACAGACGTGTCGGACACAGAAATACAGGCTTACCGTGAGGATTGTACAGAATAAACACAACAACATGTTCTCGCTCAATCATCGTCTTTATCCCATATACAGGATCAAAGGGGGGGGGGGGGGGGGTGGAGCTTATCCCAGGAGACTGGATGAGGTGCCAATCCATAGCAGGGCACACACACACTCATTCACACACTATGTGGCAATTTGGGAACGCCGATCAGACTCATCTGCTGTAGAAGGAAACTCGAGGACGTGGAGGAAACCCACCACACACAAGGAGAACATGCAAACTCCATGCACACACAGACCTAAGGTGGGAATCGAACCCATACCTTGGAGGTGCAGGGCGATAGTGTTGACCACTACACCACCGCACCACCACACAATGTAGATTTTTTGTTGTTGTTATTGCTGCTGTTGTTATTTTTAAATGTATTTAATGTGTTATGAATTCTACAGTATTTGTATTGTTTCAATAAAAAAACAACAACACAATGTTCATAGACCAAAAATATACAAGGTGTGTGCATGGGAGTTCAAAAACATTATGTCTTGTATAAAAAAGGAACATTAGTTTTGAGTGTTTTGTTGTAGTGCAAAAGTCTTGACCCCCCTCCCTTCACATTTCTTCCTATTTTATATTTTATTCAGACGTAATTGTATTTATAAAGAAGTTTTAAGAACAGTTCTCCAGGCTTCTCGAAAGATTTTCTTTATTTTATTTTTTCTTCTAGTTTTGGTAAGTTTTTGTCTCTCATTTTCAGCCTGAACAATTGTGAGAATCCTGATTTAGTCATATGTGCTGAACGTCTCACAGGCATGAGGAATTCCTCGGTGATGGGCTACATTTCGCACGTGGACGCACAGCCTCGAACCAACACTCACGGTCACGACAGGAAGCAGTTTGGTGAGAAGTGAACATTTTCTTTTTCGCAGCGTCAGGTTTTCCAGAGGACAGGTTTCTGGAAAAGTTGAACTGTAAAAAACAACTAGCAAACCCAGTTCTCGGGTGGTTCCCAGTTCAGCACCGGCACCTGGCACCAGCACCAGTGTAGCGGAAATGAGCTATTATTCTCTTGGAAATGGCAACGAATGGAGCAGGATCAGGACGTTGGCACTGCAGGTGTTGATGCAGATGGTGGATGATATGATGGGAAGGAAGGAAACCATCAACAAAGCCAGATCTCCATTTCTTAAAGTTGACACTATTCCCATTCCAGTTTTTTTTAGGCTGCATCTACAGGAATGTTAGACCTTCCTCAAATGAATAAATCGAGCATATCCACTGCTTTAGCCATGTCCTGGTAGCTGTAGAAAGCCAGAGCAAACACCTCAAATCCTTTGTTTGCCAGTAGAGCTGCTCTCGGCTCACACACGGTACTTCCTACCGTATACAGATCATTATGGAAAACATTATTATTATTATCTTATTATTATTATTGCCACTGATTTGAGCCCATATTGTTGAACTCTAGAGAAACATCAGGGAATAATGACCTGAAGTTCATCAGGTGCTGGAGATGAACTGGGAAACTAACCTGACCAGGTGGTATGTGCCTACTACTTCTACTACTTCTACTACATTTAGGGCTTTGACCAGCAGGGGGCACAATATCATTACTAAAATGACTTGTTGAACCCTGAACAGACCTCAGACATTATTATAATTATCACAGAGGTGATATTACCCATTTTAAAATGACATTTCCAGTCTTCTAAAGCCTTTTAGGATTATAAGGAGAGCGTGTGGGTTTATGAGGTCCGGTAGCAATTTGATTTGTTTTTCCTGACAACATTCATTCATTCATTCATTCATTCATCTTCTATACCGCTTTATCCTGTATTTAGGGTCGCGGGGGACCTGGAGCCTATCCCAGGAGACTCAGGGCACGAGGCGGGGTACACCCTGGACAGCGTGCCAATCTTTCCTGACAACAGATGTCGGCTATTCAACGATCTTCTTTTCTTTTCCTGAAAATCCTCATTCAAGGGGTTTACCTGAAAATAAATGATTAGCCCTTTTTAACAATTAAGAAACATCTAGATATGAAGAAAATCTGTACAGTGCACACATTCGAATCACACACAAAGCCTTTATTCGCAACCTGGTAATAGTCCTGCAGGAAATAAGGGACATTAATGACAATACAGTACGTGACCTAGATAGTTACTGTAGGTACTGAGTAGTTTAATATACACTTTAATTTGAGGTTGGAAACAGAGTGATGGTCAGTGAGTGGTTGCTGGGAACAGTGCTGAGGTCCTGGCTGACACTGCAACAGCTTTAGGAGTAATGTTTGGTCAGGTCAGTGCTCTGAACTCTGAGCTCCAAAGGGACTGGACGCGCACCCATGAAGCCATCCAAATGATGATGATTATTATTGTTGGAGTTGGAGAGACATCATGTCCTCAGATTCACAGGCTGGGACTCTTTTTTTTGTGTCTGACACAATGGGTGGGGGGGGGGGGGATTTTCATCTTTGCTAGTTTTTATAAATTAAAAAAGTTTGGTAACAACTTTTACAGACATTTGTTGGCCAAACAAGATATTTCACATTGCTGTTTAGTTCACATGACATTTAAGTTGTCTCCCATTTTAGCCCACTGATATAGTTGGCTCAAGTGATTATAAAAACAATCACACCATAAAACACCATATTTCATAATACTTAATGCTTCTTATCTCCCGGTCCGTGCTTCGTTTTCTTTGTAAGTATAGATACACATTTATATTTTTATCAGATAAAAAGAAACACATACAGTTTCTCGCCCTTTTATGTTTTAGAATCCGGAACTTTTTTGAATTAAAATCTTTCAACGATCTTAACTGTCATTCAGATGAAACTTGGCCGATTTAGGTTTCACATGAAAAGACTTAAACCTGAAAAAGTGTATTATTCTAAAATGTTAAATTAACACTACATATATTTTTCTTAATTTTGGGGGGGGGGGGGGGTTGGTGGGATCCTTAATTTTTTATAGAATGCTTAAATTTGAGCAACACTTTTTACAGATTGTATGCTTACAGAAGCCTACACCAATTTCAGTATCTATACCTAAAATATCTCATAAAGAATTATTCATATTTTGCATTTTAAATGATTACTGTTTGAAGTGAGACAGTATAATGCTGAAAAATGTGGGCACATATAAATAAAAACTTTTAAATAAAAACATATAAATAAAAAAAATTTTAGGAAAATGAAAATGATCACTTCCATGTTGCATAAACTTACTGCTACTAGAAGTAATTTCTTTGGCCGCACACATTTTCTGTATTATATTTATGCATTATACATAATAAAAATAAAATCATCACCAATCCTGTATCTTGGCTGTATACAATATTCCTGTATGTTAAGACATATGTTGCTCCAGACTCTCAGCATTTCAGGTGAGTAAAAGTAAAAAAAAAAAGAAGTATGTTTGAAGGTGATGTGTAATTGGGGTATGAAGAATAAAAGATGGCAGTGTTAAACAGTGCTCAACAAGAATAATTTCAGTTTTGCAACAAGAACAATTTCATTCATGAAAAACTAAAGGACTGATATGCCAAGCGCGACCAGTACGTGTAAGAAAGCACTAATTGTTTCCTGAAAGATTTCATTCAAAGTTTAACTGCTGCCTTTTCCAGAAGATCTGAACTCCAGCAAGAGAGCTTCAGAAGGAGCATCCTACAGTGTAGACATATAAACGTCTCCATAAACCCAGATCTGAACGTCCACTCACTGCTTAAAGTGAGGCTTTTACATAGTCAACACGGTTTAAATGTTTTTTAAAAAACTCTTGAACTCTCCTCCAAGCGTCAACCTGCGCACCTGCATGAGCTTTCGGTTCTCCTCCGAACTCGATCACTTGTTCCACAGCGCCATTGAACCCAGATGGGCAATGGGGCATATAGGGGACTTCCATAAAATGCCCTGCTTTCGGGTAACTCACCATTTCACAGTTGGCTTTTCCGTGTGCTTTGAGTCTGCTGCAAGCTTGCGACGCGAAAAGGGTGCTGTTCCAGTTCTTGTCATCTCCTGACACTATGAACAGGAACCTGCAGCTGGCACGCTCGATAGGGATGATCGCATCTCGCGTCTCTTCTGCTGTAACATCTGGAAAACCGTTTAGGACGTCAGCGATGCCTGATGGTGTCATGGTTATGTTCTGCATGTTGACGATAAGCGGTGGGATCACCATGTCTCTATAATGGAGGGGGAACATGGTGTTGGCGTTACAGCCATTGATGCAGATGACGGCTGCAATGTTGGGAAGGAAGGAAGCCATCGACAAAGCCAGATCTCCACTTTTTGAGAGTGACAATATTCCCATTCCTGTTTTTTTCACCTACAAAAAAACCAAACAAACACAAATACACAACTAAATCAACTTTTGGACTAGTCAGTGGGACTCATTTATCAATCTTAAAAAAAAGAGAGAGAGAAATGAATAAAAGATGTGTCTAAATTGAAATAAAACAGCACAAATGATTATAGTACATGTAGCCTTGTTAAAAATTTATGTCTTTGTATATGAGGCCAGAGGTGTTCATCCTCTTCTGCTGTAGCATTGGAGACAGATGTCTCTGCTAATTTTGTGTTTTCATTCGCTGGCTGAAATCTGTTTTTCCCGCTATGCCACCAGTTTGTGGTTATTGTTGCTATGTCTGATTGTTGAAACACAGTCATGGTTCAGGCAGCACGGTGGTGTAGTGGTTAGCACTGTCGATTTACACCTCCAGGGTCTGGGTTCGATTCCCGGGCCCGGCTCGATACCCGTCTCTGTGTGCCTGGAGTTGGCATGTTCTCCTGTGCTTGGTGGGTTTCAATATAATGTAGTGTTGCTGCCACCACCTGGTTTTACAGACACTGTTCTTACACTGCCTCGAGGCTTTGAGGGGCTCGAACCGGGACCGAGCTTTCCCCAAAGGTACATAAAGCAACATCTTAAGCTCCAGTACTCGCCCCATGCCCACACCACTTTAGTTGACCAGCTAATATTATTTGTCTTATGGAATTTTTTGCCTTATATCATGTTATTGATATGAAATGACTAGCTTATGCAACATATTCATTAAATTATGAATAATTCCTTTAAAAAAAACCTTCATAATAAAATCAGTTCCTATATATAATTTTTAATGCTACTAACCTTGGGGTGCACCTGCAGAAATGTTAGACCTTCCTCGAAGTACTCCAGATGGAGCTTGTTCACGGTTTTAGGCATGTCCTGGTAGCCGTAGAACGCCAGAGCAAACACCACAAAGCCTTTGTTCGCCAGTAGAGCTGCTCGCGGCTCACACATGGTGCCTCCTAACATATACAGGTCTATAATTCCAGGGAACGGACCTTCACCTGTATAACACATGATAAGAGGTGTTAGTACGTTTCGTGCTAATAAACAAACAAACAAATAAACAGGGAACTACTGGATCACAGGTCCTGTTATTTCTCTTTATGTAAATGATTGCTTCAGAACGATTTGCTTCAGCTTTTTCATAATCTTTTCCACTCGTCTTTGCCGAGGGTGCCATTAATTCTGGATCTGACAGTATCGTTGAAGGTATCGTTATTTATTAAAAGATGCTCTGTAGTCCTTCACACATTCCACTTTATGGTAAAGAAAACTTCCAGTAAACCTGCAACTGTCAGAGGCCACAGTCAGTGCCGTATGTTACTGTGTACATTTCCAATGTTACTGATATAAATATTAATTATACCGTTGTTATTTGGAAAGATGCATTCCTGTGTCACCTACATATGTCAAGTGGTTATAGATAGATAGATAGATAGATAGATAGATAGATAGATAGATAGATAGATAGATAGATAGATAGATAGATAGATAGATAGTTGAATCTTCTCTTAGATGAAAGGAAGTCAAAAGGGTGGGAAGAGCCAGCTTGATGAACAGATTTTGATGAAGAACAGATTAAAATCGACCCTGCCAAACAGCAAAATGTGTGAAGTATGTAAAATAGTTCAAAGCCTCCAAATTACCCAGATCTTAAACTGGTCGAGCATCTGTGGGATGTGTTGGACAAACAAGTTGAAATGATTAATGCATAAACAATACCAGTCTTGGCCCCAGATACCACAGCACATTTGCAGAGGACTTGTTGAGTTCATGCCCCATCGGAGCTGATTTGGCAGCACAAGTGCGACCTACACTACCGTTCAAAAGTTTTAGATCACTTTCTAACTCCATGATCGTTCCTGAAATTTTATTTCTTTCTACATTGTAAAGGAATGTCCAAAAAAAATGCATTAATTGAAGTCCAAAAACTGCATGAATCTCCTTTGAACAGTTGATATTGAGATGTTTCTGCTACTTCTGCACTGTAAAGACTTCATAACGCCTCTAATCTGAGCTGCTGTTAATTGGTCATTTTTCAGGCTGATAACTCTAAATGAACTTCTCGTCTGCGGCAGAGGTAGGTTTTGGTCTCGTCCTCCTGGGACGGCCTTCATGAGAGACAGTTTCATTATGGTGCTGGACGGATTTTGCAAATGCACTTGACACAATACTGTTCTTGCAGGAACTATTACAGAAAGGCCGACCTCTATGTCTTACAATAACAACTAATTGTTGTTTTCGTTGTTGTTATGTAATTACCTAATTCCATATGTGTTACTGTATTTTATAGTTTTGAAATCCCCAGTATTGTTGTAGAATGTAGAAAATAAATCACTAAACAAAAACAAAGAAATTTGCAAGTGTTCTAAAACTTTTGAATGGTAGTGTACATGATATTAGTCACATGGCTTTAATTTTATGGCTGCTTGGTGTCACGTACTAACCGGAATGATCAGAAGAATTAGCACACTTAGTGGTTAGCCCTTTGTAGCTAACTGTGTTAGACTCTGTGTGGGAGGGTGGAATCATGGGAGATGTGATGAAGGGCTTCAGCTGAGAGGTGTGGAAAACTGGGTGGATTCGGAGCGCCGCAAGCAGGATTTATCCGGTGTGTGATTGTTTTGGTGAAAGTTTTCTTGACTCGGTGTGAAGGTGAAGATTTTTAGTTGAGAGCCATACCTTGTCACCTACATGGAACAATCGTCCCGGGGGGTGTCGACGGCGATGTTGGGTGGTGTAGTGGGCGTTGGCTTGTTGGATGGCTTGGCGCCACAACCATCGACACCGGTGGACCAAATGTTGGGCCGACGGTACATCAACCTCCAGTTCCTGGTGTTGGAACGTGGAGGGTTGGAAACCGTGGCATACCTCAAATGGGCTTAAGTGGCAGACGAGGTGTGGAGGTTAAGTGATAGTTCTGCCCAGATGAGGTAGTGGGCCCAGGAGTGCTGGCGATCGTCGACGAAGCATCTCAGGTAGCGCTTCAGTTGTTGGTTGGTCCACTCCGTCTGACCATTAGTCTGGGGATGATATCCAGAGGATAGGCTGCAGGTTGAATCGATTAGACGGCAGAAGGCCTTCCAGAACCGGGCAGTGAACTGGAGCCCCCTGTCCGAGACGATGTCCTTCGGGAACCCAAGCAGGCAGTCTACGTGTTCTAATATCAGCTCGGCTGTTTGTTTTGCTGACGGGAGGCCGGCAAGAGCAACCAGGTGTACAGCTTTGGAAAACTGATCGACGATTGTCAGGACGGTGTTCTTTCCCTCGGAGACCGGCAGGACTGTGATGAAGTCGACGGCTAAGAGTGTCCAGGGCAGACATGGAACAGGTAGTGGTTGGAGTTCTCCTGGCGTTGGTTGGTTGTTATCCTTAGCCCTGGCACACACAGGGCATGCCTGGACGAACTCTTCGACGTCCTTCCTTAATAATGGCCACCAGAAGGCACGCTGAATGAATTGAATTGTGCGGCGGATGCCCTGATGTCCAGAGAGGGGAGATGAATGTCCCCACTGAAGAACTTCCACTCTCTTGGATTTTGGCATGTAGAGTCGTCCAGGTGACAAACCTGCCGGTTCGGTTTCCTCGGCCTGTGCCTGGCGGACTCTTGTTTCCAAATCCCAATGAAGTGGTGCGATGATCTTCGGAGTGGGTAGGACAGGCGCAGGGTCTGACTGGGGGACGTCTTCCTCGTGTTGTCGTGAGAGGGCGTCTGCTTTGGAGTTCTTGGACCCCGGGCGGTAAGAAAGGTGGAAATTATAGTGTTCAAAAAATAGTGCCCATCGCGCCCGTCTGGGGTTAAGCTGTTTCATGTTCCGGATAGTGATGAGGTTTTGGTGGTCGGTCCAGACGATGAACGGCTCCCTGGCGCCCTGGATCCAGTGACGCCACTCCTCCAAAGCACACTTTATGGCCAGCAGTTCGCGGTCCCCTACCCCGTATCCCTGCTGAGTGGGATCAAACTTTTTGGAGAAGAAACTAGATGGGTGTAGTTTCTGGTCTGGACCTCGTTGGGAGAGAATGGCCCCCGGCACCCACATCCGAGGCATCCACCTCCACAATGAATGGTTGACTTGCATCTGGATGGAGGAGGATGGGTGCGGTGGTGAATCGGTGACAAAGTTCATGGAAAGCGGCGATAGCATCTGGGTTAAGGGTGAAATGAGATGAAGGTCGGGTCAAGGTGGTTAAAGGTGCTGCAACCATACTGTAGTCCCGGATAAAGCGACAATAGAAAGTTCGCAAACCCGAGAAATCGTTGAAGCTGCTTGAGGGTCTTGGGTAGGGGCCAAAGACGCACAGCTTCAAGTTTCTGCGGGTCCATGGCCACACCCTGGGACGAGATGACAAAACCCAGGAACGTGGTGGAGCGCTCGTGAAAAGCGCACTTCTCCAACTTACAATACAGCTGATGGACGGGCAAGCTCCCACCGAAGCTCCGCCACCTCACTGCGCAAGGCCGCGACGTCTTGGACGCTCTGGCGAAGAGTAGCGAGCTCAACGTTTAGCTTGTTGATTAGCTCAGCGTGTCAATCTACCACGTCGCATAGATACGCATAATAAAAAGGACTCTCACAAAAACGGAGCAAGGGAAAAACACAAATTTAACCCATGTCCTATAAACACACACTCTAATCAGAAAGTAGACCCAAGAAAGTGAGTACTCACAAAATGCCATTTTGTCTCTTTTTATGCTTCCTGTTTTGCGCCCATACTACTTCCGGGTCCTAGTGCCGGTCGCACAATGGGTGTGTGTGACACTTGGTACATTTGACATGTGGTAAACTCCTACGTAGTTTACAATAATGTTTGTGAAAAATAAATATTAGATTTGATTTCATTTAGAAAAGAACATACTGCAAACCCGCGGTGGTGTAGTGGTTAGCACTGTCGCCTTGCACCTCCAGGGTCTGGGTTCGATTCCCCGGCCAGGCTCGATTCCCGTCTCTGTGTGCATGGAGTTTGCATGTTCTCCCCGTGCTTGGTGGGTTTCCTCCGGGTACTCCGGTTTCCTCCCACAGTCCAAAGATATGCAGGTTAGGCTAATTGGCGTTCCTAAATTGCCCGTAGTGTGTGATTGGGTGTGTGAGTGTGTGTATGTGTGTGTGCCCTGCGATGGATTGGCACCCTGTCCAGGGTGTACCCCGCCTAGTGCCCGAAGTCTCCTGGGATAGGCTCCAGGTCCCCCGCGACCCTGAACACAGGATTAAGCGGTATAGAAAATGAATAAATGAATGAATACTGCAAACCTATGATGCAAATTCTGCTCAGTTTAAAGAGGCACCTGCAACCACTCATTTGCATAATAGCATTCATTAAAACAGTTAACCTCGTTTTACCTGCAAATAAAAGGGAAATAGAATATGTTTTGTTTGTTGTTGTTGTTTGTTTTGCAGAATAAAGGTGACATTTAAAGGTGAAAAGTACTTTCACAAGCTTGGCAGTACACACTGTGACATACTTCCAGTGATTAAAAGTCCAAAGGTGAAAAGTGTAACTCACAGTCTGGAGCTCTGTCTGCAGCACAAACAGTTAATGTTTCATCAGGTTACTGGTAAACCACAAACCCGCGTAGGAACCACACGTGGACGGCGGGCAGCGATGTGAAAGACTCATGGCCGGTTATCGCAAACACTTTGATTGTGGTTCTTGCCAAGGGTGGCACAACCAATCATAATGTTTAGGGAGCAATTACTTTTTCACATAGTGCCAAGTAGATTTGGACAGCTTAATAAATTAAAATCATCATTTTAAAACATTAGTAGGGTGATGGAGGTGTGTTCAGAAAGGTGTGTTTTCTTAAGATACATAAATCTGGCTGAGTTGAAAGTTCTCAAACTTCAACCTAAAGATTGAACGAAGTAATCATGTCCAGGACAAACCAGTTGGTTAAAAAGCATCATTAACAATAAATAAGATTAGCGCAGCTGTTTGATAAAATATTCCACGAGCAATCATCACGATACTTGAACCTGAACTGACCAGGCGGGATGAAGAGAGTCCCCCGTAACCTGCCGTCTCTTACAGGGACCCTCTTCACTCCATCAGCCATGAAGCGTCTCTCGTTGGTCCCCTGAGTGAGGACCTGTCCGTCACCGTGCGCCTCGATGTGGACCAGGACAGGACTGGACGCGTCTCTCTTCAGCAGCTTCTTGTGAGGACTTTCTGGCAGCATGGACCAGAACAGACCCATCGGCTCCACACCCGTGTAGGAGCCACCGGTGGCCGGCTGGCGGCTCAGATCCACTTCCCCTCGCGCGTCTGCCTGGTACGTAGCGGCGGCCCGGAAAACAACGCCTTTGTCGTCCTGGTGTCTGACCCGGAGCTCCACGTGTTTCCCAGGAGGCAACGCGCTCAGTTTAATCTGAACCGATTCATCGAAGAAGCAGCTGCTGCTCGGCAGGACGTGAAGCTGCACTCCAGAAGAAGAAGACATTTTTTTTGGTGCGTTTATCTTGAAAGGTTTTCACGCTCTCATGTACAGAGTCATGTGAGGGTTTTTTTATAGAGGCTGATAGATTCCCTGGGCATAAATCCAACTGCAGCTCGGGTTACCTTCAGCACACAAATGAGACTAAGTTTGCTATTTTTAGCAGGTCCAAAATGTGTTTCCTGATGTCCTTAACCATTAATCTGCATTTCTCTTAAAACTCAGCCGATACTGATCCGTGCATTGCTCAATGACCGATTAAAAAAAACTGTTTGCGAGGAAGTCTCGAGGGTGTGTGTTGGCAGAAGGGCTTTAAACTGTAACTATAAAAAAAACAAAAAAGCACACGTGATCATGTGTATCTGTCCTTTTATATTGCCTGTGTGACCCATTCAAAAATGTGCAAAGGTTTGTATAGTTTTACTCACAATAAATTCCGTTTTATTTAGAATAAAATTCACACACACACACATAGCTGAAGGAAAAAATAAGGTCAAATAAGAGAAAAACAGCACAGCTCACATGAAAGTCATGGGGTTCATTAAATAAAACAGGAATAAGCGTTTGAATAGTGTCATTTGTGCATTATGAAAAATTATTATGTGAAGTGTAAGATGAGAGTAAGTTATGGTGGATTATTTTTTCATAACGGCATGGTCCAAAGTGCCAGTGATTACACCCATTTATTTGTTAATTTTCCAAACGAAACCCTTGAACGAGTTATAGTTTTCCGTGGAATGTTTTTGACATTTGTTCCTGTTATTACTTACAGTACCAGTCAAAAGTCTGGACACATTCTAGAACAACACTGGATTAGTTTATTTAGTTTACGATGAAATAACACATTATGTCATTAGGTAATTAAGTAAGAACAACAGTTGGTGGACATGAAGGTCAGCTGTTCTGGAACAGTTCTTGCAAGAACAGTATTGTGTCAAGTGCATTTGCAAAACCCATCAAGCACCACGATGAAGCGAGATCTCATGAAGACCTTCCCAGGAAAGCGAGACCAAAACTTACCTCTGCTGCAAAGGAGAAGATCATTTAGAGCAGGGGTCTTCAAATCCAGTCCTGGAGGGCCAGTGACCAGCACAGTCTGTAATTCACCAACACCTAAACACACCCACTGAACCTAGTAATTAACAGATTAGTTAAATCAGCTGTGTTTGAGAAGAAGAATCACCAAACTGTGTTGGACTCTGGCCCTCCAGGACTGGATTTGAAGACCCCTGATTTAGAGTTACCAGCCTCAGAAATCATCAATTAACAAACCGCACCTCAGATTAGATTCTCAAAACTTAGTTTCTATAGATAGCATGTCTCAATAAAAAACTGATCTAAATGTCCACTCTCAGGCTTGTGCTCTGCTCAAAGTGAGGTTTTATATAGTCAACACTATTTAAGTGTTTTTTTTTAAACTCTCCTCCAAGCATCAACCTACTGTATGCATCTGCATCAGCTTTCAATGCTTGACCAAAAACATCCACTTTATTCATGGCAGCCTGGAACACTGAGGTGTGATAGGGTATGTAGAGAACTTCTATGAAATGCTCTGCTTTTGAATACCTCACTATGTTGTAGTTTTATTATCTGTGTGCTTTGACCCTGCAAGCTTGTGCCGCAAAAAAAACCCCTAAAAATCCCCCAAAATTTTCAGGTCCTGTCATCTTTTGACACTATGAACAGGAAGTTGCACACTTGACAGATGACAGTGGCTTGGGTCTTCTCCCTCAGACCTCAGGTTGATCAGGCAGGTTACTACATATGCTTCATAGCTGAGAGACACGGAAGGTAGGGTTGGTCCCTTGCATTGAGGAAGGAAGTAAGAGTCGGACAGTGAATGGGTTGACTGTCTTGGACGGTGAAGGGGCTGATGAAGTGAGGTAAGAGTTTCCGTCATAGTGTTTTTAGAAGAATGTCCCTCGTAGCGAGCATGACTCTTCAGAATCAGAATCAGAAAGAGTTTTATTGCCAAGTACGCTTGCACGTATAAGGAATTTGTTTTAGTGACGGAGCTTCCAGAACAAAAAATACAAATGACAAGACAAAAACAGCATGACGCAAAAAAAAAAAAAAAAAAAAAAACATTTTTTAAATGGTTGACATCAAATGGAGTACGATGTGAGATACTTTTAAATAAGTTACGACTCTTTCTCCTACATCTTACTTGGCGGTTTTGGTGCGCTGGCGATCTGTCTGTTACTTGTATGTCTTGGCAGATTGTACTGTAGTAGTGTTCATTTTGCTTGTGACCATGTGAAAAAAGTGTTGGGCAGATGGAATGTCAAGGAGTAATACTTCCCCCCCCGGTGGGGTTGAACTAGGGTTGTGTACCGAAACCCGGTGCCAATCCGGCACCGGTACCTATAGAACCGGTATGTACCGGACCGAAACAGAATGCGAATTTCGCTGCCTCATTTCGGTGCCACTTAAATGCCTGAACTGTCGATTGAAATATTTGTTCTCTATATTCATATATTTTTGTAGATTAATAGTTTATTAGATTAAATTAAAGAAATTAAAAGCACAAATCATCCGGAAATGAGAGACCATCCGAGATGCGCGTGAATGCAGTAACTAACGTTACACTCGCTCTGACGGCAGCAGGCGGTCTACCGATAGCTTAGCTTGCTAAATTAAACCTTCGTTAAAATGCCTAAAACTAAACAGTCGAAAGTGTGGCTGCATTTCACAAGAAAGGATTCCGGCACCGCGACGTGCAGCGAATGTCTTACAGCAGTTGCGTGTAAAGGCGGAAACACGTCAAATCTAATGAAACATTCGAGGGCAGACGGAATAAAGTTAAAAGCAGAATAAATACACGGAATAAAGTTAAAAGCAGAGGGAGGCACCGTGTTTAACAACTTGTGGACAACAGCTGGCGCTATCAGTGTGGACGACCCTCAGTCCCAGTCACACCGATTATGATGACGTCAGCAGCCTTTCCGCAGGTCAGTAGTAGGATAATGTAATGTTAATAGCAAAATGCAAATCTTGCATTCATGCTAACAAATAGTCAAACGATTTGTAAAAAACTAATGTAACATGGATTCTGTTTATAATTATGGCTTTCCAGCCTGTACTAGTAGCACTACAACAGTGACCCCATTTACCATTGTAAAGAAGGCTATGCATGTCCTGTGCAGGGCAATAAGTCAGGAAAGGTGTCATATTTTGACAGAAAAGGCAAATATGGTGAAATTTCTGCAAAAGAATTGCTAAAATTTGAAGCTTACATATTCATATATACTTTAAACTTTTAATATATTGTTCAATTTTAAGCATAAAATTTTTTGTTCAATAAAAATTAATTCTTGAGTCATCCACTATAATTTTGTGGCTTAAAAGTATCGGTTCAGGCACCGTTTTGGCACCGGTACCATTTTCAAAGTATCGATTTGGCACCGGTATCGAAAAAAACCCAAACGATACCCAACCCTAGGTTGAACCCAGGAGCAGGTTGATCCCACAGTCATACAATCGGTGGCAAGGTAGTTTTTGGGCCCCCTGCTTGGAACACCTCCATCAGGTGCCAGTAACCTTTGGGCACCGCCGACAGGTGGACCCGATAGAAACCCCTTTGTGCATGGGGTTCAAATCCTCATTAGACTGCACTGTGCTCAGCGGGTACCCTAAACTGAGAAAGAGCAGGTTAGCCAATCGATACGGGATTGTGCTCTTGTAGTACAAGGAAAACCCAGTACGATCTGGAGCTTTGGCACTCAGGAAATGAGGAAGGTAATACGCTGTGCGTGTTGCCTGACACACAGTATTAGTGGGTCGGTCTCATGTACCATCTGCCAGGAATTGAATAACTGACCATCCAGGGACACCACTGAAATGGGAACGGAGAGTGGGTGGAATGGCAAACAATCTCTGTACAAGACATGTATCTATATGGGTATCTGCTGCTCCCGAGTTTATAAATGATTTCATACAGGTTATGATGGCCCTCTCCCAGGTGATAGTTGCTGAGAGGAAGAGCCCTGAGAGCGCTGAGGGTCTGACCTTCGAGCCTCACTGTGGTGACTCACTCCAACGCCTTGCCTGTCAATAGGGATATCATGACTGCAATCTTCACCCTCTTGGGTGGAATTTGAAACTCGCAATCTTGCTCCAAGTCCACAGGCTCCTGACCTGATGCGATCATTCTGTTACAACCGGGCACTTCGATATGGTGCCACTGAGAATGTTGTCAAGTGTGGGAGCCCTAACATAAGACCTTGAGTGTTTATTTCGCCAGTCAATGATCGGTTCGCGTGAGCACTATGCAACACTAAGGTATTGGCCTATTTAAATAACTCTCTCAACTCAAATGGAACTTGCTCCAGATGGTAGCATCCCGAGCGGGCTTGCATCAAAGAGCGACCTCCAGTGCCTGGTTCGTTCTCTTGGTTTGTCCACTGGATTGGGAATGGAACTCCCATGACTAGGTGTAGCCCCGATGAGTTTGCAAAAGGCCTTTCATAGTTATATATTCTAACTATAGCGACGGGCATGCTTATGTCCGTGTGTACCGGCTCGTTTCTGATTCTTTCCCCAACTTATTTATTCCAAACTAATGTGAAATGATAGTAGTTTTTTTTCTCTCTTCTTAATTTTTTCACTTCTCTTCTCAGTTTTTCTTTCTTCTCTTTTCTTTATATAAAAATTTTTTAAGTTTTGTCTTTTCTTCACCTTTTCACTTTTTTTCTCTTTTCTTTAACAGAGAAATGCTCTCAGTGTAAGGGACTGCCCCTACAGGGCACTGTGACTGTTTGTTTTGTAGTTTTGTTAGAAGACCCAGTTTCCCAGAAGGCACCTCGGTCAGGTGATGACGAAGTTTCACCTGTGCCGAGGTGGCTCATTAGCACTCTTATAAAAAGCTGTTAGCTCTGGGAAACTGGGTCGAGCCTTAAGATTGTCTAGTGGGCTTTTGTTTTGTTTATGTTTTATTTGAATTCAGTGTGATGTTGTACTGACTCTGAGGGTTTGTTTTGTGTTGTATGTGATTCTTGTTCTTTTGTTTCTAGTCATTCTTGTTTTGCCCAAGTGTACCTAGTGTATTTCACTCTGGTTAATCAATGTACGCGCACGAGGTGCATAGGGGTATGAGTGTTCTTAGAGGAGTATGTGAGCGAGAGCGTGAGTCTCGCCCCTAGGAAGTGTGAGTGTGGGTGTCGCACGTAGAAGCAGAGGAGGTCCAATTCTATCTCCAAGAACCTCATTAGGTGTTGAAGTGCCTTATTAGTGTCTGTCTGTTAATACAGAACTGGTGTAACATGTAAAAGGTATTAGCGCCTGCACTTTTGAGTTTGTGATCACGCTGTGTTTCAGGTATTAGAGCCTGCTCGTTTAAGAGCCTGTGTGGTCGCACAGAGCTATGTGTGTGTTACAGGTGTTGGGACCTGCATGTCAGTCTGTTACTAAACCAACTAACTAACTAACTAATGTTACATGTTGTGAGTACTAGAGCGTGTATGTCAGAGAGCCAGGGTCACTACCCTGAGCTCAAATTGAGTAGTGAGTTCCCGAGTTCCAGTGGGTTACGTTCCTTGGACCCCTGTGTTTTCTATACCCCTGAGTGTGATGTCCTCAGAGCCAGTGTTTTGTTTGTTCAGTTTTTATGTGATTACTTTTTCAAATAAAAGACTTTATTTTCAAAAAACCTCTGTGTTTATGCCCGCCTTCGTCAGCCCACGGCTACACCAACAGCCCGTAACACCAGGATCGTGACACTCCGACCTGGTGATACCTAAATGTTTGCACATGGTGGACTGGTTTCTGGGAGTTTAAGTACTGTACCCTACTGGCCAGGTGTACCACATTCACTCTGATTGCCAGCATCAGTGTGTTCACACTCTATGTATCATTGCTGAGGGTGAAAGATGTGTGCCTTAATGGTAATCACCGTTGGCCTCCTCTGTCCATAGCTGGACTACAGGAGTTCCTAGATGGATGGATTATTATTAAAATAAGAAAAATCGGATTTGGTCTGTGTTTGGTATTTGGGATTTGCTCTACTGCAGGGGTATTTAACTAAAATTCAACAAGGTAACTTCCTTAGAAAAAATTCCTTAGTCAGAGGTAACATCATTTCTGGTCTGCATAATAATTTTTATTGTGATATACATTGGTGGACACAATTCTTTCAACAAAAAATTGTACACAATCTCAAATATTTACATTTTTATATTTGTTTAGTTTTTAACACATTTTTTGTTGCCTTTGATATCACAATGTTGAAAACTGTCACTTTGAAACTATCAATTTTTTCAGATTTTTCTTCTTCTAACATAAACTAACCATTGCATTTGTTTGTGTCTGACTGATGCAGCTTCACCTTTTGAAACACAAAAAGAACAATTTCATGATAATATTAGAGATGATTTTCTGGTCTAACATCTAACACAGACCCGGACATTTTAATGGGAATTAAGAAAAAAACACTGAAACATGTTTACTTTGATTTTTTTTCTGCACTGTTTGGCAGTTGGACAAAAATGTTGCGAGTTATGTTACATTATTATTGGCATACAAAGACATTGTGGTATCTTAATAGTGGTATCTTAACTTAAAAGTTAAGAAAGTTAAAAACAGAACATTGTGGTGTAAAAAGAGTTACAAATGTTGCACACTTACTGTACCATTCTTTTGCATAATTTCACTGAATAAATTCAGTTTTTTGTAAAACAACCTCACTCTCTATGGTGGCACGGTGGTGTAGTGGTTAGCACTGTCGCCTTGCACCTCCAGGGTCCGGGTTCGATTCCCCGGCCAGGCTCGATTCCCGTCTCTGTGTGCATGGAGTTTGCATGTTCTCCCCGTGCTTGGTGGGTTTCCTCCGGGTACTCCGGTTTCCTCCCACAGTCCAAAGATATGCAGGTTAGGCTAATTGGCGTTCCTAAATTGCCCGTAGTGTGTGAGTGTGTGTATGTGTGTGTGCCCTGCGATGGATTGGCACCCTGTCCAATCCAACCTAGTGCCCGAAGTCTCCTGGGATAGGCTCCAGGTCCCCGCGACCCTGAACACAGGATTAAGCGGTATAGAAGATGAATGAATGAATGAACCTCTTACCAGCTTCTGTAAACAATGACATTTACTTATTTCAACGTAGAAATAAAATTAAAAACCAGAGTAGATACAGTATAAAACTTTTGGCCTCTCGGCCCTCTACAATATTTTCTGCTTCTCATTTGGCCCCTGGAGAAAAATAATTGCCCACCACTGATCTAACAGATTTTCATAAAACACTTTCTTATCTTCATTTAAAAAAAAAAAAAAACACCTTTACATGAACTAATGTCTGTCAGACACCACTTCAGTAAACTCATCTACAGCTCAGTTTACTCATGGTGCATTATGAATGGCCTCATCCAGCTCGGCGAGCACGTCCTGACTTAATATTTCACTTTTCTTCATGGCTGACACATTTGCTTTATTTAGTCCCAAAGCTCTTCTTTCTGTTTTCCCTCAAACAATGTTTCAGCTACTGCAGTCATGCACTCCTTGAAAATTACTCTTACTTTTTTTGTGTTGATCCGAAATCCAAGCAACTCTGAGTGAACATTATTATTATTATTATTATTATTATTATTATGATGATGTTATTGGCGAGTGAAGGAACAGGTGAGGGTCCTGGTGGAATTATCATATTGGGCTCTGAGACTGATAGTTTTCTCAGCTCAGACTTCAGGCGGTAATTTTTTTTCAAAAACGTTCTGCTTTGTCTATTAAAATTTGGCATTTCACATTGTTATTATATTATTATTAGTTATTATATTATTAAAAATAATGATTATATTTCAGTTTCCCCTCCAGTCTCCTACTCTCGCCATCTGTTTTTCTCTGTCTGTCTGCTGCTCACGCTGTCTGTCGCTCCCTGTTTTGCTGCCACTTGCCTCTTTCTAGTAATCTGTCTGTAGTGTTTTTGCCGCCCGCAATGCACACATTTGATTGGCTGTGTAGCATCATGTGAGCTGTTTCTTCTCTCATTCAGTTAGACAGTGAGTTTAAAGCGCCTCATGAATTGATTGATTATAGGCCCGGGTCCGTACAGGACAGTCTCTGCTATTTAAGTGGCTACATGTAAATTAATGTTGAATAAATAATCAGGATTTGACATATACAGTGTCATGACCAGATGTTATGTCTGAGGGTGATGTGTGATAGAGGTATAATGCTGCTCCCTGTATCTGGGGCTTTTAATCTTCATTCTCACTTCAGAATTCCTCAGTGCTCCGACGCTACCAGTGCGAGGACCCATCAGGGCTCATCAACTATGTATGAAACCATTCATTTTTTAAATAGTGAAATGTTTTATTCATGAGAGAACCTGCACAAAGAATAACAGATGGCAGTGTTAAACAGCGTTAAACAAGGATTATTTCAGTTTTCTGGACACAATATTTAGTTTATTGGTTATGTAAAACTTTACTTAAGGACTGATATGCCAAGCATGACTAGTACAGTATGTGTAAGAAAGTACTATACAGTGACACCTCGGATTGCGAGTAACGCAGTTTGCGAGTGTTCTGCAAAACGAGCAAAGATTTTTAATAAATTTTGACTTGAAAAACGAGCTTGGTTTACAAGTACCGAGTATCATGTATCACGCATGCACTTCTTGTTTTGATGCCGAGCGTCACATGATCACTACTGAGCCAATGGTTTTTCTCTCTCTTGCGCTGCGGAATTGTGGGTAATCGTCTCCCCTGCTGGGTCTTAGTGCTCAGTATTTTTACTTTACAGCAGTGATTTCGTTAGTGTGTCGCTCAGTCGAGTATCATTACAGAGATTTCTTGTTTATTTTTTTCGATAAAACAGTGTTTCCGTTGTGTCCGTGTGTGTGTGAAAAGAGTGGAGGACGGGTAACTGTGTAAGACAAGAAGGGGGGTAGGGGAGCTTACTTTAGATTCACACACACACACACACACACACACACACACACACACACACATACACACACACACACACACACATATACATACACACACACAGCGCCTGCGCCCACAAACGGAAACACTTATCTGTCAGGATTTATTTTTACTTTTTTTTTTTTTAAAGGTAAAGTGCAGGTTAATTTGTTTTATTTTTACTTAATATTTTTCTGTTAATTATTTTTATGTATTTAATTTTTTGGGCTGTGGAACGAATAATTTGAGTTTCCATTATTTATTATGGGAAAATTCGATTTGGATAACCAAAGTGTTTTGGAATACGAGCCGCTTCAGGAACGAATTATGCTCACAATCCAAGGTTCCACTGTATTGTATTTCCGGGAAGATTGCATTCAAAGTTTAACTGCTGCCTTTTGAAAAATGCAAAAATGCACAATGCATGTTCTACTGAAGCTCTAACACATTTTCTCAGAAGATCTGAACTCCACCAAGAGAGCTTCAGAAGGAGAAACCTACAGTGTAGACATATGAAAAACGTCTCTATAAACCCAGATCTGAATGTCCACTCACTGCTTTTGTGCACTGCTTAAAGTGAGGCTTTTACATAGTCAACACGGTTTAAGTGTTTTTTAAAAAAGTTTTGAACTCTCCTCCAAGCGTCAACCTGTGCACCTACATGAGCTTTCGGTTCTCCTCCGAACTCGACTAATTGTCCCAGGGCAGAATGGACAGTATTGTAAGTATAGATACACATTTATATTTTTATCAGATAAAAAGAAACACATACAGTTTCTCGCCCTTTTATGTTTTAGAATCCGGAACTTTTTTGAATTAAAATCTTTCAACGATCTTAACTGTCATTCAGATGAAACTTAACCGATTTAGGTTTCACATGAAAAGACATAAACATGAAAAAGTGTATTATTCTAAAATGTAAAATTGACACTAGATATATTTTTCTTTATATTGGGGAGGGGGAGGGGGGAGGGGGGTTGGTGGGATCCTTAATTTTTTATAGAATGCTTAAATTTGAGCAACACTTTTTACAGATTGTATGCTTACAGAAGCCTACACCAAGTTCAGTATCTATACCTAAAATATCTCATGAAGAATTATTCATATTTTGCGTTTTAAATGATTACTGTTTGAAGTGAGACAGTATAATGCTGAAAAATGTGGGCACATATAAATAAAAACTTGAATTTTTTTAGGAAAATGAAAATGATCACTTCCATGTTGCATAAACTTACTGCTACTAGAAAAAGAAAGCACTAATTGTTTCCTGAAAGATTTCATTCAAAGTTTAACTTTTTCCTTTTTTTTGCCTTTTCCAGAAGATCTGAACTCCAGCAAGAGAGCTTCAGAAGGAGCGACCTACAGTGTAGACATATGAAAAACGTCTCCATAAACCCAGATCTGAACGTCCACTCACTGCTTAAAGTGAGGCTTTTACATAGTCAACACGGTTTAAATGTTTTTTAAAAAACTCTTGAACTCTCCTCCAAGCGTCAACCTGCGCATCTGCATGAGCTTTCGGTTCTCCTCCGAACTCGATCACTTGTTCCACAGCGCCATTGAACCCGGATGGGCAATGGGGCATATAGGGGACTTCCATAAAATGCCCTGCTTTCGGGTAACTCACCATTTCACAGTTGGCTTTTCCGTGTGCTTTGAGTCTGCTGCAAGCTTGCGACGCAAAAAGGGTGCTGTTCCAGTTCTTGTCATCTCCTGACACTATGAACAGGAACCTGCAGCTGGCACGCTCGATAGGGATGATCGCATCTCGCGTCTCTTCTGCTGTAACATCTGGCAGAACGTTTAGGACGTCAGCGATGCCTGATGGTGTCATGGTTATGTTCTGCATGTTGAGGATAAGCGGTGGGATCACCATGTCTCTATAATGGAGGGGGAACATGGTGTTGGCGTTACAGCCATTGATGCAGATGACGGCTGCAATGTTGGGAAGGAAGGAAGCCATCGACAAAGCCAGATCTCCACTTTTTGAGAGTGACAATATTCCCATTCCTGTTTTTTTCACCTACAAAAAAACAAACACAAATACACAAATAAATCAACCTTTAGTCCAGTCAGTGAAATTCTGCAATACTTTAACCACTGCAACATTAATTTGGTTCTGACTAAATAGCTAGGCTTGTTTGTCTTGGTATTTCTTGCCCTGCACCTTGCCCTGCTTGACCTGAGCCTCTCCCTGGACCATCTCAGGCCGTGCTGAGGATGTACTGTTGTCTTCTCCAGTTTTCACAGACGTGGTGCTGCTGGAACCACTTGGTTTTTACAGACATTGTTCCGATACAGCCACCAGCCAGGACATAGCTTTGCCCAAAGTATCATGAAGCAATGTCTCCAGTAGTGGCCCCACGCCCATGCCCAGTACTTTTCATTCATTCTGCTTGACCAGCTAGTCTTATTTGTCTTTTTAACATCATGTTATTTACATTGAATGACCAAGTTATACAAAATATTCAATAAATTATGGATACATTCTTTCAAAACCTGCTTAATAAAATCAGTTCAATTTTTTCAATGCCACTAACCTTGGGGTGCATATGCAAAAATGTTAGACCTTCTTCAAAGTACTCCAGATCGAGCTTATCCATCATTTTAGGCATGTTCTGGTAGCCGTAGAGTGCGAGAGCAAACACCACGAAGCCTTTGTTTGCCAGTAGGGCTGCTTGCGGCTCAAACACAATGCCTGATAACGTATACAGAGTTATAATTCCAGGAAACGGTCCTTCACCTGTACAACACATGATAAGGTATACCGTATAAGTACTTTTCATGCTAATAAACAAAAATGGCTCACAGGCAACTATCACAGGTCCTGTTATTTCTCTTTATGTAAATGATGTTAGCTTCAATTTTGTTCAGAATCTTTTCTTCTCACCTTTGCCAAGGATGCCATCAATTCTGGAGTTGATAGTATGATTGAAAAACGAATTCCACATTATTTTACATACTGGGACCTTAAGGTCAAAGGGCTTGACCCGCTTTTTTTTTTTATTGTTGTTGATTACATTTGAAAGTAGCTACATGATATTACCTGCCACTGTATCAATAGATGTTGTGTTACTTTTTATATAATTCAGTAAAATTACATTCACAGCAAATAAACAAACCTTCTTTCTATAAAAAAAACCTTCTTTCGCACAATCACTCACACGTGTAAAGCAAACTGCCAGTAAACCTGCCGGAGACTTTCTGTAAACTAGTTGGCAAGTGACAACACAAATATGAGCCCATATTGCTTAGAAACATTACTTTTTAGAATCATTAGGACCTGGACCTCAACAGGTGCTAGAGATGAACTAGGGGAACCTGAACTGACCAGGCGGGATGAAGAGAGTCCCCCGTAACCTGCCGTATCTTACAGGGACCCTCTTCACTCCATCAGCCATGAAGCGTCTCTCGTTGGTCCCTTGAGTGAGGACCTGTCCGTCACCGTGCGCCTCGATGTGGACGAGGAAAGGACTGGACGCGTCTCTCTTCCGCAGCTTCTTGTGAGGACTTTCTGGCAGCATGGACCAGAACAGACCCATCGGCTCCACACCCGTGTAGGAGCCACCGGTGGCCGGCTGGCGGCTCAGATCCACTTCCCCTCGCGCGTCTGCCTGGTACGTAGCGGCAGCCCGGAAAAGAACGCCTTTGTCGTCCTGGTGTCTGACCCGGAGCTCCACGTGTTTCCCAGGAGGCAAAGCGCTGAGTTTAATCTCAACTGCTTCATCGAAGAAGCAGCTGCTGCTCGGCAGGATGTGAAGCTGCACTCCAGAAGAAGACGAGCACATTTTTTTTGGTGCGTTTATCTTGAAAAGTTTTCTCGCTCTCATGTACAGAGTCATGTGAGGGTTTTTTACGGGTTGGTAGATTACCTGGGTATAAATCCAGCTGCAGCTCGTTGTGTTACCTTTGGAACACAAATGAGACAGGTCCGGATGGTGTGTGTAGAAGCTCTACTGGACAAATGTTGAATGTTGAAATGTTGAATCAATTACTGTATAATTGATTTGAACCAACCTCTTACAGCGGCATTTGTTGAGACAAGAGGTAACATCGTGTTCTTGGAAACTTTTAAGAACAAGATAATCTGGCAAGGCAAGGCAAGTTTATTTGTATAGCACATTTCATACACAATGGTAATTCAAAGTGCTTTACATGAAAGAGAAGAAAATAATCATGAGAAGAAATAGAAAAGAATAGCACTAAAACTTTTAAAATTATTTACATTTTATTTAAAATAAAACTTAAAAACGGTTTGCAGTGGCACTTTTAAAACTACTTAAAATTTGATTTTGAATAAAAATGAAACAGTTGAAAATATAAGTTATATAAAATACAGTGCAGCCAGTTCGGACGTAGCACAAGTGCTCATTCAATAAATGAACGACTAAACAGATGAGTTTTAGGTCTAGATTTAAAAGTGACTAATGTTTTAGCACATCTGATCTCTTCTGGAACCTGGCTCCAACTGCGGGCGGCATAATGGCTAAAGGCGGACTCCCCTTGTCTTGTGTGAACACTTGGTATTTCTAACTGACTCGATCCTAACGATCTGAGTGGTCTGTTAGGTTTATATTCAGTGAGCATATCTGTAATGTATTTAGGTCCTAGGCCATTGAGTGGTTTAAAAACAAATTAAACTCATGGATGATAGAGCAGCTGCTGAAATTCCATTACAAAGCAGCAAACAGGTATTTGAAGCTGCTGGTGTCAGGGCGCTGTGCGAGGTCAGACAGGCTGATAGGACCCAAGAGCAGACACCACTCTGGGATGATATTCTTAAAAAGGCTTTAGTAATGAAAATGTAGGAGATAGGGTTGGTAGTGCTTGGTGTTACTCTCTCACGGAATACAGGTGTATAATGAACACGGGTTGTAATGGAGGATAGAGGTGCAGCTCTGAAGCGAGGCTCTGACGTTTAATGAGGCGAGATTCTGCAGTTCGCCTTGACGTGGAGGATGGCTGCTGGGTGCCGTTATGTAGTGGAAAAAACAGACGTGGATGCAGATCCGCACGGGTCAGAGATTGAGAAGAGCAGAGGCGTTTCACCTGTTGGTGTCTCAAAGGATGTGGAATCCGGAAGTGAGAAACAATCGGGAAGTCAAGGGGCGAAGCGTGAGTCAGTATCCGTGAGAGCAGTCAAGGCCAGGTCAAACAAATCCGAAGCGGAAGACGATAGCGAAGTCGAGGGGAGAGGCGCGGGTCGATGTCCGTGAAGCAAATATCAGGTCTAACAAATCCGTAGCGATGAGCGAAAAACAAAAGCCGTTAAACAAAGCACTTGGTAAAAATACGCATGAATACTAGGAAAAATAACCGCGAGGAAACTGGGCTGTGGATAGCGGATTGGAAATTAGACGTTTGATTTGGGATACATGAAAGGTTGGGTTGATGCGACGCATGGTGGAAGGTAAACTTAATTTTACAGAAGAGGGGTTGATGATCTTAGTTATGGTGAAGGGTCTGATGAACCTGGGTGAGAGTTTACGAGAGATTGTCTTCATGGGAACATCCCTTGTGGATAACATGACTCTCTGGCCGATCTGATACCTTGGAGCTGTGGAGCGACGTCGATCCGCTTGTTTCTTATAATTTTTGACAGATTGGAGGAGTTGTCTTCTGGCTTGTAGCCAGGTTCTTTTGCACCGGCGGACGAACGCCGTGGAGGAAGTTGGGAGAGAGTTGTGGGCGTATTCGACCCACGGGAGAAATTTGCTCCAAGAGGTTGGGTTATGAGAGGTCATGCACCGAAGAGTTGCCTCCAATTCTTGATTCATTCTCTCGGTTTGGCCGTTTGTCTGTGGATGATAGCCTGAGGATAGACTTGTGGTGGCGCCAATGAGTTTACAGAAAGCTCTCCAAAATCTTGCTGTGAACTGTGGACCTCGATCTGAGACAATGTCCGTGGGGAGACCATAGAGGCGAAAAACGTGGAGAACGAGTAACTCAGCCGTCTGTTTGGCAGAAGGGAGTCCAGGGAGCGGCACGTAGTGGGCAGCCTTGGAAAAGCGGTCGACGATAGTTAAGATGCAAATATTGTTATTGGAGTTGGGTAGTCCAGTAACAAAGTCGATGGCAATATGTGATCAAGGGCGGTGAGGGACTGGGAGTGGTCTAAGGAGGCCTGCCGGGGGCCTATTGCTGCTCTTGTTCCTGGTACAGGAGTCACATGCCGCCACATACTTGATAACATCCTCCTTCAATGTGGGCCACCAGAAACGTTGTTGGATTAAAAACTGGGTACGTTTGCCCCCGGGGTGGCAAGCAAGCTTGGCGCTGTGTCCCCATTCCAGGACCTGAGTGCGCATGGTTGCAGGAACTAAGAGATGACCCTGGGGAACATTACTTGGGGTAGGACCTTGGGCATGGGCTTGTTTTACCTGTCTCTCAACGTGTAATAATGTGGCTGCCACTAAACAGCGAGGGTGAAGAATGGTCTCGTGGGGCAAGAAGACCTGATCCGAGGAAAACTGCCGGGACAGAGCATCTGGCTTTGAGTTCTTGGCTCCAGGGCGGTAAGATAGGGTGAAATTAAACCTAGAGAAAAACAAGGACCACCTGGCCTGTCGGGCGTTAAGTCTCTTAGCTGTTTTCAAATACTCTAGGTTCTTATGGTCTGTCCAGACGAGAAAGGAGTTCAGTTCCCTCTAGCCAATGTCTCCACTCCTCTAAGGCTAATTTCACTGCTAGCAATTCTCTGTCTCCAATGTCATAATTTCTCTCAGCGGGTGAAAGGCGATGAGAAAAGAAAGAACAGGGGTGCAGCTTGTTATCCTTGGGAGTTCTCTGAGACAGTACTGCCCCCGCCCCTGTTTCAGAGGCGTCCACTTCTACAACAAATTGTAAGGAGGGATCAGGGACAGTAAGAATAGGGGCCGATGTGAACTTGTCCTTGAGTCTTTGGAAGGCCTCCTCTGCCTGTTCGTTCCACTGGAAACGGAGTCTTGAGGAGGTTAGGGTTGTGAGTGGGGCAGCAATGGTGCTGTAGTTCCTTATGAATCGTCTGTAAAAATGAGCAAATCCCAGAAACCGTTGGAGATCACGTCTAGAAGTGGGGATCGGCCAATCAGTGACAGCTTCTACTTTGGTGGAGTCCATCTGGATCATGGATGGTGAAATAATGAAACCAAGGAAAGCGATAGAATTCTGATGAAATTCACATTTCTTGGCTTTGACGATTAATTTATTCTCAAGGAGTCTTCGCAATACTAGGCGCACATGGTTCTTATGTTCTTCGAGGGAACGTGAAAAAATCTAAATATCGTCAAGGTAGACGAAAACAAAGGAGTTCAGAAAATCCCTGAGGACATCGTTAACTAAGGCCTGAAAAACTGCCGGGGCATTGGTAAGGCCGAAAGGGACAACGCGGTACTCATAGTGTCCTGTAGGGGTGTTAAAGGCCGTTTTCCATTCGTCCCCCTCCCTTATCCGGACAAGATAGTAAGCATTTCTAAGGTCCAGCTTAGTGAATACTTTGGCCCCTTGAAGGAGTTCAAAGGCTGTGGTCATGAGTGGGAACGGTTCTTGACAGTAATTTCGTTAAGGCCTCTATAATCAATGCAGGGCTGAAGGGAATTATCTTTTTTTTTGACAAAGACCCAGTGCCTGTGGGGGAGGAAGAGGGTCGAATGATGCCTGCGGCGAGAGACTCTGTGATATAGTGGTTCATGGCTTCTCTCTCTGGTGGGCTAAGTGAATAAAGGCGTCCCTTGGGGGGTGTGGTGCCTGGAAGGAGGTTTATTGCGCAATCATAAGGTCGGTGAGGAGGAAGTGAGAGTGCTTGTGCTTTGCTAAAGGCAAGTTTGAGGTCAGAGTACTCTGGAACGTTAGAAAGGTCAAGATGTTCGTCGATCATGATGGGAGGTGGAGAGTGGGTAGCAGCTAAGCGGAGGCAGGAGGCGAGGCATGAGGGGCTCCAACCCAGGATAATGTTCTTAACCCAGTTGATGTGGGGGTTGTGGAGAGTAAGCCAGGGGTGGCCAAGAACGATCGGGGAATAGGGGCTGTCGACGACAAAGAGGGAGATGTCCTCCACGTGGTTGCCAGAAATGCGAAGAGTAATTGGAGTTGTCTGGTGTGTAATGGGAGGGAGGTTGCTGCCATCTAGGGCTCGCACAGAGAAAGAGGAGTTCAAACGATGCACAGGAATTCCCAAGTTTCTGACTGTGTTGAGGCTAATTAGGTTCCGATCTGCCCCGGAATCAATCAGGGCTTGCATGGCATGGGGCTTGTTGTCATGGACGAGGGAGACAGTAAAACATGAACGTGTGTTAGGGAGATTTTTGTGAGTGGAGCCCTCCAGAACTCCCAGTTTAACTGGAGGGCTTATTTTTTTTGCGGGCAGTCCTTGAGAAAATGACCTGCTTGGCCACAATAAAAGCATGCTCTCTCTGTTCGTTGCCGCTGCCGTTCCTCTGAGGAGATGTGGGTCCGACCTATCTGCATGGGTTCCTCAGGAGAAAGGTGAGGGCATGGGCGAGAGGGTGGGCATGGAGAAGTAGGTGGACCTGGAGAAGTAGGTGAGCGTGGAGGGGTGAGAGGAGAGAGAGGCCTCCTGACTGTCTGAGATCGATCGCGTCGGAGACGAATATGAGCATCGACCCGCCCAGCGAGGTCCATGAGTTCGTCCAGATCAGATGGTAACTCACGGGAAACAAGCTCGTCCTTGAGGGTTTCGGAAAGTCCCTCCAAAAAGGCATCAAACAAAGCCTGTTCGTCCCAATTGCAGGAGGCCGCCAGGGTGCGAAACTCAATCGCATAGTCGTAAGCTGAACGAGGTCCTTGGCGAAGCCTTAATATTTTCCCAGCCGCCTCTCGGCCAGAGGATGAGCAGTCGAAGACTCTCCTCATCTCCTGAGTGAATCTGTCAAAGCTAAAGCAGCAGGCATCGTGAGCTTAGCAAGAGATTCAGAGACCGATGTTAGGGTCTGAGTGACTGACTGGAGATCATGCTGGTGTGAGCCAAGGAGAGTGCCCTGACTCTCCAGTGCGGTCCTCAGATGGCTAAGTTCCGCTGGGTCCATTCTTCTGGCCGAATTCTGGCCAAAAACAACAACAAAAGAGAGGAGTGACTGGGGTTCGTGACAGCTGGTGCCTCTGGAGTCCTGGGAACCTCAAGGTGTAGGATCCTTTAAAGGCTTGCAGTTGTGCATAAACCTACTATTCGGCCCCTAACCAATGCTCACAAGCAGAAACGGTTGCAGTGGGTCCAGGCATACATGAAGACAAGTTTTGAACAGTCTTGTTTACTGATGAGTGTCGTGCAACCCTGGATGGTCCAGATGGATGGAGTAGTGGATGGTTGGTGGATGGCCACCATGTCCCAACAAGGCTGCGACGTCAACAAGGAGGTGCCGGAGTCATGTTTTGGGCCAGAATCATGGGGAGAGAGCTGGTAGTCCCCTGTAGGGTCCCTGAAGGTGTGAAAATGACCTCGGCAAAGTATATAGAGTTTTTGACTTACTTCCATGGTACAAAAAGAAGAACCGTGCCTTCCGTAACAAAATCATCTTCATGCACGACAATGCACCATCTCATGCTACAAAGAATACCTCTGTGTCATTGGCTGCTATGGGCATAAAAGATGAGGAACTCATGGTGTGGCCACCATCCTCCCCTGACCTCAACCCCATTGAGAACCTTTGGAGAATCCTCAAGCAAAAGATCTATGATAGGAGGCAGTTCACATCAAAACGGCAGCTCTGGGAGGCTATTCTGGCATCCTTCAAAGAAATTCAAGCAGAAACTGTCCAAAAACCCACAAGTTCAATGGATGCAAGAATTGTGAAGGTGATATATATGTGTGAAGCTGTTGTGTTTCCACTTATCATCAGAGGTGGGTAGAGGAGCCAATAATTTTACTCAAGTAAGAGTAGCTGTAATTCATAATATTACTCTACAGTAGTAGAAAGAAAAAGTAGTCATGCAAAATATTACTCTAGTAAAAGTAAAAAAGTCTTTGGTGAAACTGCTTTATTTTTATTTTTATTCTGTACAAATTCTGACATTTCAAAATCATAAAATAAATGTAATAAAATAAATTAATAAAACTAAATATCCTTACAAAATAGCAAATTAAGGAACAAGACACAAAAGTTTCCTAATCTCACTTTTTTCACAACATAAAGCTTTTGTAATAAATCCCTACTGTAGGTAACAGTATGTGTGAACAGTGTAAACTATTTCCAGTGTAAGATATTCTGTACTGTATATTCAGTCGCCCTCCAAATGACTCAGCAGATACAAAATAACATTAGAAGACGTACAAGAGACTCACTTTACCATAAACTGTGTCCAAATGTAAGAAACTTATATTATTTAGCCTCTAGTTTATTTGTTAATTATATAAGTTGACGTTGCAACATTAAATAAAACAGCTAAACCAACCACAACATGTTTCCTTCGCTGTCTACCACGACTGACTACTTTTAACTTCTAGTTGAGTTTTTTTTTAAGTACAGCTACTATTACTTGGATACAATTTTTGGCTCCTCTACCCACTTCTGCTGCTCTGGAGTCGCTAATGCTCAGCTACGACTGTTATATCGGTTAACCTATCTATCCGTCTGAGACCGAATTGACCCGGTTAATTTAATGCAGACTAATATCAAGTTCAGTAGTTAACATTATCTGTACACTTATTATTACAGATCTGTAAAGATATTTGTTAGAATACGAAACAATACGTAGCTTTAACCCATCATGAGAACTCATTACACACTCTGGTGGTATATAGACATATTCATATATTTAATATATTTTATTTTTATCATAACTAGATGGAATTTCTATGAAATTGATTTATCTTGTCTTTAACCAGAGCTCCGCTGTATTGTACTGAACCTGTATTATGTTTTATACAGATCACTGTTTTATGTTTAACTTTCACTAGTTTTGCTAGTCCAAGTAAAGTTTTTTTTAAAGTAATGTTTGTGTGTTTTAACATATTTTTTTTTATAGAAAAAACCCAACTTGAACCAACTCCATCAATGGGCTACAATGGGAGACGTCTTACCTTATTTAGTAGATGAAGTTGAGCTAAGTCAACCCTAGACAAATATAATTAATTGAGCCCACATGAGCTGACGTAAATATTTGAAGTACAAGTTGAGTCAACTTAAGATTTTCAACTGTGTACACAATGTGTCGACCATGTGAAAGAAACTTTAAGAAGAATTTTTTTTTACAGTGAAGCAGCTTTTTTCTACAGAGAGGAGGCTTCGGACATTCAACTGTAACCTTAAAAAAGAAACATCATCATCATCATCTGTATCTGTGCTATTTCTTTGCCCATTTTGTTTTCTTTTCCCATGTGACGTATTTAACAATTTTTTGCTCAGTAATGTTTGTGTAGTTGGTCAAAATGAAATAAAACTGAGTTAATTGTAGGTTGTGCAAAAAAAAAGAAAAAAGAATATTCTACATTATATTGCACAATTTTGAGTCCTAATACCGTTCAAAAGTTTTAGAACACTTTCTAACTCCATGATGGTTCCTGATGTTTATTTCTTTCAACATTGTAAAGTTTTGCTGAAGGCGTCCAAAAACTGCATGAATCTCCTTTGAACAGTTGATATTGAGATGTTTCTGCTACTTCTGCTCTGTAAAGACTTCATAACGCCTCTAATCTGAGCTGCTGTTAATTGGTCATTTTTCAGGCTGATAACTCTAAATGAACTTCTCGTCTGCAGCAGAGGTGGGTTTTGGTCTCGTCCTCCTGGGACGGCCTTCATGAGAGACAGTTTCATTATCGTGCTTGACGGATTTTGCAAATGCACTCGACACAATACTGTTCTTGCAAGAACTATTACAGAAAGGCCGACCTCTGTGTCTTACAATAACAACTAACTGGTGTTTTTCTTGTTGTTACGTAATTACCTAATTCCATATGTGTTATTTTATAGTTTTGAAATCCACAGTATTGTTGTAGAATGTAGAAAATAAATCACTAAACAAAAACAAAGACATTTGCAAGTGATCTAAAACTTTATATATATATATAAACATAGCAATCCAAAAAATGTCTGTAAATGCTCTGGGCTTTTTAAGTTTATAAGTTGCTTAAATGAAAAAAGAGGAAATTTTTATGAAGAAGCTTAAAATAGAATATAGAATCTCGAATTTGAAATAATAGATTTCAAGAGAGTCAACAAGAGAGTTTATAAAAGAAGGAAGAAAGATGAAAGAGGTGAATAAACAATGGTGGTTGAGGAATAAAACAAGTATTGGGCAATAATCGACTTCTGCCTGGTCATAGGAACATTTTTATTTGACTGTTTTGTGCAGAAGATCTTTTTTTTTTTTTTTTTTATTCATGAAAATGCTCCGTGCCATGCTGTGCCAGAGTTTGCTGTGCCATGCCATGAATCATGCAATGTTTCCGCCTGCCTCGTCTCAGCAGGTCCTACACTGCCTCATCCTGTGGACTGCCGTCTCCACCAGCTGCTTTTGAATACCGTGTGCTACTTCCATCTCCTGGCCATCCTGGGACTTTGCGCCCACTCTCATGGTGCTGTCTAATTTGAGAGCATCATGCTGGAGACCCTGCCAGATTTCCATGTCTGTGGCACACCTCAGCCTGCTCCACATCCCAAGTAGCTCTGGAAACATCACGCTGGCACTCCTGCCAGGTTTCAAGAGCATCATGCACGCTCCGCACCTGATGCTCCAGATCGTAGCTTCGAAGGTCTTAGGCTCAAGCCTATAAAATGGCTGTTTGCTCCAATTCCTTGCCATGTTTTCTTTTTTAAGAATGACTAATGAATTAAATTATTACTGAAACCCCATGTAAAATAATAAATAAATAAATAAATAAATAAAAACACCACCTGAGGAATACAAATCGTATCGGTTGTGTGCTATTCTATAATTAATATCCAGATTCTGTGGATCGTCTTTCATTTCAGATCAACCCGATGCAAAGTCAAGTCAAGTCAAGTCAAGTCAAGGTGGCTTTTATTGTTGTTCCAATCATATACATTACATTACAGTACAGTACACAGAAAAACGAGACAGCATTCTTCTGGTGCTGTGGTGCTACATAAAACATCAGATCATTTACTGTTGTTCTTCATTAAAACATTAAAAAAAAACACAAAATACTTCAAAGAAAAGACTAATTATTCTTTTGTTATATTGTTCATTAGGCGTTAATGCACAAAGTCTCGTCACATTAAACTCAGTCATTTAGTAGAATTCTGCATTCTCATTAGTTATAAGATGTCGATCGTTATTTTTGTGATTGAGGTAAATAATCAACATCTGGAAGACAACAGTTGGTTTGCTGCGTCACACCATCCCATCACCAATAATTCTACTAAAACAGCACGGATATGGAGCGGTTAATTTCTTTATAGACTCTAATCATCTCATTTTGTTACGGATTTTTATACGACGCTGCTCTTACAAGTGGTTTCTGAAAAACTCTTGAACTCTACTCCAAGCATCAACCTGCGCATGTGCATGAGCTTTCGGTTCTCCTCCGAACACGACCACTTGATGCACGGCGGCATGGAGCGCGGACGGGCAATGGGGCATGAAGGGGACTTCCAAAAAGTGCCCTGCTTTCGGGTAACTCACCATGTCGTAGTTGGCTTTTCCGTGCGCTTCGAGTCTGCTGCAAGCCTGTGCCGCAAAAAAAGCGCTGTTCCAGTTCCTGTCGTCTCCTGACACTAGGAACAGGAACTTGCAGCCGGCACGCTCGATAGGGATGACCGTCGCACGGGTCTTCTCCTCCTCCATCGGGTCGTTCAGGATATCTCTGATATCCAGGATGCCGGATTCGGTTACCGTTATTCTCTTTTTATTGCCGACGAAACCCGGGATCACCATGTCTTTATAATGGAGGGGGAATATGACGTTGGCAGTGCAGGTGTTGATGCAGACAGTAGCTGATATGTTGGGAAGGAAGGAAGCCATCGACAAAGCCAGGTCTCCACTTTTTGAGATCGACAATATTCCCATTCCAGTTTTTTTCACCTACACACACACAAAAAAGGCAAGAACAAAAGTGATGATCTGTACATCAGCTAACCAGTTCTTTGTATTTAATACAGTATGTTCACTAACCTTGTCCTGCATCTGCAGAAATGTTAGACCTTCCTCGAAGTACTCCAGATCGAGCTTGTTCACGGTTTTAGGCATGTCCTGGTAGCCGTAGAACGCCAGAGCAAACACCACAAAGCCTTTGTTCGCCAGTAGAGCTGCTCGCGGCTCACACACGATGCCGCCTAATGTATACAGATCTATAATTCCAGGGAACGGACCTTCACCTGTATAACACACAATCAGGTCTATTATTATATATCTTGCAAAATAAAAAAAAGGTTGTTTCTTTTAGAATTATCACAGGTCCTACACTCATTTGGACATAATTTAAAAGTTTTTTGCCTGAGTACACCAACACAATGGATTTAAAGCAATGACAGACTCCTTCGGTTGCACTGATACCTCTTTGGACTGCATATTGAGAATTCCAGTTAACATAATGTAAACCAAAGATAAATTGAAACGGGTAACAACTGGCTACCTGTTTCTTAGTCAGCTGTCTAATTACTTTTGAGCCGGTGAACATGAAGGGGAATTTGTAAAGGTTTTAATGCAACATTTGGTTTTGTAAAGTCTAAACGTCAATGGCACTGATTGTTTCATTTCAAAAGCAAAACCATACAGGCAAAAATATTAAAATAGTAGCCTTGTCCAAATACTTTTGGAACTGCTTATAAAATGTGTTTACGTAAACGATTTCTGCTTCAACTTTTTTTTTTTACCAAGGGTGCCAATATTTCTGGAGCTGATCATTACTGCTCTTTAATCCTTCACACATTCCACATTATTTCACACAACAGCTCAGTGTTTAATTTACATGTATATAAATAAATGTTATATGACTTTCTTTTCATATTTAAGCAGGGACTATTTTTAAATAATCCATGAAAAAAAAAATTCTAAAATGTCTGATTATTTAGTGAATTTTTTTTTAATTGATATCCAGTGGATCGAGCTGCCTGCCGGTAATCCAGTCACCGTCAGGACGACAGCAGTCAGTGGAAAAGGATAAAGCAACCAACAAAGGGAGCAAAGAGTTATTTAGAGAATGATGAGCATCTAAAAAAAAGACGCGAGTATGTTGGCCGAATGGTGGCGCTATGGCGCAACTCAAAATGTATTTATATTTTAGTATAAAGCCTAGAGACAAAAACAATTCCATGGCTCATTCTGAACCAATCTGAATTTGGGATCATTAAAAAAAAAAAAAACAATAGTTGTGCACCTCCGCCTTGTTAATGTAAACAGCTGTAATTATAGTACTGTATAACTCGCGCATGTATTCATATAGACCTGAAAGAAACAGGCTCGGTCAGGAGATGAGCTGTGGGTGTGGTCATGAATTGTGGGTGTGGTCATGAATTGTGGGTGGTGTTACATTCTGAACATTCTGTACATCAGGAAACGTACACCCGACTGAGTTGATAAAAAATGGCAGGGATTCTCCATCTGTTGGAATCTTGTGTAGAGGGACGCCAGTTACACCCGGTACCCAAACACCTGGCGCCCCTTCACCGGGCACTACATACGACAGTTGTTGAAGACGCTGCCTACTGTTACAGACGGTGAAGAACACATGTGACACACTCACAGTATGACATAACAGATGATGATGATGATGATGATGAATACTGCCATCCATACAAATAAACAGAATTTTGCTTTATATATATATATATATATATATATATATATATATATATATATATATATATATATATATATATATATATACACAGTGGTGTGAAAAACTACTTGCCCCTTCCTAATTTCTTATTCTTTTGCATGTTTGTCACACTTAAATGTTTCTGCTCATCAAAAACCGTTAACTATTAGTCAAAGATAACATATTTGAACACAAAATGCAGTTTTTAATTGAATGTTTACATTATTAAGGGAGAAAAAAAACTCCAAATCTACATGGCCCTGTGTGAAAAAGTGATTGCCCCCCTTGTTAAAAAATAACTTAACTGTGGTTTATCACACCCGAGTTCAATTTCTGTAGTCACCCCCAGGCCTGATTACTGCCACACCTGTTTCAATCAAGAAATCACTTAAATAGGAGCTACCTGACACAGAGAAGTAGACCAAAAGCACCTCAAAAGCTAGACATCATGCCAAGATCCAAAGAAATTCAGGAACAAATGAGAACAAAAGTAATTGAGATCTATCAGTCTGGTAAAGGTTATAAAGCCATTTCTAAAGCTTTGGGACTCCAGCGAACCACAGTGAGAGCCATTATCCACAAATGGCAAAAACATGGAACAGTGGTGAACCTTCCCAGGAGTGGCCGGCCGACCAAAATTACCCCAAGAGCGCAGAGACAACTCATCCGAGAGGACACAAAAGACCCCAGGACAACATCTAAAGAACTGCAGGCCTCACTTGCCTCAATTAAGGTCAGTGTTCACGACTCCACCATAAGAAAGAGACTGGGCAAAAACGGCCTGCATGGCAGATTTCCAAGGCACAAACCACTTTTAAGCAAAAAGAACATTAAGGCTCGTCTCAATTTTGCTAAAAAACATCTCAATGATTGCCAAGACTTTTGGGAAAATACCTTGTGGACCGACGAGACAAAAGTTGAACTTTTTGGAAGGTGCGTGTCCCGTTACATCTGGCGTAAAAGTAACACAGCATTTCAGAAAAAGAACATCATACCAACAGTAAAATATGGTGGTGGTAGTGTGATGGTCTGGGTTGTTTTGCTGCTTCAGGACCTGGAAGGCTTGCTGTGATAGATGGAACCATGAATTCTACTGTCTACCAAAAAATCCTGAAGGAGAATGTCCGGCCATCTGTTCGTCAACTCAAGCTGAAGCGATCTTGGGTGCTGCAGCAGGACAATGACCCAAAACACACCAGCAAATCCACCTCTGAATGGCTGAAGAAAAACAAAATAAAGACTTTGGAGTGGCCTAGTCAAAGTCCTGACCTGAATCCTATTGAGATGTTGTGGCATGACCTTAAAAAGGCGGTTCATGCTAGAAAACCCTCAAATAAAGCTGAATTATAACAATTCTGCAAAGATGAGTGGGCCAAAATTCCTCCAGAGCGCTGTAAAAGACTCGTTGCAAGTTATCGCAGACGCTTGATTGCAGTTATTGCTGCTAAGGGTGGCCCAACCAGTTATTAGGTTCAGGGGGCAATTACTTTTTCACACAGGGCCATGTAGGTTTGGATTTTTTTTCTCCCTAAATAATAAAACCCCTCATTTAAAAACTGCATTTTGTGTTTACTTGTGTTATCTTTGACTAATAGTTAAATGTGTTTGATGATCAGAAACATTTTGTGTGACAAACATGCAAAAGAATAAGAAATCAGGAGGGGGCAAATAGTTTTTCACACCACTATATATATATATATATATATATATATATATATATATATATATATATATATATAAAAACACACACACACAGTAAATGCTCAAAATGCAAACATCTGAGTTATGAATCTCCAGAAACAAAAACACGTTCGTGCGTGTTGAATCGTGGAAGATAAAAGTGAAAATAATTGAGAGAACGGAGCGAGGTGGAAAGACGGCTCGTTCTTTTAACACGAATCGTTCGACTATCGGCTCTAAAGAACACTGTACTGTAATATACTGTGCATAGACAACGGTGTTAGTACCCTAGTACAGTACCTAGACAATGTCTGTTGGACTTACAAACTAACTGGACTCTCGGAGCAGAGCTCGTCAACACGCTATACAAGGTCACGGTGGGGGGGGTGGGGGGGGGTCGGAGCCTATCCCAGGAGACATGGGGCATGAGACGGGAGGGAGGGGGGGAGGGGGGGGGACACACGCACTGAATCCATCACAGGGCACTCGAGTAAACACACACACACACACACACACTACGGGAAATTTAGAAACGCTTCCGGCGGGAATCGAACCCACACCCTGAAGGTGCGAGGTGACAGTATGCCACCAGGTGTCGGGTTGCTGGAGATAAACTGGGGGCAGAAACCTGAACTGACCAGGCGGGATGAAGAGAGTCCCCCGTAACCTGCCGTCTCTTACAGGGACCCTCTTCACTCCATCAGCCATGAAGCGTCTCTCGTTTGTCCCCTGAGTGAGGACCTGTCCGTCACCGTGCGCCTCGATGTGGACCAGGAAAGGACTGGACGCGTCTCTCTTCAGCAGCTTCTTGTGAGGACTTTCTGGCAGCATGGACCAGAACAGACCCATCGGCTCCACACCCGTGTAGGAGCCACCGGTGGCCGGCTGGCGGCTCAGATCCACTTCCCCTCGCGCGTCTGCCTGGTACGTAGCGGCGGCCCGGAAAACAACGCCTTTGTCGTCCTGGTGTCTGACCCGGAGCTCCACGTGTTTCCCAGGAGGCAACGCGCTCAGTTTAATCTGAACCGATTCATCGAAGAAGCAGCTGCTGCTCGGCAGGACGTGAAGCTGCACTCCAGAAGAAGAAGAGCACAGCGCTCGTGCGCTGACCCTGAAAAGCTCTCGCGCTCGCATGAACAGCGCCATGTCTGCCCCGTGTGCACGGGTTGCCAAATCCTTCTTCTGAAATACCCTTTGGCCTAGTTAACTCTTTCCCAAAGGACATGCAGTACCAGTAGGTGTTTATATGTTTTTGTTGTTGTTGTTGTTCCCAAATTTGGCACAGGTTGTACACAGGATGCCCTTCCTGATTCAGGAATCCAACCCCCCTGGCAAGGATTGTCCCCCTGCATAATCTCTATCAAATATTATATAGGACATAAATTCATAGGTTTATTATTATCAATTATATTATTACTATTATAATTAAGCCTAGGCACGTGACAGCAGTCGAGACCACTAATACAAATTCTCATATAATGTTTATTTTATAAAAAATGAAAAATTACATTTAATAAAAAAATAAGCAATATAAAAATATACATCTTGTATATGAAAAAAAAAGATATATATATATAGAATAGGGGCAATCCGTGGCAGGAAGGCATTTTACTGCATCTAGTAGCTGAGGTTCGTGGACCAGATGGGACTCGAACCCAAGCCGTTGTTCATATCATATCATACAAAATGCTTGATTGTAAATAATAAATATTCCAAAGCTACTGTATCTGTTGCAAAATCTTTAATCATGGCCAGGCGTTTTTTTTTTAGATTGTTCATTGAAGCTCACTGTTTTTGAAGCTCGCCGATAGTCCAAGTCTAAAAGGCATGGTTTGCTTTTAATATTATTTTTTCATGGAATAAAATAATTACAGTTTCATCATTCTCAGGCTCAGACCATTGTCGCATTTAAAGTGAGAAATGCTCAAGTCCAAATATGTTTAAATTTGCGGCTTTTAGCAGACAGATGGGATAAACAATAAATAAACAAGTGTTAACTTGGTGAAGAAGTAGGACTTTGGTCATCATATGAAGACAGCCAGTGATTTATTTCACCACCGAGGTTCCAGAACAGAGACAGAGGCAGAACAGAGTCTTGATGTGAAGCATCCTTGATGTGTTGCAATAAGCTAGTGATGGGTTTAAAATGGGTTTCAACACACACACACACACACACTGCAAGACCAGACACCATGATGAAAGCCTGAGATCAGACTCGAGTCCTACTGGACTTCTTGACAACTTCTGCTATGAATGTCATCTGTTTGTCCTACGTGTTTCTTGACAATTTTTTTTTTTTTTTAAATATGGGTGTTTTTCTTTACACAGTGGTTGAATTTACAGAATCTACAGGTCAATTAATCGATTTAAAATCCTTCAGATTCTTTTTCTTCAGACTTGTTTGAATTAGTTCATGTTAAAATAAAAATGGATTGTCCATGTGTGGAAATATCATAAAAGAAAAAGAATTACAACATTATTGTTAACATTTAAGGCCTAAACTATTTACTTTGGATAATTATGGAAAATTATATATTTTCTGCTGAAAATAAGGACAGTAGCAATCCTTACAAAATTTGCACAGTTATGCTTTAGGACAATGCATCAATATTTTAAAAGGAAATATATTATATACAGTATCAGTCAAAAGTTTGGAAACCCATTTTAACTTCATGGTCTTTCCAGATTTTTTTCTACACTGTAAAAGAATATTGCATCCAAAATACACAATAATCTCCATTGAACAGTTGAAGCTTCATAACGGCTCTAATCTGAGGTGCTGCTTGAGGTTAATTGGTGATTTCTGAGGCTGGTGACTCTAAGTGAACGTCTCCTCTGCAGCAGAGCTCAGTGTTAATCTTGCTTTCCTGGGAAGGTCTTCATGAGAGACAGTTTCATCATGGAGCTTGATGGGTTTTTACAAACGCACTCGACACACAATACTGTTCTTGTAAGAAATATTCCAGAACAGAAGCCTACAGAGTCTGCTGTGGTTCTACTAAAAAGCCATAATGTGCAGCGCCACTATGAGATAAAACATGGGTCGTTAGAGCAAACATAACTGAAGTTGTCCGAGGTGAGGGCGTGCAAAATACCCGAACTGAGAGCCACCAGACTCGGCAGCGTGCAAATAAAAAATGACTAAAGATTTATTGATTGTTGTTTGTATTCCACACAAATACAAGAAAATATACAAATATATCAAAGTTCAAACTGTCCACTTGTTTAAAGTAGTTACTGAAAACTGGCAATAATTATTCTAATTAAAATGTTATTTGTCACATACACAACCATACGCAGGATGATATGTAGTGAAATACTTACACGACTGTTAATGACCTGAAAAAACAAAGGGTGAGTGGAAAGACAGATTTTAAAATTAAAATTAAAATTAACATTTTTTAATTTTTAAATGTGGTGTGAGGTCACAATTTTACAATGTTGCAATAGAAGAAATATATACAGTATATAAAATGTATAAATCCACACACAAACATGAAGTTCAGAACTGGGCACAAAGAAAAGTTTATTGAGCAAGCTTTCTTAAATTGTAATTAATTTAACTGTACGGTATTATTATTATTATTATTATTGTGTTCTATCTTCCACCTTGAAGTTTGTGCACCTGTAGTCCTGATCTGGCAACCCACGCTGATCAGCTGACCGCAGCAAAACAAACGTCGTGCGCTCGACTCTTTTCTATGGGAACGTGCTGTGACTCCGCCCGCTGTTTCCATGGAGACGGGAGGCTGGGCGGAGCCGAGCGCGAGGCAGGAGGCAGGCTCGAGCGCTGTGGGTCGGCATTAGCGCTCGCGCGGTGGCAGGATTAGCGGGGTGTTCCTGACTGCGGCGTAAAAAAAAAAAAAAAAAAAAAAAAAACCCACACAGGATTAAAACACAGACATCTCGCTCTTTCTACATTTTTTATTTTACATTCTGCCTGATTTAATTAAGCTTCATGTCCCGGAAGTGAGCTCAGAGAGGACGGCTTTCACTGACTGGTAAGAGACACGGTGGATATTTAACGTTAACAGTCTTTGCGCGTGAGCTAGCTAAGTCGCTAAGGCTAACAATTTTGTCGTTAGCTTAGCATAGAGTGTCTGGAGGAGAAGAACAACGAAATGATCGATCTAACACGCTGTAGAATCCCGGGTCCAGTCCGAATTCTGTGTGAAAACTGTTTAAGGTTGATTTATTCGTCTTTAGTTCAAACTGTCAGTTTAAAATGATAACGTTATCGGCTTGTTTTGAGTCGCGAGCGCTTCCTCGGTTACTGCTAGCCTGCGTTTAACAACAATAACATGAACACGGCGTGATTTCTACACATTCCAGGGTTCATCTTCAGTCTAAACCTGTGTTATATAACACACAGCTGTGTACACACACGCTGTCACAACCGACTTCGGGCTAGTTTGCGTTAAAACCGGGGTAACTGATAAGAGATAAGAGCGTGTTATGGTTATTAGGCTGAAGATGATGATGATGATAAGGTGATTATCTGGGAGAAATCATGATGATTTACAGCTCTCAGAAGTATAAACCGTGTGTGTGTGTGTTTGTTTAACGTCTTATCCAGGACCAAAGGTCCCCAAAAGAATAGGCGTACCTGTCAGGTCCCCACAAGGAAGAAATTACACTAATAGTAATGGAGATGAAAGGTCCTTACAAGGATCGTGTGTGTGTGTGTGTGTGTGTGTGTGCGCGCATGTTTAATACCTTAACCATGACCTAAGGTCCCCACAAAAATAGAAATACCTGTCAGGTTCCCACATGTAGGAAGAATGTACATTAACAGTAAAATAATGTAGATGAAAGGTCCTTACAAGGGTTATGTTTGTCGTGTGTGTGTGTGTGTGTGTGTGTTTAATATCGTAACCACGACTAAAGATCCCCAGAAGAATTGGAGTTACCTGTCGGGTCCCCAAATGGAATAATTTATATTAGTAGTAGAATAATGTAGATTGGAGGACCTTGCAAGGATTGTGTTTGTATGTGGAGATTCTGTGTGTCTAAGATCTTAACCATGACCAAAATATCCCCACAAGAGTTGGAGGCGTTACCTGTCAGGTAGAATTTACATGAATAGTACAGTAATGTTTAAGAGGTCCTTACAATGATTTTGTGTGTGTTATATTTACACAAGAATGGGTGTACCTGTCTCATTTTGCGTTGCATCATTGTGCTATAATTTTTTTTCTTTTTTTTTTTTAACTACAGTGCTTTTTTAAGCCTGTAGTTAGCAGCGGAGCTTTACAGAAGAAAACAATTATCATGATGTCTCAGAAAAGTGTTTATTAAAAAAACGTCCAATATCTACATAGAATTCGTTCATAAAATGTGAAGTGTTTAAGTGCTTCTGGATTCTGAGTGTAGTAAAGACTTGACCAGAGTTACAATACATGAATTGCCACACAAAAACAATCACGATAGCTGACTGTATCAACACCCCCCCCCTTCAGGATGTTGGATATTGGAGGAAAATAATCAATGTCACGGTGCAAGAAATAACCGCGATCAAATATAAATATTTTCCTGGAACAGTAAATCCTGATTTTTAAAAAAATTCCTTACATAATAGATGTTGAGACAGGAAGTACAAACTCGATCTTATTCTCTCGTTCAGGTTCTTCCTGTTTTCCTAAACGTCCTTTTAAACCTCACACTGCCTGCTGAGGCCTGATAAAACAACATATCTGCTTTAAGGTGTAACCGATAGATCTCCTCTGTATCGCTCATGCTTCATGCAAGGCCGACACAGTGACGGTCAGGTTGCATATCAGTTAGCGCAGCTTTTCAGTCAACACATATGGCAGCTTTAACTCGATCTGCATGTGTCGAAGCTTCTCGCTGCGTCCAGGAGACACTCGGACGTCCGGTGTAAACAGGGCCGCCGGGACGATCGCTGCTCCGTCTTTATACAAGTTACTTTCACTTTCTACTTCAGAAATGCGCCACAGACGAGTCTGAGTGTGGGAGCTGCCTCTTGTTTTCTCACACTTGCACGCGTGTGTGTGTGTGTGTGTGTGGGGGGGGGGGTGTGTGGATCACTGGAAGCATTAACACCATAAAATGTGTTACAACATAACATTTTTTTTTTTATGATTAGTTTACAGATATCTCAAAGAAATATTTTAATGAGAGAAACCCAGCGTCGTTTCGAATGCTAGACTCAAATCCCCAGCATGCAATGCAGCTAAACAAACCATTGTAGTTATTGATGCAGGACGAGGTGACGAGCGCGGTGGCGCCGATGGAGGCATTAGCCGACAAAGGGTGACACTTTACATGCTGATTTGTTTGGAGAAAGTGTGCAAATGACGAAGGATGTTTAGGTAGAGATGAGGCGAAGACTGTATCCGACTAGACCCACCATCGACCAGTATAACGGCATCCCTGGACGTTATTAATGCTTAAGTTTTAAAGGTGTGTTCAGCTTTGTTTGTGTGTAAATTAAATCTGATGTCTTTTGGGACTGTTAAGTTTGTATTTTAAAACGTGGGTGATTCTCTGTATTGGCACAGAACCAGAAATATTGCTGAATATCAGTATGTGAACTGGTCAAAACAAAACACAGGATCACTAGAGCTGTGAATCATAAGTAGTGATTTTTCTTTATATCTTGTTCAGGGTCGGGTGAAGTCTGGAGCCCATTTCAGGGGATTTGGGGAAATAGTTGGGGTTCAGGTATTAGTTTTTTTTTATTTATTTTTTATTTTTTTAAGGTTTTGAGGTATTAGTTAGATAGATAAATAGGAAGTTATAAATAAGGTAAGTTTAGTAATAAGGATAACACAATAGACGTGCTGTTACAATTGCAATATAGATTTTTGTTTTAGCTGTGCAACTTGTATCGTACATTGTTTAAATGTCATATTTCGCACAAAGCGTTTTTTTTTCTTCTTCTCCTCACCCCCCGCCCCCCCATCACACCCCCCCCCTTCCACACACATCTTCTGCTCCACCGTCCAGTTCATTTGTTGGCCCACCCTTAAGTTATAAAGAAGATGCCATACTCTCGCGAAACACACATATTCGTGCAAGACACAAGCAGGTTTAAATGTCCTTTTAAGGACCTTACAGGAAAAAAAAGGGTCTAAAATTTTCAGTCTAAAAAACATTGAAGACTTTTATTTTGGACAATTTTGCCATGTTTATAACGATTGTTTTGAACAAATACATATTTTAACTCGAACCGCATGATTAATCCAGGGGAGAAAAAAAAAAAACACGATTTCGACTAGTACAAACACGCAATCTCATTTCTGAATGACGACGATTCATTTCACTGCATTCAGATCAACAACCTCAGATGCTGTATCGGTCACACTCGCTGGTGACGCCCACACTGTGTAAACACTGTTAGTTCATCAAGCAGACCAGAGATTAGCGAATGATTAACGGTCATACTAACTCGATCGCTCCTCTCAGCTCTCTTCCTCATTTACGGCGGTCCGATATTAGCCGTACGCTCCATATAACAATGCTCGCTCGGTTCCAAAGACTAGAGGAGGGGGTACATTCTGACGAGCTGTTTCTGATTGGATCCTTTTTGATGCTTTCGGTGTCCCTCAAGGTGCATGCGTCAAACCCTTACGTTTCCTACTGTTCCTGTGTTTAGCATAGAGGAAATATACTTTTATATATATATTTATATTACTTTTTTAAATATCAGAATGAAGTAAATGTCTCACGTGTGGAAAAAACTACCTAACAAACTCTCTGATATTTACTTTATGCTGATAAAAATACTACTGATATAAATAGTAAAAATATAATCGAACATGTGATAATGAAGTGCTGTAGTGTCCTGAAGAGCACAGGCACTATTTATTTATGTATTTTATTTATTATTGGTAATATTCTGTTTATGTTAAAGCTAACTTTTAAGATATTCATCTGTAAGGGTTTTAAAATAAGGAAAAGTGTCTTTTTTTTTTTTTCTTTTTTTTTTTTTTTACAAGAATTGAAAATCCTGTGTAGACTTGCAATTCTCAAGTTTTTTTTTTTAAACTTTAGCTAAATATAAAAATTATAATAATTAATCGTGTGATCTCAGTTCCTTGCGAGAAAAACGTGACTCCCCTTTTAACAAGAATAATCGTGTAATTTGAATTATTGTTTTAAACATTAAACGTAAAAAAAACGATTAAACATTAATTTACTGTTATTTTTCAGAGGTAAAATGTACTGTATATTTGTATAAATCATTCCAGTGATGGCGATCTATGGTCATGTGATTTTTGTAGGTTTATTCATTCCCTCCGTCGTGACGCCGTTATAGAATAACAGCCAGAACTCATTTATCATTTACACTCGTGGATAAAACCTCGTTAAATAATTTGTACGCAGCAGCAGTTTAAGCGGTAATGCAATGATAATTTTTGCACACACACTTGAGGCGCAATTTAATTTCAGCAACATGTGATGAGTGACAAATGACAAAGTCTGGTTTGTTTAAAGCGTATTTAGAAACAAACAAACAAACAACAAATTGCTGTACAACATGAAAACGTAAAAGACACAACATGTAGAAAGACAATCAGAAGAAATTAAAAAGCGGAAAAAGCATAACGAGTCCGTCATAAGTTGCGAATTGGATACGTAAAGAAAATCATCTTGCAGGCGTTCTGATGCAGCATAAGGTCAGATGTTCCTCTTTTTTTAGTTCACAATTTAACTTCCTACCTGCAGTTAGTTCCCTGTTACCGTCTCCCACACAACAACAGGGGGGAAAAACGGTAATCATGTGTTGGCTTCTTGTCATCGTGTTTTTTTTTGTGTGTGTGTGTGTCTATGTGTGTGTGTGTGTGTAAGATGACACCTGCTCAGCAGAAGGTACAAATGTAAAGCTCTTCCATTTCTCATCGGTCTCTTTTTCATTCTTGAAGGAGGACTCTGTGTTTATCGTTTTGCTCGTCAAATCGTCAAAGCTGTCTGTTCTGCCCCCCATATATTTTTCCACTTTGAAAACATGATGTGAGTCAGTGTTAAGATCTGTCACTCAGATGGAGTTGTCGAACATGTGAACAGGATTAAAGGTTTTTATTTATTTATATATATATTTTTTCTTGAATATTACGAAATGATTAAAAGATGTACGAAGTAAAACCAAAGCCGGTTGGCGAATAAGCGCTGTGTGATTCATTACCTTTGACAAACAGAATAACAAACAGCTGATTATCTCCTCGCCATAGTGTTTCCTTTCTGTGAACAAAACCCATCCATGCAGGCTCTCTTTATGACTCATGGACTGAAAGAAAGAAAGAAAAAAAAAACTCTCCATGATTTGTTTTCACAACCATTCTCATAAGAGTGAATCCTGTCACTTGCAGTTTGTTCCATTCCTGCTGCCCGAAGTGTGTGTGTGTGTGTGTGTGTGTGTGTGTGTGCGCGCGCGTGTGCGTGTGTGTGAGAGAACGTGACAGCGTGCAGTCCCGACAGTGCCAGCGAAACCTGCGTCACGCTTGTCGTGTTTTTTCCGCGGATGTCCCGCAGTGAGGTGGAGAGCACAACAGGAGCACCAGACTGGTATCTTCACAGGGTGGCGTTTCCCCCCCCCCCCCCCCCCTCATCCTGCCACCTGGACCCGCACAGGCACAGTAATTTTCGTGTTTCCCACATCCTCAGCAGGCGCGCCAAAGGCCGAACAACGTGAAAGAAACCGTGCGGTTATGCGTAAGGGGAAAAAGGGGACGTGTTTAGTTTAAACGATGAAGCTTTAACATCGGTGAGCATAAGAGAGATGCGTCACATGATTTGTGGAAGAGTGGCCTTTACAGAGCCCTGATTGACCTGGGATGAAATGGATCTGGAGCCTCACGGATACTCCCGTAGTCGCCCTGGACGCCCTGACATCTACTGAAAAGCCGACTCTGGAAGGTGAAGCCTAATTAGGATGTTCAACAACGTAGATGTGATGGTCAGGGGTGCGCATACTTTTGATCAGACATATAATGTATCAGAAATGCCATTAAATCATTTTAAAGACGACGATTCAAGCTAGCACATGTCATGTCCCTCTAATGCGCCTTTACAAACCTTGTCTTCCTGTGTAGACTTTTTGGGATTAAAAAAATAAATAAATAAAAATCAGTCTGTGTAACCGAAGACACGTTTGACTACAAGCACAAATGCTCTAGAATCAAACTGAACTGTATGAAATCTCAGAGCTGGCTGCAACGCTCCCCTCGATGGTTTTCTCGGTATCGACCACGCTGACGTAAAAACCCAACAGGGCCCAGGTTCAACAGGAAATGGTGCGATCTGTGAGATTGCAAAACATTACGTGTGCGGCGTGTTTATTTTAACAACTGCGTAAAAGAGCCGAGGCGTACAGGCCAAAGGGGTCGAGTGGTGCTCTGAAGTGTACAGAGCGCAGACTCTTTGTTTGTCTCAGAGCGTAGCGTATCAGAAACATCTTGTTTTTTTTCAATGTCTGAGTAATGAGAGAGGAAGAGGAAAGGATAAAGGAGGAAGTAAGCACATTATGTATGACGTGCAGACGTTATCTCAGAAGTCGTCTCATGTAGAGGTGTGAGAAGTGAAGGAAATGTTGTTGTGCTTTGTAGAGACAAACCGCAAGCAAAACACTTACAAAACTTATTTAAGGTCTGCAAAACCGCGTGTCTACTCAAATTATTTATTCAAAAGGGTAAAGGGGGACGCGTTGTGTCATTCAGTTGCTTCTAAAAAATAAACATAACTGTTGTACTATTGTTGTATTCAGGTTTCAGAGCTTGTGTGTGTGTGTATGTGAGAATGCTCCAGCTGAAATACCCCTCAGATAATGCATTTTTAACACCCAAAACCTCAGTTTCACTCCTCATTCAAATGCACCGTTTCAGTGTCTATGAAAATGAGCTACTGCTGAGCCCCACCCCCTTTTGTTGGGTGAGGGGATATTCTTACATCAGGTCGCATTAGGTGCTTTTTTTTGTTTTGTACATGCACCCTCAACAAGGTCTCCTTAGAAATGCAAGACAAAACATGTTGCTAAAGGTCACTGTTTATTGCACGTGTGGTCCCGGGGTGATTCCTCCATCAGCTCGATCACGTGGACGCTTTTCTCCGTCTTTCTCCGTGACATGTAACGCTCGATGGTCTGGATGCACCTCGCGCTGAAATTAAAGATGTTTTTGTCTGTCTCGTAGCAGCGTAGCGTATTAGCGGCCCTCCTCCCTCGTACTTAATGCCTGGATTTTATTGTGAAACGTAGAGTTCGTGACTATATGGATCGTCATCTCATTCACGATACTGAAATGACAGCCAGCGCTGCTTCGTGAGCAGAATGTAACCGCGTCGATTACGGCGACACCTCGCTAAAAACTCGCTAAAAAAATAAACGATGTACAAAAAATTTGAACAATTAAAAATGAATCCTGACTCACAGTTCCTTGAAGTCTTTTTTTGGTACAACATGTAAGCATTTCTAGTTACTCTTGCTCATACACAGACCAAAAAACTTTTTTCCAATTCCAATCTTTTCCATTTCATTCTGCTCAGGTATCTGATCCATTAAAAAAACTACTAAAGAGAAACTTTGACACCCAAAAGGGTTTGCAGTTATTTTGGGCTTTGTTGATTACTTTGCTGAGCTACGTTATTGGTTTTAATTCCTAGAAAGTGCCCTGCCTTGCTTATCGCACAGGTTCAGTGACATTTCTGTATCCGTCTCCTCTCGCGATCGCATGTCTGTTGATAAATGATTCATCCGGAGCTTCAAATCTACCGACTGTAGCTTGAATTGTTAATGCACCCCCCCACCCCCCCCCCCCCCACACACACACACACACGCCGCAACATGGGCTCATCCTGTCAGATAAAACCTCTAGAACATTCTGCTTTGTGTCTGGCTGCCTGCCAGTTGAGCTTCACATTTAATCTGTGTGTGTGTGTGTGTGCCGGGTCAGGTCCAGCTGGAGCGGACTCAAGGCGTGCAGCAGGGCTGAAAGATGTGCGATGGGATGGCCACGCGTTCACACGCTCTGGTGATCGTTGCACTGCAGCTGCTCCTCTTCCTCGTCACGGCGCTCCCCACAGGCCAGGCCTCAGGTAAGAGTCTCCTCAACCGTCTCAACCTCCTCCTCTTCCTCCTTCACATCTCCTGGATTCATCTGGTGTCTTTGAACAGAACTAGAAACGCATTCCCCCCCCTCCAACTGCAGATTCTTAGAAAACGTCTATGATTTCTAGGCACGCACATGGGCACGCCAGGAATGTGATCACGTCGTTTACTGTAGTGATGCATCGGATACATTGGGAATAACGTTAAGAGTGTGTATATGTGTGTAAAAGTGGAGTTCTAGGAGAGCGTCCGAATTGAGTCACCTGCGTCATCGCTGGCTTAGTGGGAGGGGCATACTCTGACTCCTGCGTCAATCACAGCGACGCAAGAAAGCTCTTGTATGTTGAAGGGGATGGATAGCGCTTTCCTATTCTAGAGTGTCGTTTCTGATGGCACAAAGTGGTTATTTATGAAATACACTGTGACATCAGAGTTCTGTACACCTGTCAATTTTTGTATTGAATATTTTATAAAGAATTGTCCACCTTGGTTTGTAAAGGTGATGAATATATCGTGTGAGGTAATGAATTGACCTCTTTAAATCATAACGATATTATTATACTGCAGTTATTATTAGGGCCCAGGCACTGTGACGTCATGGCAAAAAATGCTTCATAACTTTGTTTGAAATTATATTGAAATTATCACATTACATCGAGTGACATCATAGTGTGTGATGCCTTTTTTTTTTGGTCTGTAACCTTTAAATACCCGGTTGGCGATGGCGCAGGGTGCTTGGGCCCGCTCGTCATTGCCTACAGCTATGTTTACCTGATTGTGTTACCGCACACACATGATTGATGTCTGCACATACAGTAGTCACCTTCAGAATATTTTTATTTATTTATTTTTTGCACCTCTAGAATTGAGTTAAATCGTTAAAAAAAATAGTTCAGAGTCGGCGTGTGATTTGGGACACGTCCCCGTTCTGACTTCTCTGTGGATCCTTCAGGAAATGAATTGGTGTTGTCTTGTTTTGTATTTTCTGCCGGAGGTGTAGGAAGGTTTCTTTCTTTTGCGGTGTTCAGAGAGAACCTCGTGTGTGTGTGTGTGTGTGTGTGTGTGTGATTCCTCCACCTCCAGAACAATCGACCGTGATGTGTCCGCGTCCCTCCTGTGAACTGAGACAGATGTCCTTGCAAGCACGGCAGATGCTGTGCTTATTCCAGGGGTGAGGCATGAGGCATGAGCGTGCGTGTGCGGCGCGAGCTTTGTGTGTGTGTGTAAAACATTTTAAATCAATCTCCTAATTTTTTTAATGTGGTCGTCTTAAAAATAGCACCACTCGTCCTTGTTAAACAGGCACGGACGCGCAGTGTCTCCGGCACATTTAGTTTTTTTTTTTTTTTTATGTGAGTCACTGGGAACATTGCATTATGTGAATAAAGGATGGAGGAGGTAAGAGATGGAGGGATGGATGGGAAAGGAAGTGACGCACTACAGTTTTTTTTTTCTTTTTATTCTGGAATTAATGTCTGTTTAGAAATATGATTATCTTGAGTTCGAGTCTCACAGGAGACAAGAGAGCAGAATAGAGTTTGTGGGTTACTGAGTGGGTGGGGGCTATTTAAGCTCCGCCCCTGTCAATCAGATTAAGGCTAGCCAATCAGATCGGATGTCGGAGAGTTCATGCATGCAGCATGCGCGGACAAAGGTGATGTCGCTAATCTGAAATCTGACTCATTTTGCATTTCATGTTTTTTTTTTTTTTTTTTTTTCTAATACCAATCCATCATGTTTTTCATTTACTGTAATGACCGTTTCAACATGTTCTAGACGCTTTTGTCATACAGATGATGCAACGAGCCTGACTTTAAATCTCTACGCTAACCACAGTGACGACTAAGAGACTCCAGCACTTCCTGAATTCTGTGCGAGGGTTATTGTTGCTCAGAGAGATAGATTGAGATAGAAGTAGATGGACTGCCATATAAGGCTTGTGAAAGAGGAACGATGTGAATTGGATCGTACTGTAAAAAAAACAGAAGCTTCAGCGAACGCTACCGGTGCGAGTTTCACGCACTTCGCCCGCATCGTGTCTTCTAGGCCGCATTGTGGAGTCTTGGCTCGTGTTTAGGATAATGCCTTTCTTTGTCCGGTTTTGTTTTTAAGCCGTAAACATGCCCTCGTGCGTGCTTTAGTGATGACCTTTTCTGCATCTCTAACTGTGGCTGAATAGTAAGGACCTCCCCGTGGTTATAGCACCCAGGAGAGCATGTGGAGAACTTCCCATGTCCTGTTTTACTGCCCACTGAAACTGTGAACCCATGGACTGATCCATCACAGAGATGTTTGGTGCTTCTCAGTTCTCATGCCCTATCAAAATGTGTGTGTGTGTGTGTGTGTGTGTGTGTGTGTGTGTGTGTGTGTGTGTGTGTGTGTGTGTGTGCGCGCGCTTTTGTGCCCTGAGATGGAATGGCACCTCGTCCATGGTCTACCCCGCATGCTCTGCCCCCGGTCTGTCACGTCAGGATAGGCGCTAACGAGAGTCAGTGAGCGAACGGGTTTTTATTTTTCACATTTTCTTGCATGTTTAATGATGAAATCTTCAAGAAACCATTTGGATATGAGCTGAGGGCGATCTGAGTGAAACCCTTAATGACCTTTGAACTTAATTTTAAGTTAAATCTGGATCTAATTTAGTTTTAAGAGGAATCCGGACACTCGTTTAAAGCTAGAAGACTTTGAACAATGCAAAATAACACAAGTAACAGTTTTTATTTGACTCCCTTCACGGTCACGTAAGAGAAAAGGACTGCGTCTCACATACTTGACATAAAAATAAGCCAGTAAGTAAGTGAGTCAGGAGGAATACCGCATTATGTGAAAGAGGCGTGGAGGGCGTGGTGAATGGGAGAGGAAGTTTATTTTTGTCGATAAAAGTGTTGCTGTGTTTAACGAATATCCAGATTCATCAAAAAACTACATTTGTATTCTCGAGCTCAGATGAATCGGCCTATACCAAGACTTGGTTTCGGTTTTTGTTGCAGCAGCGGCGCTCGCGACACTGATTGCACTCTGCCAGTTTCTCAGTAAACGTTTACAGAGGTTTTTGCTTCCCATCAGGCGGTGGATGTGTATAAAACAAACCAGATGTGCTTGAGCTTTAGCGAGGAACACTTTCTCACGCTTTGTCGTGGCTAGTTAAGATCCCCCCCCTCTCTCTCTCCTTCTCTCGTTCAGATCTTATAAAAATAACTTTATTGAGCGACCCATTAGCGGCGCTCCTTCCTATTCTTCTGTCTTAAGAGGCGTCACTTTCAGACCAGAAGTCCGGGCAGGGCAGTGACTTGTTTTTTTGCATTACACCACATTTCTCTCTCATGTGACATCTCAGCATGCTTTGAGAGTACGGAGCGAGACCAGAACCAGGGCGTATACTCTTCGTGCGGCTGCTTTGGTGTGTTAATCACCGCAGCGGAGGAGGACTAGGACGAGGAGACATGTGTCTCAGCTGGGCACTCGCAGCGCCCTGTGTTTAATCAAGCTGCTTTTTAACGACCTTCCACCAGAAAAAAGGGTATCAGCAGTTCACGGGTTATTACACACAGCGGTTCTAATACCGCGTGCAAGAAATAAGCTCGGGAGGAATGAACAAATGCGTCGGAGCGTAATAGCACTTACGGCTAATGAAGCGGTGTTTAGAAACACTCGGATGTTGTGTCTTAATGGACGCTTGGAAAGAAGTGAAATCAGGCTCCCTGCATTTTTTTTTTTGTTTGTTTTCTCGCATCATTTAAAAAAAAATTATTATTATTATATTCAGGGTAAATACACACATCACATGGGATTTGAAACAAACGCACTTAAAATATCTCTGTGGTTCCACATGCTCCCCTATGTGGGTTTTCCAGTATTCCTCCCATCTCCCGGGGGGGGGGGGCTGGTGGGGAGTTCGGATACCACGCCCCCTGGAGCAGAAAGGGTTAAGAACTTTGCTAAAGGGTTCAACAGTGGCAGTGCTGAGTCTTGAACCCTCTGACCTTGAGATCATTAGCTTTATATCCTTAAACGTTTGTGTGTGTGTGTGTCTTTCTTGGAAACAAAAAAAGAACCTCAGCATCTTTGGTGGCAAGTCTTTTATTTATTTATTTATTTATTTAACCCCAGCATAAATTAGATCGTTTGGGAAACCTGGATGTGAGCCTCAGACAATTGAAAGTCCTCGATGGAGGGGCGGGGCTTTGTTTGCTGATCTCATCCCTGTAGGTGGAGAAATCGATCTTGGAGAAACATTTGACCTCAACAGGCAGGCAAATACAACCCTCCTTTACCTCCCCTCCCAACTTTAACGTCTTACGGGAAGCTCCGCCCCCAAAATCATGAGTTGTACTTAGAACTCAAAAACTTATCCTGAATAATATCGTCTCTTAATAACTTCTTCCTGCACGATGATTGGTCAGTTCATTTATGCGAGTACGAAGACTTATCAAGGGAAACTGATGCAGGTAGTCCCCAACGTATACAAGTTCCGTTCTGTTTGTAAGTCGGATTTGTTCGTATAAATACAATGCAAATTATAATTTAAAAAAAATGAGGCGTGACATGTTTTGGCGTTTTGGTTCTGCTTCATACTCGTGTGAGACTGCGTCTGTAACCCGCAAGGGGAGTCCAGCAGGATCTTGTTCACGATATTTACTGTGCGCTTGAACGAACACTGTTGTCTCAGAGCTGTTTTCCACTGTATTGGACTGTGAACTCTGTATTGTATTGAACTGAGTTTTGTTGAGGAGTTTCCGAAATTAGGATTATTCACCATAAGGACAGACAGCTTTACATGACAGACTTTTTCTATCATCCGGACTGATTCAGTGAAACCGATGAGGTCGACTCATTTCTTCCCTTACAATATACCTGACTTTAGACATTTTATACATTCACTTACACACTGAAAATATTGTATATGATTGTGAATATTGGTATCTGGTGCACTGCAGTGTCTATTTTTGTACAATACACCTCAGCTACTTCCACGATTCATTGGCATCTACGAATGTTTGTAGAACCGCGGTGCGTTCGTATCTGCATAAATTCATAACTCGAATGTTCGTAAGTCGGGGACTTGTTTCTAATACTTTCTGAAGCGTCACGTGAAAGTGAAATAACGCAAGGACTGCTTTTTTACTTTGATACCTACAGCGTATCTGTCGTTTATTTATTCGTAAATTCGTAATTCATGCTACTCCATAAGGCCGCGTGTACCCCCCCCCCCCCCCCCAGGCCTATTTTTAGCAGCAGGTCGGGTGAAACGCAAACCCAGTGAAGCCGTGTGTGTGGTTAAAGGGCCCCTGTTCACATCAACGACACGTTGTCGAGCCGCACTACGCTCCAGCATGGAAAGAGGCAGACTTTCAGCCTTTTGAGGTTTGTTTTTCCTGGAAGCTAGAAACCTCCGATTATTTGAGGTTCTTGTCTGCTCTGCAATCAGCAGACTGGAGTCTTAAATGAAAGGACACGGATTTCGAGAACTCTCTTCTAATAAGATCCTATATGTATATAGCTTGGTGTTCTGGTGATCTCTCTCTCTCTCTCTCTCTCTTTCTCTCTCACACACACAAACACACACACATTTTGTCTCTCATTACAAAGTTCTTTCTCTCAAGGCATCGGAAGGTAAAAAAAAAAAAATCCCACTCTGAGCCTCGGTTATTAATTTGTTTCTTCCTGTAAAGTTCTGCCGCAGCTCGACTCTGCCTGATGACGGGTAACGTGATACACTCTGCCAGCGCCAGAACTTATCGATGACTCAGAATGTGAAAGAAACGTTTTACACACACACACACCAGCGCCGCCACCCCTTACGCAAACAGGGTTTTATGGAAGTAATTAACAGCACTAAATGTTCCAGAGAAGTATCAGGAACAACAGGTTTCCTCTTCCACTGTGCAGCTCGTTTCTGCTCGACAAAGCAAATGAAATATCACAGCAATAAAGAGCGATGTTGCCGGAGTGAGACTTTTTTCGGACATTGTGAAACAGTGTAGCATCGTTTTTTGTTCCTGTAAACGAAGAGAGAAAAAATCCCTAAGTGCTGTAAAGGATTGTATCGGTTCCTTTCTTCCTGTGGAGTAACAGTGAAGTTGTGTTATTACGATAAAATTAACCCGTCAGAGATTCCGTGTCCCCCAGCTATTAAGAAGAGGCGGAAAAAAAACATTCCATGTTTCTTCACCACTTGTTCAAAGCTACATTTAATTCTTGTGTAGCACAGTCGCGTAAATTTTAGTCTTCACCACCTGCTGCACTACACACATCAGCTGACAACATCTGGTTTAAAGAATGCTTTCTTAATCATCTCATCATGTTAAACACAGATGAGACGCTGACGAAAAGATGTCGCCAGATGTTTTCCAGCAGTTTCTAGACGTTTGGTCAGGATTGTAATAAAAAAAAACGCTTATGATTATCATCTCATTATTGATTATTTTACTATTTAACATTAAACACATCTAGCTACTGTAGATAACTTGCCATATATTTTTCTTTTTATTATTATTAAAATACTGTCTTTGCAGAAGTCACTTTCTATCTGGTTTTCATGGTGACTGAAAAAAAAAACCCAATAAAGATGAAACAAATCCGTCATAAAAATCGGCCACTTTTGTCTCTTAAAATGATCGTAGAGGTTCGGAGGTGAACAAGAATTGAAGAGAGAGGAATGGATGGAGAGCCTGGTTCTCTCTCTCTCTCTCTCTCTCTCTCTCTCTCTCTGTGTGTGTGTGTGTTGTGTTGGTGAAGGAGCAGATACGTATCGTGACTGTAGACCTGCACCCCAGCTGCTGGCATGAGATAAGCGAGCAGATGGACAGAGATTGGACATTTGGTGGGGAAAAAAAAGGTGAATGGTTTACGTAAGCGCTGGCTGATTAAAAAAAAAATAGTGTTATGCAATCTGCGTTCCTCTTTCCCAGCAGGACTTTTAAACGACGATCGTAAACGAAATGGATATCGCGGTCATGATGTGTTCCTCTGTGTCGCGTGCTTTGGAACGTCTTCGTCTTCTGTTAAAATGTTTTTTTTACTTGAAATAGTGATAACACAAACGTCTGACTGTTGAAATGCTGTTGATGATGATGATGTTGATGATGTCTGTACGGATTTGTCCCGTGTTTCCCGGAGCGATTGCTCCTCCGCTCTCATGGTTTGCTCGCTGGGTGCACTTGTGTATTTACTAATCACCAGTCACCTCGCGATACGATATTATCAGGATTCTTGGGCGTTGATTCAATTAAAAAATGCGATGCTATAAGTATCCCGATTCTATATTCTATCACAATGGTTTGATTTTATTATAATTTTAAAGCTGTAAAAAAAAAAAGTTTGTTGAGTAATTAAATGTCACCTGTTCCTTGTATAACATTTATTTTTCTCACTTAAAAGCCAAACGCAGCATTTAAACAACACAAACTAACTTTAAATATAAGAGTGCGGTTCCCGAGCGCGGAACGATCGTGTTCTCACTGATACGAACCAGACCTTGGACCAGATCAAGCGTTCTTAGAAATGATCTGGGAGCTTAAAAAATTTTTAAAAAAGGGGAAAAATGGAATTATTCTGATTTGTGTAACTTCAAACGGTTTGAAAGTAGAACGTGTCGATCTTTAATAAGTAAGAAATGGTAAATGTGGATAAAAGTTACACATGCACAAATATCTAATCCTGTCGTTAACCCTGATTGTCAAGCAGAGAAATAACATTATACACACTTCCGGAAAAGAAAAACTTGTAAACGTCTGGAAGCCGATGGCCACCGCTTTGAGCACCTCTTGTATAAATGTAAAGGCCGAAGGTGACCCGTATTAATCTCATGACGTCTCAGGAAATTCCGTTTTCCTGAAGTGTGCGTACGTTTTTTTTATTGTAGTGTGTGTTTGTGTGTCACAGAAAACATTTTCGCTCTCGTCACGGTACGAGTTAGAAGCGATTCTGCCCCGTATTAATCCCGCGCGCGCCTTCAGCTGTCTCACCATCTGCCCGTACGATGCGCGGCGGGTGACGGGCGCTGCTGCCGCTCGGTCGCGCTCAGGAATAGCCGAGTCAGCTTTAAACACGTGTCGCTGCGGCTGCAGTAGCGAACAGACGCGAGCGCCCACAGGGTGTCGACACCTCTGAACCCCAGCTGCTGTGGAGTAAAGAGCTAACACAGCCTGGTGTGTGTGTGTGTGTGTGTGTGTGTGTGTGTGTGTGTGTGTGTGTGTGTGAGGGGGTTTTAACCTTCGAACAAACTCCTCTCTGTCCCCGACAGCAGCCACAGCACATTCCAGGACGGGGACAAGACATGAGACAGGCTGATGGACAGGAGCGCTACTGCTTCGGCTGCCTCTCGCATCTCCCCCTCTTTGTGTGTGTGTGTGTAAACCAATAGGGAGGTATTTCTGCCCCGCAGATGTCCCTGCAGGGTGAAAGGGCATCTGACCCACGCCGGTGTCAACTCCCATCTGTCACTTCTCGAGCAACAATAGAGATTTCCTCAGTCATGTTCCAGATTGAAGGGCACACGTGTGAGACGTCCCACCCCCTCCTCCCCCTTTCTCCCTCCATCCATTCATTTATTCTAACGGTGCTGCAGGGGGGAGGGGGGGGGGCGTGAGCCGGCGACCCCCGATCGGTGAAAAGACTTAACGAAGAGCATGTGGCGCGTGGTTTATTGTGTGTGTGTTTTCTTAACTGAAGACACACTTCAGAGTGAGACTGATTTGCATATCTGTGTGTTTGAACAAGTCTGTGTAATAATATACGGTTTATCATAATGAAACCACAATCGATTCGTAAGTAATTAAATATAACTCGGTTAACATTAAAACAGTTTTGCTGCCTCGAAAAAAGGAAAGAAAAAAAAACAGGAATAAAAAAAAAAAAAGCACACCTTGCTACGATCACTTCTGCTCATGCATTGTGTTTGCGTGGTTTGAGGAGATATACGTGTTTGACGCATATGGAAACTCAGACAGCTGGTTGTGAGTTCAGTTTGACTCTGAAGTGGTAAAAGTGCGTCTTTTTCGACATCTGTTTCTGTTGCCTACAAAAGTGCGGGGAAGAAAAATACAACGCGATCTTTCTCTCGATGTTTTCTCGATGAGTGAGTTGGACATTCAGTGGGGTGGGAGTGACGGGGGGGTGGGGGGTCACTTTTAGGGACTTTTCGTGATTTTTTTCCGCGAACATTTCAGAAAATCGACAAACGACAAGCAGTCGTTCCAGGTAGGGGAACCGAGGGAACCCCTTCTGTACTTTGACTAAGAGAAAAAACAAAGAAAACATCCGCTTGTTGAATCTGTAAGACGGACTGCAGTTAACTAGAGTTTATGCTGCTTCCTTATTTTTATTTATTTTTTCTGCGAACATAGTAGTTTTTGTTTGTTTATTTTAATTTTTATTGTTTCATGATTGAAATAAAGTATTCAAATCAAAATCAACTAGGTAGATTGATCAGGTGGCAGGAGGCGTGTTAGCTGTCTAGCTAGCTTGTCGGTAACAAAGAAAACTTTGAGAATTCCTGCTAGGGAAGTCATGAAGGCTGTCAGTTAGCTCTAGATTGTTGCTAACTAAAGAGGTGGAAAAAAACAATGTCATGCTTAAGTGCCAGTTTCTCCTGTCCAAGTTGAGACGAGCGCAGCATTTGCTAATCACGTGCAACATAAAGGTATCCACTAGGGGGCAGAATATCTGAACGTAAATATCGAAGTGAAAGCAGATAAATATTAAAATTGACAAGGGAAATAGGTTTTGTTTTTGGTCACGGTTTTTATGATTAGTTTCCGCCAAAGTTTCACATTTCAATATGGATCAATAGTATCAATAAAAAAATATAATAAATAAATAAATAATTTTTATTTATATAAATAATTAAAAATATCAATAACAAACTGTGTGTGTGTGTGTGTGTGGCTTTCTCTTATCTCACCACACATCAGTACATTGGTGCTCAGTCAGACATTGTCACACTGCTGTTAAGGATCAACATCATATACAAAAAACACACACACACACACACACACACTTCAGAAACGTTAACTGGAGAACTAGATGTGCGATGTCATCAAATCGAATTGTTTTCCTCAGGACGAAGCCGGATGTTGCAGATGCACATCGTAGATCTGAACCAGACCAAAAAGATCAGCGCTTCCTGCACATGACCGAATTCTTGCATTTCCTTTTTGTCTTGATGTTTAAAACAAAATAAATAAAAATTTGCGATGATCAGACATGTTTAGTCTTATGATTACGGTTTTATATATCACACAATCTCAGGATTAACAAACACACACTCATGCATTCTGACTCATGAGTGAGCATGCCGAGTTAAATGCTGCCATGTTGTGTGTGTGTGTGTGTTTGTTTACACGGTGCTGATCCAGGATCAGTCCTGCGTGTAGCTGCGGTGCCTACACAGCGCTGATGTTCTGGGTCGGAGAGCCGAGCGAGTGAGTCAGTAGCGTGGGTCTGCGCCAGTGTTTCTGCCAGGGCTCGTTCTTTTCTGACAGCCACGTCTGTCCGTGAGCATGTGTGAGAGTGTGTGTGAGAGAGTGTGTGTGTGTTAAGCTCTGCCTGAGATTTGTTGTCCCTTTGGAGATGATGAGTGCATGTGGAAACCTGCCTCCTATCCAGAATTCCTAGCACAAAGCCTCCACTTCGGCACTATTCACAGGGTTGTGTGTGTGTGTGTGTGTGTGTGTGTGTTTGAGCTCTGGAGCTCTAACTCAGACTTCTGACACTGTTTTTACAGTTGTCCGTCTCTTGAAGTGTGTTTCGCAAGATTACACCAGGCTAGGGAGTTAAAAACAAAACAAAACAAAAATGTCATAATTTTGAGAATTGTGCTGAACGTACAGAGACGACAGCTGCCTTACAAACAAACAATAAGTAAATAAATAAATAAATAAAGTGATTGAAATTAGATTTGGACAATGTTTTTTTCTTTTAAAAATAATAATAAATTTTTTTTTCCCTTGTCTATTTTTTTCCTGCTCTTTATTGAGTAGGGAAAAAAAGTAAAGCTTAGCAGTTTTAATGTGGAGAACAACAAAAAAAAATATAAGTCTGTCCTCTAAAGCTGTCCGATGGTGAAGACGCAGACACAACACTGTTACAGTTGACGTGCGAGATTCATTTCCTTAGGTGCGGTTATGTTTTTTTGCCACATGATGGCAGTGTTGGGGGGAAAAAGACAAAAGAGTGGATTGGTGTGCTTTTTTACATTGTATATTCACATCAAAGGCGTATAAGACTCACTTTGGCGGACTTAAGAACAAATCCGACTTACAAACAAGTTCTCAAAGCAAAGCACGTTCGTAAGTCAGGGACTACCTGTACTAAAAGTATCTAATAAGCATTGTAATGTTGTGTAAGTTGTGTTTGATAGTTTAAATCTCATGTTTCATACAAATGCTAAGCTTCTGTTTTTTCCGTTTGTTCCTACTAATTTGCTCTTCTACACTCCAGTCCATTAGGTGGCGATATTGAATCAACCGTTTAAAAACTCTTAAATAAAAAAAAAAACCTATGAAGAAGCGATACTCTTGCAAAATGTGAGTATTTGTGGGGAGATTAAACTGGTTTCTAGGTTCTCCAGGAGCTCCGGTGTGTTTTTAAGGGATTTTTATGGGAAGTCTGTAGGTGAATCGATTCTGAATGGAAAACTGAACGTGATCACGAACCTCGGGAACAAATGTCCTCTCTCGCCTCGTCTGCCTACGTCGTGTAAACGTTTTATCTACATATGTCCGGTGCAACTGTGCGATTCCTCATGTTGGTTGAATCTTTGGGTAATTTTTCGATTCAGAATCGATTCACACTTTATAGGTTATTTAAGTAAACTTTCAAACATTAAATGGTCTGAAATTCTGAAATCATCTAAAAAAAATAAAAAAATACACATTACAGCTGTTACACGTAAAAAACAAACCACTTCCTAGTTCCACAAACGCTCACGTTGGTGCTATACCGCCACCTACTGGACTGGAGTGTGGAGCAGAGGATTACACAGATTAGATTAGACCGTGTTCATTAGATACTTTAGTTTTTAGTACTTGTGTTATAGCTGTTCAAATCGTGATGCAACCGGTGACTCATAACCTTCAGATGAATGAACGATTGGTCTTAAACCTGAGATTTTATTTATGTTAATCAGCTCTACTATGGTATCTTTTCATGTAGCTTTTAGTTTTTTTACGTGTTTGTGGGACGCAGCAAGCAGCATTTACTGATCACACCACAGGAAATGAAACCTCGACTCAAATTTCCCAGCAATAAATAATGCAAATGTTTAGTTCCTGTCTAGATTTTTACCTTTTCTGGGGCTTTTTTATTGTCCGACGTGTCAGACGTTCCGGTTTCAGTTAATATTGTCACACGAGTCCTGAAACTGACCTTTTTGTAATTACTCACACACGCCTGTATACGTCTTTCCTTTTGTTTTTTTTTGTTTTTTTTGTTTTTTTTGTTTTTTTTTTGTTTTGTTTTGTTAGCACTCACACACACACACACGTCTGATTCTTCTTGTGAGGACTTTACGTTAGCATAATTATTCCAGAAGCTAATTAACAAAGCTTTAATCATCAGTCTAAGGATAAGCGTCATTAACTTAAAACAAAAATGATGCACTTTCTTTTTTTTTCACACCTTAGATGTAAACATGAAACTTGACTAATTATATCTATCTATCTAGAATGTTTGTTTCGTTTTACACACACACACACACACACACACACACACACACACACACACACACACACACACACACACACACACACACACAGCGAACAAATTCAGCTGGTGGGATCCCCTCTGGGAGAAGGTGTGTGTGTGTGTGTGTGTGTGTGTGTTAAAGGGTGTGAAACTTTATACTTGTAGCAGAAGAACACGGAGGCCCATATTTTAGTTTCTCTCTCTCTTGCACAGGAAACACACACACACACACACACACACACACACACACACACACACACACACACCGCTCTGTTCTCTGTGCCATGCAGTGTGTCGAGATGCGGTTAGGTGTTGGAGGCATGTTTGTACTTCCTGAATACAGAAACATATTTACACCCTGTATCTCCATCAGCAGGGAGCTCGCGTGTACACACACACACACACACACACACACACACACACACACACACACACCCCATGCAAAAGTCCTTTTCTTTGGGAAAGTCTGTGTGTGTGTGTGAGGGAGAGACGTGAAGAAATACAGGCTTTAATGTCTAGAGGATTGATATTCTTTCTTTCTGTCCTCAGGGATTTGGCTCAAACGAGTGGCCTAGAAAAAAAAAAACACACACGAAGTCAAAACAAAACCGCGCTCAGGTTAAAAATCCGAACCCTGCGGATCAGATATGATGCAGACGTGTAGAGCAGCGTTTAGCACCGCAGAGCAGTTTTATTTTTTCTGATGAGTGTGACGAGATGGGCTTCACCACGATTACAGTTTTGCTTTAAGTGCAAATCCTCCTTCTGCGCGTATTTCAGACAGACGCTGTCCAGACGTTATCCAGAAAACAAAATGAGGAAATTGCATTTAGTCTGCGCGCACACACACACACACACACACACACACACACACACACACACACACACACACACACACACACACACACACAGAGAGAGAAAAAGTAAGGTACTAAACTAACTTTGTCTTTTTGACAAGAAAAACTCCTAACTTTAAAACTTTACTCTAATAATAAAAGAATTAATAAATTTAAAGGAAAAGTTCTTTTTAAAGCAGCGTTGCCGCGTCCATGTGGATGTGAGCGCAGGTTTTTTGGTCTGTAACTTTTCCTGCTTTTCAACGAAGACCCCTAATGCGTTTTCTTTTCTTTTCCTTTCATCAGGAACGTGACTATACGGAAAACATCTTTCATCATGTGCAAAAAAAAAAATTCATGCCGAGGTTCAGATGAAGCGCGAGAATCTCACGGATCTAGTTAGAGACGATATCTTTCAAAGTCACCGTAGATTGTAGACAAATTTCCCAGGATGCTCTATATGTAGTTTATTTTGTTTTGTTTGTTTATTGTTACAACAACTGCTTTCACTTTAAAGTAAACTTAAACTCACAACTTTTAATCTGTTAGGTTGGGATTTCAGGACACCAGTTAACTCGACTTGTCAGTGTTTGCAGGATTCTGTTTATTTATTATATATATATATATATATATATATATATATATATATATATATATATATAAAACATGTCTTAGAGTTATGAACCGTGTCTATAGCGAGGTGGTGCGCACACACACACACACACACACTGTGGTAAATCAACATGCTAATACACACTATGTTAGTTTCTTGCCAAGTGAAATAAACTCACAGGTGACAGCAAGGTGAAATTACTCGTCTTTTCAGTACTGTGTATTTTGGCACATATTGTATTTATACGTTTCATCCTGTGTGTGTAAGGAGTGAATTATTTTGTAATTAGTTTGTTAAAGTAATAATTAATAATGGTGGATGAGAGAAACGTGCTGCTTAGTAACAATGAAGATAAATGTTAAGTATTTAAAGTTAGTAGAGTTTGTAGTGTTTAAATTCAGCACTCGGTTTTTAAGGGGAGAAAAGTAATGTTATAAGGGACGGACTGCATTTAATTATTTATTAAACTTTTTAAAAAAAATTGTAACAAAAATTTTGGGGAAACCGTCATATAGAATCGGGATATTTATAAAAAATTGTGATGCGCATAGAATGGCCGTTTTAATCTCATTGATATAGTGATGACATCGTATCGAGGGGTGACTGGTGATTTCCATCCCTGGCCACGTATTCATAAGGCTTCTTAGAATTCTCTCAGAGAGCTCCTATCTTAGCCTAAAAAGTCCTAGCTGGGAGACTTAGACTAGAAGTGATTTAGAAAACTTCTTAGAGCAGCTCTGAGTAAGGAAAGTACTAAACCCTTTATATTAGTGAGGGGGTGTGGTCGACCCCGTTGCTAGGGATGATGCAGCACTTCAAGGACTGTGATTGGTTGATAAAAAAAAAATAACCTCTGACCTCTGTAAAGGTCTTGAAATGCGTTCTTTGTGAAAATAGAACAGACAGTGAAATCATAATGTTTGTATATAAAGAAATTAATCATGACTACAGGCTACTTCATGCAAAGTTTCTGTTCTAGGCTAAACATCTTAAAGAGATATCTTAAATTAAAACAGCCAAATGTTGAAAAACTTTTGAAGCAACCAATTTCCACACAGTAATTACTATATTAAAGTTTTTACATTTGTTTACCATACTGATTTTCTTTTTATAGGAGCAAAATGTCTCAGCTTTTACCAGTTTACATGATTATAGGACAGTCTGTTCAAGTTGCACATTTGGATGGTATGTAGCCAACAATCCAAGAGAGATGGAAAGAAGTAAAACAACAAGAAAACCAAATTAGACTGAAGAGCAGTGTTTACTTTTAGCTTTACGTTCAGTGTTTGCATAATGTTTCTTCTTTCCGCCATTTTGTCCTCTGCTGTAGAAACTCTTAAGAGCAGACAGGGGCTCTTAAGAGGCTTAACAATCTTTATCTTAGGAGCTGTTTTTAGGGGTAAGATGTTTCGTGAATCATTTTTATCTTAACTAAGATTTTGTCCTAAATTTAAGGGAAAATTCTAAGAGAATGTCATAATTCTAGGAATTTTCTTAGAATTTCGTCACTAGGAGCAACTTTTAGGCTTAAGAAGCTTCGTGAATACGGACCCAGGTCTTTATGTTGAGCTTTAACGATGACCTGAAAGCATCTGTTCCTAAGAGGCAGGTGAAGGAACGCCCTCGTGCTGAATCATTTCCATAGAAAATGCCTGATCTAGGCAGGGACTCATTCCTGGATATCATGACCAATAAGGAAATAAGAGCGAGTTTGAGCGAACGTTCTCAAACACATTTGAAAGAAGCTACAGATGGATCAATAAGCTCGTCGCTCTGGGATTAAAATGGTGTGATTTTATTAAACATGAATTTCCTGTGAAACAATGAGGAAATGATCATGTGAGCGGGTCCAGTGTGTGTGTGTGTGTGTGTGTGTGTGATACGACACGACACTCCTGATTCATACAGCCACCTTTAAACTATCGTGTCATTCCGAAGACGTCACTCAGTAAAAAAAATAATTGTTGAGATTTGGACGTCTTTGCGATGCGTTTGTTTGGGCTGCGATCCCTGGCATCTGGATATGAACTTAGTGTGTAAAGTTGGACCAAGTAGAAAGACATTAATGTTCCTTCATGCATTCGAATTTAGAAATACATTATAAACCGAACAAAATGTTCTCTTCAAACTTTTTTTTTTTTTTTTTTTTAAAGTGACGTCTGTACGAGTCTAACTGGTTTGTGCTGGAGAATTGTGTAACACCAGTAACGTCCATGATCGCACGCTCATGCCACTTGTGTGACTCTTTATTATTTTGTTGGCGTGCCAGTTCTCCCATTCCTTTTTTATTTTTTTTATTTTTTTTTTTTTATATAAGTGTTCAATTGTCTCCTTCAGAGGCAGCGAGGTTTTTCTGCCCGACCTGTCCAAACACGCTCCAGCAGCTGGCCTGCTTTCATACCCCTCCGCAGTTCTGCGATTCCTTTCATCACGTGTTTCTCCTCGGTTTGAGTGACTCATGGAATGTTGGAGCCGAATTAAGAGAGACGGGGAAGAGCTTCGACTTTTGCAGTTTTACGAAATCTCATCACACATATACAGTATGATGACTGGTGCGTTTATGTCTAAGCATGTTGTCGTTGTTGTTGTCATCCTCACAGTGTTAACCATGATGTATTACATTAACACTTTGATCTCGAGCACCGATGAGGGCGATTTTAAAAATGCACATAAGTCCATGTAAGGACATTTAAAGCACTTTTTTTTTTTTTTTTAGCATGATGCAAAGACGAGCACAAAGACCTTTTGGTGAGGCGAAGGTCTCAGAGGACGACACGGTTCAGTGCTCTTCTCTCAGTTTCAGGGAGATTAAGGATTATGAGTCGAGTCTAAAGGATTCAGTGGGATAGATGATGCCTGTGCAGATGTTTTCTCTCTCTCTCTCTCTCTCTCTCTCTCTCTCTCTCGCTCTCTCTCTCTCTCTCTCTCTCTCTCTCTCTCTCTCTCTCTCTCTCTCTCGCTCTCTCTCTCTCTCTCTCTCTCTCTCGCTCTCTCTCTCTCTCTCTCTCTCGAGTTTTCTCTCCTCAGGCAAAACCACTTGAACACACAAACACACACCCCGCCATAACAATCTCCAGACTCATACACACACACAACCTTGTTACGTTTACATAATGTGACTAAAACCAGACTAGTCCAATACAGCTAGTCCCCGAACATCTGAGGTATGAATTTCTACAGGTACGAACTAGATTCGTAGATGCGAACAACTCAAGGAAGTAGTGTTTATTTCTAAACAATCAGATGTTTATATTGTAATATGTGCTCGTGATAATGTATTATTTAAAGTTATTATTTATGTTGTGATGTGTGTGTGTGTGTGTGTGTGTTCTCGATGTGATAGTAATGTATTCGCTCTTCTCCTGCTCGACCCTGCAGGTTGCTCCAGGCCCTCAGCGGTGCTGCATGGCCGAGGAAACCTCACCGAGACCAACCGCGGCTCCTTCTCCATCGGCACGGTGCTGCAGTACAGCTGTGACCCGGGATACACGCTGAGCGGAGAGAGCGTCATCACCTGCACCGCACCAGGACGCTGGTCCTCCGCCACACCACACTGCCTCAAAAACGACCGTGAGTCTCCTACAATTACACACACACACACACACACACACACACACACACACACACTGAGGAGGTTAGCAGATTGGGCCAGCGTGGACAATTAGGATTAAACCCTGACGAACGTCACCTTCTTTAGATAAATATATCAGATTCATATTATTAACACATAAGGTTTAGCATGGACACACTTTTAAAACTACATTTATTATATACTGTATCTCGATTGTGTAGGTTTTTGTTGTTGTTGTTGTTGTTGTTGTTTTGTTCCCCCAGTGGTTCAGTATTCTTATGTAATTACCTCACTTTATTACACTTTTCTTGAAGTGTGTATATTTTTTTTTGGCTGACTTTTTATATTAATTATACTGTTTAATTGCAAATATTTTATTATAATTTAAAAAAAATGTTTACCAATTAAATACATTTTATTTGATTACAATTATAGATATGTTTTACTTATTATTTTATATAATTATAATTTTTTTGAATTTCTTATGGATTGTATTTTCCTTATTGCATCTTTCTTTCTTTTTTCTGATCTTTTTCTTCTTAATTTTAAGAAATAAATAAAGCACAGAAGATATTATCAGTATTCAATTATTAATTGTATTTTTACTATTTATTATTATTATTATTATTAATCATATATTTTTCTACTGTTCATTCTTATTTATTATTATTATTATTATTATTAATTTATTTTATATATTTTTACCGTTCGTTGTTGTTGTTGTTGTTATTTATTATTAATTAATTTTATTATATATTTTTACCATTCGTTGTTATTATTATTTATATTAATTATAATTATATATATATATATATATATATATATATATATATATTAATTATTATGTATTTACTTTATTATATATTTTTACCATTCGTTATTATTATTATTTAGATTAATAATAATACTTTTTTTATTATATATTTTAAGCATTTATTATTATTATTATGTATTTACTTTATTATATATTTTTACTATTCGTCGTTGTTGTTGTTGTTATTATTATTGTTAAATTATTATGTGTGTTCCAGTGTGTCGTCCCCCGAATGCTCCTGAGAATGGGGGGTACATGTGTCACCCCTCCCCCTGCCCCAGACTGACCGAAGGCACAGTGATCGAGTATTTCTGTGACGAAGGCTACACGCTGAAAGGGTACAGGTACCACACCTGCAGGAACGGAGACTGGGACTCGGCGGCGCCCATCATCTGTCACGTGGGACAGGGTGAATATTTCTGCAACACACACACACACTCGTATACCACACACACACACACACACACACACACACACACACTTAAAAAATAAACTGTCTGCTGTGTCATTTAGGAATCCGACCCGTCCTGGTTATTGTTTGATTATTTTTAGCTCCGGCTTTTATTTCCTAATTCCCTTTAACACGGAATAACTTCCTGTTCACTATAAGTGCTTACTACATTCAAGTTTTTTCACTAGGTTTAAGTCTATAAAAGCAATATTAGACAATGTCTTCAAAGATCTGAGTGTAATGTGGTGCTGCTTCTAGTGTCCTGAATTAGATAATTAATCTTCATTTAAGAAGTATGTGATTTTTAAAGAATGTCATGTCTCTCATACAAATTAATCCAGGGCTTTTTAAAATGGATTAATAATATATTGATCGTACTGAAGATATCATTTTACCTACAGGTTCAATCAAGATGATGTTATAATAGGAAATCTAAAAAGCAAATAAATCTGACCTGGTAGATAAGAGTGAACTGCTTTTAGAGACTGTTTATACATAATCACCGTCAGGGTTAAAGCTATTCTCATATACCAGAAATTTTAATTGATTATTTTTAATATTAAAAAAAAATGTTGAATGGCATGATTCCAGCCTCATTATTTATTTATTTTTTTACTCCTACATCAATCAACGAAGGTCATTCAGCTGCAAAGTCAAGCTGGGATCAAATCTTTTTTTTTTTTTTTTTTTAAACCATTTGAATATGTGAATAGGATGCAAATTAGCAGTTCGGTCAGACAGGACTAATTTTGCGTGCACAATTTATTCCCTCCAGCTGTTTTCCTCATTATTTTGTGTTTACGCCTCACAGGGAAGGACGAGCACTCTGCTCTGGGTATGCCAGCTCTCTCAATCATGGCCTCCACCGCCAGCTCTGTGGCCCTCATCCTGCTGCTGGTCGTCCTCTTCGTCCTGCTGCAGCCCAAACTCAAGTCCTTTCATCACAGCAGGTCCGACTCTGACCTTCTCGAACACGAAATGTTCACAAAAGTTCGCACAAAAATGTTGTTCTTTACCAGTAATCAGCTGTCTCTCATGCAGAAAGTTATTTTTTCCAGTAATTTAATGTAAAATCTTATATATTCTGGATACGTTACACACCAAGTGAAATATTTCAAGCGTTTCTTTTTGTTTCGCCGTAGACGTGAGCAGGGCGTATGCGGTCCGGCCGCCTCCCTCGTCGTAGAAGGGGTTCAGGTCTCTCTTCCTTCCTACGAAGAGGCGGTGTACGGCAGCGGCGGGACGGCGGCTCCTCCCCCGGAGTCCCGCGTAAACATCGTGCTCTCCGAGGGACCGCAAACGGAGTCTCCGGCTTCGGAGCTCGTCCAGTCCCGACCCGAGCACGACCTCCCCTCCACCTCCGCACGCTCCCGTCACTCCGAGACCGCGCTCGTTCACCAGGACCCCTCCACTTCCTCCTCTCCGTCGACCTCCTCTTCCACCCCCACCTGGGTGTCGGAGCAGCGCGGGGCGGCGGCGGCGCGTAGGCCGAGCAGCGACCAGCACAGTCTGCTCTCGCTCACCTCCGTAGAGGAGTATGGAGACGGTACGGCTCTGATCACTCACACGCCCTTTGACACCGAGTGGATTTTATTTATTTATGTATTTTTTCTCCTCCCCCCCCCCCCCCCCCCCAACCACACACAAACAAAAAGGACCATTCTGAGAAAGGAATGCATTCTAATGTTAATTGATGAAATATGAAATCCATAAAATAAAATAAAAAAACTTACAGATGCCACAGTTGTATACGTAGATAATTCTAAATCTATTGTCTGTAAGATTATACTTAATTATAGAGCTTCCTGAATGTTCCATCCGTAAGTGATCTGCAATTCAGACATACTTGTGGTCTGAATACCTAGTCTGTGGTTAGATAGCGCCCCCTTGTGCTTAAATGTATATTTTATTGGCAAAATATGGAGCATCTCGAGTTATTTTTTGATTTATTCTTTATAGACAAAATTTAGTTGTTCGTCCTTTCTAATCACTAAAAAAAAATAAACACCTTATTTGTTTATCATCTTTCACAGTCTGATTCACTTAAAGATTCAGACTGAACAATAAATAAGAAGAATATTCATAAAAGCGATGAGTAATTCTGCTATTGTCTTGACCGTGCACATCTTTTTATAAAAAAAAACAACAACAATAATTTGGCCTGTACTTTTAGTATGCACCCCCCCCCCCACCACGGTGCTGAGATCACGTGTCCCGAAACCTTTATTATAAATTTCTTCACAACAGATTTCACAGCAATTCATTTAAATATACACGAATAAAACATAAATGTTGTTGTTTATTGCGTTAAAAATTAAAAGCACTGTTGCACAACTCACTTTAAGTTCAATTTATTGCTATGACAATAACTTTAATGTTATAATAATATACACATCTCTCCGTTTCACCTCATTCTGCTTTTCTCTGTTTACCTCTATTTTGTTTTGGATATTACGCACTACCATGTTTTTATTTTTTTTTCCTAACAGTTTATACAGTTTATATTTATTTGCAGATATTTTTTCTTTTCTGCAGACATTTACTTTACAGATTTTATACAAATGTTTATTCAAGCTTTTTGCGCAAAACAAAAAAGTTTATTATCATCATTCTAACAGTTGTTTTATTTGTTATTTTATTTTATTTTATTTTATTTTTTACTCTGCATGCCTTAAGTTTTTTAAGTTGAATTGAAAAATGATACGGTCTAGAAGAAACAAAACACTCTGTCTCAGCACACAGATCAACTCCGTCGTGTCACTGATTATTTTCCCGTAACGGCTCGACTAAATCAATATTTCTTACTCTTTGACTCAGTGACGGTTTATTCTTCTTCTCTGGTCAACAGATATCCCTCTGCTGAAGGAGGCCTGAGACGGCGCACACGCAGCGTCCTCCTGTCTGTGGATGATGACCAGGACTGTGGCTCCTCAAGCTTTTTACCAAACCCCCTCCCCGCCCACCCATTGCTGCCGTACAGAATGCAGGAGTAACCAAATGCCTCTCGATCCGATCTCTCCCGAACTCTCCGAGCTGCGGCCGTGTAATCGCTCATCCTTCGCCATCGTACTCCACCTTCTCCCTGAAAACTACCCCAGCGCACAGATGCTATAGAATATACCGGATCATGTGCGACACACGTACCTGCAGGCTGACGTTCACCGATCCCGACGGCGTACTAACAACCACTCGTTATCACCATCAGTGACTCTCTGACCTCTGACCCCATAAGGTTAACTAAATCAGGATGGGTTTTAATTTTAAATGCTGCATGAGCTGTGCATCTCGATACACCGTCCCTCCGTCACCCGCCTTCCAACCTAACACACACACACACACACACACACACACACACACACACACGCACTCACGAGAGCACGCATGCTGCACATGATGGACGAGCGAGATACAGGGACGAACTGCTTCACATAGTACTGTATTCAAAGACATGCTTGCCTTTACTTTCGCTGCAAACTCTGCGCGTGTGTGTTTTTTTGGCTTTACACGTTTGACTGAACGAAGAGGGCTTAAAAAAAAAAAGTTTATTTTTTATTTTGACTCCACTTAGGATTTGCAATTTTACCTCCCCTTTTTTCTTCTTCTTCCCACTGAGAGATCATCATGTGTAATATCATGTCGTATCATATCGTATATATAGAACAAATCTTGGGTTTGTTTAGCTTTTAAATGTCTCCGGGTTGTTCTTCGGTTTGTCCAGCTGTGCTAAACAAACAGGACGAAACAAGTTACAATTGGCGACAACCGTGTGAAGGGGTGGACCGATCTCATTTAGGCGCCAAGCGATCTGTAATTTTTTTTATTTTTTATTGTTACACAATTGTAAAAGGTAGAAAAAAAAATCTACTTTGCAACCCTGAAAAGAAAAATGGGGAAAAAAAACACAAATGGTAAACGGTAAAACATGTTGGGTTCGCTTTCATAAAAAGAAAAAAGAAAACATTGAAAAGATTTTTTTTTATTTGCCTAAACGTGCCACTTTACAATTGGATCATACGTCATTCTCCTTGCTGTAAAGCGACGTGAAGCTGCTTTTTAATTTTTTTATCTCACCAACTGCCGCACAGCGCACAAAAGCAACGATTATTGATAGGAGCGTTTTAGTTTTTCCTAGGTATGTTAATTATCCTGAGGGAATGCTAGATAATACTTCCAGACTGTAGCAACGAAGACAACTAAGGAAAAAGTCGTCAGTTTAAAGCGAGGCGTCTAAGCCAATGGTTATGCGATTCACCAGGATTCAACCAATACGATATTATCATGTTACCCCGGTGCAGATTCGATTCATATTGTGATTTCTTTATTTTTATTTTTTTTTATATATCCTGATTTGAACAGTTTAGAGCACACACCCCCTATAGGATCATGGAGGAACTGCAACTTTTTACCATTTCAAATGCAAATATATATATATACATATATATAAATTAAAAGAAAATTTTTTATGAATTATATTTCGGAGTCGTTGCGGTGAACTGACACTGGAAAGAATCAAGAAATATAACTGAAACTGATCTTTTTTTCCCCTTCCATCTCTATTAGACAGGTTAAATACTGTCTTTTCACGTGCAATGGTTGAATACTGCATTGTAAATTTTTGCCGGAGATATGTTAAGGAGATGATAAAAAGTAATGCTGAATAAAATAGCTTTTTTTTTTTTTTTTTAACATCATGCTTTTGATTTAAATGTTGCCAGTACATCTTATTTCCTTTCCTGCGTAACACATCTGAAGAAAGTGCGATCTTCCTCTCTGTGTGTGAGAGAGAGTTTGCCAGCGCTCCCTCCATGACCGCAATAACGTGGTTTTGCTCGTTTAGACAGTCTAATTTATTAGCTTTTAAAGCACTAACGTTGATAATAAATGTATGATTTGTCCATCCCTGAACGAATCTCAACAACTAAAATTAAGCATTAATTGTTTTTTTTCCCCAACAAGCCCGTAGTTTTTGCACACCTTCAAATAGCTCATCATCGGACATGTCGATAGCAAACGAATTTGTCATTACACGCCCCAATGTTCCGTTTTTTCTTTATTTTAAAATTTAAAAAAAGGGGGGGGAAAAAACTGTGGGTTGTGTGGACGGACATCTATTTTTTATTTTTTTTTCTCTCTGCAAACTGGTTCAAAGCCGAGTTTTCGCCTTAACACAGACTTGTATATTTCGTGATTTTTGTAATCATGTCGATTCATCTTCAGTTTTCCCTTGACACACCTTACCCTACATTACGTCTCCTATGCATTAACAGTCTTGCGGCTTTTTCACAGGGTGCCGGGTTCTTCGTTCTTCTTTTTATTTATTTTTTGCTGTTTTCCTTTCACAAAGTTTTTTTTTTTTTTTTTTAAATTCCATGACTCTGATATCTGTGGTTCACTGCAGGTCAAGTTGTACATTCTGTTCTTTCAGTTGAGTACTTAAAAAAAAAAAAAAAATGAAAGAAATGAAAAACAAATCCTTGACACCATTGTATGGTGTTAATTGTCTCATCTTACCATTTCCAAGTTGATTTATTCTCTCTGTACATTGCAGTGGGTGTGAAGATAGTATTTTAATATTTGTATAAAGTTTAATTTAATTCTACAGTTTGTGTGTGTACATAACTATTTCTAATTAAAGCTTTCTTTTAAAGTGCACCTTTTGACTGAGAGTGACTTTTAAAGGTGACCGTGATGAAAACAGTCCTTGAACATAGAGGATAAAGAGGATGGCTTTTATAATTAATTTTCTTTTTGTCTAAAGACAGCAGACATAGAAGCAGCTTTATTTATGCTGAGCTTTTTATAGTTGGTTCTCTGACGGAGAAGATTTAGAGTTAGTGAAGAACATTCAAACTTAAGTGTTGTTTCTGTAGGAAAAAAAAAGTCTGGATGCCTTACCCTGGTATTAGACCAGGTGACGACTCGGTGGTATTCTTGGTAATTCTGAATCTCGCCAACAGCAGCACCACGTCTCTGCTCTTTAAGTGCCAAAACTGGAAGAGATCTGGTTGTATGAGACACAACACTGAGGCACATGAAATTAGCTGTGTAGGATCACTGGCAGCACTAGTCAGGAGTATCCTCGGAGGTTATGGTTGACAAACCACTGAATGTCCAGTATTAAAGTTCATACTGTATATGAACATAAACTATATGCACTCTGTGACGGCGACAGAGACAGTTTTTGTCTATTCAAAAAAAAGAGTCGGCTCACATTCGCCTAAACGAGTTGTTAGCAAATCTATTTTTACTCTGTTACGGATCCACGTCACTCCGTAACATATTTGCATAATGTCCGCCCACGTTCTACATCGCGAACAACTTGCAAGCCATCTTAGAATTAACGTTACCGCATTCTTGTTAACATACAACACTTACCACTGAGAGACGTCCTGCTCCAGTTGTACTAGCGAAACAGTTTCTTGTCGATGTGCCACTTCAACCGTTTCATTGTCAGACTCCGGCTCAAATCGATATGGTAAAACCGACGCCTTCTTTTCTATGTATTGACGCGTCTCCCGAGCCGGCGTTCAGTTATGGTAATGGGCGTTTCGTTTTCCGACACACGCTGTAGCGGTAGAATGATCATAAAGGGCCGCGCCATCTAACCAATCACAGCAGTGAGGGCTCACGGAAAGGAGGGGTTTAGACAGACTGATTCTTCGAACTGCTTCACACGAGTCATTTACGAATCATTTAGAAATGGGGTCAAATTAAATCTATTTTTGGGGAAAACTAAAGTGTTTTTTGACCCTGCGTACATGTAAACCTGTTTTAAGAGACTCATTAAGCAACATTAGCAACCTTTAAAACTTTTTCTTAAAATGCCCCTATTATGCCAATTTTAAAAGTTGGGCTTTTTAAGTACATGTAGTCCCTTTTAGGGCAAAGTTGACTTGTTCCCAGGACAGTGGGTATCCGTCCCACTGTGGAAGATGCTGCTCTCATTTCTTGCAGTATAGCTCATAGTCTGAGAAAGGCCTAGTAACTACTGTATGAAGATCCGAGCAGAGAGACAGGCTAAACCAACCAATCTGCTAGCCGCATGGAAGTCACTCAGGTTCAACCTTTTTAAGGATGTGTCTTTTTCCTGAGCTAAACAAAAACATGAGACACTCAAGGTTTGCTTTCAACATTAAATTAGATCATACTGAATGCACAGTCAGCACCTCCCAGCACCACCTGAAGCTAGGATTGTTAAATATTAGATGTAAGAGATGTGAAGTCGTTATACAGTGGCTTGCAAAAGTATTCGGCTCCCTTGAACTTTTCCACATTTTGTCACATTACAGCCACAAACATGAAACAATTTTATTGGAATTCCATGTGAAAGACCAATACAAAGTGGTGTACACGTGAGAAGTGGAACGAAAATCATACTTGATTCCAAACATTTTTTACAAATAAATAACTGCAAAGTGGGGTGTGTGTAATTATTCAGCCCCCTGAGTCAATACTTTGTAGAACCACCTTTTGCTGCAATTCCAGCTGCCAGTCTTTTAGGGTATGTCTCTACCAGCTTTGCACATCTGGAGACTGAAATCCTCGCCCATTCTTCTTTGTAAAACAGCTCTAGCTCAGTCAGATTAGATGGACAGCGTTTGTGAACAGCAGTTTTCAGATCTTGCCACAGATTCTCGATTGGATTTAGATCTGGACTTTGACTGGGCCATTCTAACACATGGATATGTTTTGTTTTAAACCATTCCATTGTTGCCCTGGCTTTATGTTTAGGGTCGCTGGAAGGTGAACCTCCGCCCCAGTCTCAAGTCTTTTGCAGACTCCAAGAGGTTTTCTTCCAAGATTGCCCTGTATTTGGCTCCATCCATCTTCCCATCAACTCTGACCACTGTAGTTGATGAAACTCACTGGTCAGAAGCTTAAGTAATGTGTTTCACAGAAATATGGATTCAACCAAATAAATATATAGATCAAGAGAGGCATTTGAAATTCCTAATATTAGCATTACACTTTATGGACCCTCCACAGCGTTTATATCACAGGGTGATGAGCTGTGATTGGATCACGCTGTCAGGCAACGGAATGCTTAAAGAGGAAAAAACTAGCACACTTGTATAAATCTTACATGCTTAATTAAACCAAACCATCTGGAAATTCGAAGATAAATAACTACTGTACACACTGTAAACCCAAATGCTCAAAATAATCAAAATTATTGAGTAGCATAAACTTAATCTTCTGAAACAGTTCTACTAACCTAAATATTTTGAGTTCATGTGACTTTTTTTTATAGTTTTTGAGTGAATTAAACTCATTATTTTTAATTAACTGAAGTGTCACTTAGGTGTATAATTTAGCTGTACTTATTTCTTGTTGTTTCAACATTGTGTGTGCTTGCATGTGTGTGTGTGTGTGTGTGTATGTGTGTGTGTGTGTGTGTGTAACCAATTGTTTGTCATTTTTTTTTATTAAAGTATATGAATTTAAATAAATGAATATTTTTAAAAAAAACTTTATTTTCCTAATAATGGTTGGGTCTTACTCAGCTTCTTTTTTTTACCAAGAAAAATATTTAATTCAATCTAAGCACTAATTTTAAACAAAAAATTTGTTTGATTAAAAAAGTTAAGACTCGGTTGATGTAAGGGTCATCATTTTATTGGCTTACGAGGCTCACTTGACCCAAGGTCAAACGTGCATCACGTGGATAAGTACGTTGGCGCCACAAGTGACTGCAGTGCAGTGAGGAGGATGTAAGCTTCAAGATGTCGGCAGTTTTCAGCAACGTCGGTGTCACGGTAAGTGTTAAATGTGTTTTTAAACAGTGGTTTATCTAGTGAACAGTTGCAGTAGTTTAATCAAAACAAAACTTTAAACAGCGTTCGTCAGTTACGTATATTTACATTCAAAAGTCATGGATGCCTAGCAAGAAATAACTGGTGAAATAGGCCTAACGAAAACAATGAACGACGAAGCACGTTATACATCAGCTAACTTACATAAAGTCTATAATTCCGCGTGTACGATTTAGCCAAACGTTACATTTGTTTTAAAGACATTAGGCGCTGAGATTGTTGTGTCGACACGTGATACGCGATAAAAAAAAACATGGCCATTGCTCATTTTGGCTGGTGTCCACAAAACTAGATAACTAAAAATATACTTTTCCCAATGTGTTGGCGTGCCACTGATACGCAAACTAGGGAGCTGAAGAGCATGTGCCATGGGCGTCGCTAGGCCATTTTTAGGCGGGCTTTATCCCCCCTAACATTTGTACTCGGCCCCCCTAAAAATTCTCCATAAGTTTCACACAAATTGCTGGTCCCCCATCATCGTCCCCTTTAAATTTGATATGAAAGTGTCGGCAGACTTCGGCTCCTCCCCGTCTTTCAGCGGGTCTTCAATTCGCCATCACAGAGGCGGGATTAAGTCAAGGTGTGTGTTTATGATAAATTGTTCTATCTGCATCAGTGCAGTCCTTTCTCATAAATAGTTTACAAAATGTCATGAGGGATTAATCAGTTAAATCTTCGTTGTTCACCCTCATCACACCAGCTGTTTCCTCCAGTGAACATGAAGCCTTTAATACAGACTCTATGAAGCTATAGTCTACTTTAAAAAAAACAATCATGCTGCTGCTGCTTTAATTGGAAAACCTAACTGTCTATATAACATTACACAGTGCATATGGCATTAACTACCATAGAGTTATGCAGATAAATGAATAAAAATAGTGACAGACAGCATTCAGTGCTCTCGTTTAACTGTATAGCAGTGTGATTTACAGAGATAGAAAAATCCTTTTTTTTTTTTTTTTAAATAAATATTGTATTAAATAATGTCCGAAATCGTAAAATACATTTATTAGCCTTAGAGTAGGGTTTTTGTCACTTTGATTTAGAAAGTTACTTCCTTTTTTTTAATGAATAGAGACAAAAAAATTATATTAAGAAGATGCTTTTAAAAAATTACATAAAAATAACTTGTCTATATTAATGAATTTGAATAAATAGCCTAGTAGCTATGAAATTTTAAGGGGTAAATGGAGAACATACTGTTTTATTTATGTAGCTAAAACACAAAATTAGACTAGATAACATGATCAAAGTTTTAATATTTATATTTATGGAAGGTTTTTCAAGTCACATGAAGAAAAAAAAAAAGAATGAACAGATAAATGTTTGACACTATTGGCCCCCACACAGTTTATTCCATTGTCCAACCTCATAGGTGTTGTTTATATTGCTAATCAGTGCAAGTTTAGTTATATGCTGTTTTCTGGTTCCATTTTTCATACAGTAATGCAATGGTAGCTGAGGCTCTTGTGTTAAAATATCCTTGCTTGAAGGAAGCAGGATCTAAAAATGGATGGAAGAATAGCCTAAAGTTTAAGATGGGCAACTAGAGGAGCAAGATGAGAAGCGCTGGATGTTCAGAGATCTCAGTGAATGCTGGAAAAAGAAGTAGAATGAATCCTGACAATGAAGCTTCACATTCAAATATTAAACGAGCAGAAGTAAACTTTCTGCCCAACTTTCCCCAAGGAGAAAATCCCTCAACCCTTGAACAGCTGAGGCAGAAAGTCATTGATGAAATGAAGAAAGCTGAGAAGAACTTACCGCTTATAAAAAAGATGATGCAAACCACTTTTGCCCTGCGGCGACAAACCATAGTGAAGACATGCCCACCAGTGAAAGAGCTCATGGAACTCTGGCCTGCACTCAAAATGGAATCTGAGGTAATGTAGTAGCACTTTTTACTGTTATTTCTTTTTTTGACAACATATAGGGCATTCAGGAGCTGTTTTCTGCCTTATATGGAAGGGTAGTAGATTTGCCAGAATCACATAGTTAATATGGCTGTGTTGTCTGTCTTTGGTTTAAAATTTAGGTGTCTGCAGAGTTCCAACGGATTACAAACCAGAACCTGCCCAACACATTCTACTCTGAGCTTGACCGATATCTTCCTAGACTGATGACCCTGTTCAGACAGAAGGCAAGCAGAACCAGGAAGACGTCAGATGCTTTGACTGAAATCCTAAAAATCCATGATGAACAGGTAAAAATATTGTTATACCTATTTTATAAGTCTAATTCTTAATTAAAAGAGGAACATTGGAAAACATTTGAGAATTTTATGATTCAAATGAGCTTTGAATACAACATGTCCACTTTTTTTTTCCGGTATTTGTCTGATTTTGTATATCTGATTGTAATGTTTAACAGTAAATAGGTTATGTACAATCTCTTTTTATATAGGAGTTTCATGACATACAGTACACACCAAGCGTGTTACTGTTCTTCATGCCCTTCCTGTGTATCTACGTGAGGCTGTCTGAGTTTTTCAAGACCTGCGCAGTGAGTTTTATTTTTTTTTTAAATCTCATGACTATAAGTAGGACTGCAACTAACGATTATTTTGATAATCATATGCATGTGTGTGTATGTGTGTGTGTGTATATGTATGTGTGTATGTATGTATATATAATATACACACACACACGTATACATACATATACACACACATACATATGATTATCAAAATAATCGTGTATATATAAATAAAATATATATATATATATATATATATATATATATATATACATATACATACACACACATACGTTTGTGTACATGTATATATGTATGTTAAAAAATACACTGACCTATAGTCACAAATTTACTGTTATTTGCATTCACTGAAAACCACAATAACTAAATGTAATCTACTGTAATTCACACCATGTAATTTAAGATGATCTAAAGTAGCACCATTTAACTAATCACTATTGCTCATGAGGTGATTGCGCAATATGATGCTAGCGAGTAGCAGGTGAACAGATCTAGCGCGACTGTCTCGAAGTTAGCAAACAGTTTAAACAAAAGCACTTAAAGTATACAACTTTTACACGATGAAGAGATACAGTTGTTACTTACTCTGCTGATGTTTCACCATCCGTAACACCAACATGTTTTCTTTTTAAGTGTTCGTGCATGACTGTGGTACTGCCATGCCATGAAAGCGTGCGGTTACCGATACCTCCCATACCTTGGAGGACTTGGGGCCCACGCTTTTTCCTGCAGACGCTTCTGTAACCGTCATTGCGCATGCGGCTGTGTATATCTTTGTGTATTTGTTCATCTTGTGGTCGCGCTCCTCAGTAACGTGAGCAGCCCAACTAATCGATAACGGCATTGGTTGGCAACAAATGTAATTATCGATTAGTTGTTGCAGCCCTAATATTAAACAGTTCATATGAATACAGACATACTTGCACGCTTACTCTTGCTCAGTCTTTCAAATCAGTTTGTGTGATTTGAAGAGATTAGAAGCGATTTGTTTTCTTTGACCTCACTGTGTATTTAAAAAAAAAAAAAAAAAAAAAAACACTTTGGTACTACATTGCTTTAAACAAAATGAAGCATTTTTATAGGTTTTTAGCATAGTAATTTCTTATTTGCTGGGTCCTGTAGAACACTGATCATCTGTTTAAAATCGTCATACTGTAGTTTGTTCACACAACAATAAAAATCATTAAACTTTGTCAGTTTGTCTGAAGCAATATTGTTTGTTAAATCTCATGACTAACTAAATGCCTTTCTTTGCACTAAACCTGCTGTAAATATTTGTTAAATCTTAATAAAAAATATTTTTATATCCTTTATTTTACAGGACACATCTGATGAGCCAGAGCTTTTAGATGTTTGAGTAGCCCGCCTTACAGTCGTCAAAGATAATGACAGAAGTCCAGTTCACTTCCAGCCTGTGAAAATCTGTCATTGAAAGTGGGGTTGTGGGCAACCTCCCCAGATTTGCTGATGCCTTCCTGGTAATATTTGGACTGATCTATGCATTACACCTCAGCTATCCCAGGGGACTGACCAACACTTTTGAATTCATTCAGGAGATTTTTCTTGTTCTTGACGATGATGAACTGTCACCCAAGTTACAGAGTCTCAAAAATTACTTGATGTGCATGTAGAGATTTATCAGAATAATTACTAAGGCTTGGCACTTCCTCTGTAGTTCAATGTAGGTTATTTCTGTAAAAATAATCGTTAAAATGTTTCTGCACCAATTGTTTTTTGTCCCCACAATATGCAGTGTGCCATTTGTATTTATTAATGTTATTTTGCATTAATACAGCTCTTGTTCTTGAGAGTTGTTAAGTAGAGCTGGGTAGCACTTGATAACTGTACGTGTATTTTAGTTGTAAATGGTCCATGTTGTAAAGTTTCATGCAGGTTCACAAATTTGTCATTTTAGAGGTGCTATTTTAATCTGGTCTTCAGGTTTTAGCCTAGTGCATCTCTGAATGTTATGTTTCTATCTTTTAAATTAACACTGCAGTGTTAAATAGAGGGCAAGATTTCAGTGTAACTCACTAACTTAAACTGTTGAAGTTGTTTGTACTCAAAATATTTGAGGCAACGAGTTACCACAAACATTTTAAGTTTTGAGACATACAATTTTGAGTCTTGTCTGTCAAAGCGTTTGAGTTACATGTACTTGTAAAATAAATATCAAAGGCTAATAAATATAGAGTTGATGCTACTTAAAAATGGTTCTTTGTGTACTTATTTTTTTTTTTTGTAACGTTAACTTAATACCATGAGAGAGGGTAATGAAAATTTTAAGTCACTATAACTGAAAATATTTAAGTTGACTTAATGACTAGTTTTAATTTAACTGTAATTAAATTGTTTATGTAGCATGTAATCCAAATATTTAACCTTTGAAATATATATATATATTTTTTTAAGTTCATGAACTTAAACATTGAGGCAACGAGTTACATCAATTTTTTTTGAGTTCTGCTTACTAATTTGGTTTTGCAGTGCATCGGGAGTACTTCAAACAGCATGGATAGGAAAGCATGGACATTTAATACTCCAGCAAAAGTAACATGTGTCCACTACAGAAACCTTAATGCGCTAAGTCAGTATCACATCTCCCCTTTATTTCCAAGATCCTGGAAAATGTGGAAGCACTGCATGCCATCCCTAAACCGAGGTCTCAAACTAAGTGCAGATATTCAATGTTAATTGATTAAACAATCAATCTAAGCAGACATTCCTGAACAAGAAGAAACACCTGACTGTTCCAAAGAACTGACACTGGAGACTCTGTAACATCATTAACATTAAATGAACATCGCACAGGAAAAGTGAGCGAGATACAGGGACGAACTGCTTCACATAGTACTGTATTCAAAGACATGCGTGCCTTTACTTTCGCTGCAAACTCTGCGAGAGTGTGTTTTTTTGGCTTTACACGTTTGACTGAACGAAGAGGGCTTAAAAAAAAAGTTTATTTTTTATTTTGACTCCACTTAGGATTTGCAATTTTACCTCCCCTTTTTTTCTTCTTCTTCCCACTGAGAGATCATCATGTGTAATATCATGTCGTATCATATCGTATATATAGAACAAATCTTGGGTTTGTTTAGCTTTTAAATGTCTCCGGGTTGTTCTTCGGTTTGTCCAGCTGTGCTAAACAAACAGGACGAAACAAGTTACAATTGGCGACAACCGTGTGAAGGGGTGGACCGATCTCATTTAGGCGCCAAGCGATCTGTAATTTATTTTTTTTTTTTTATTGTTACACAATTGTAAAAGGTAGAAAAAAAAATCTACTTTGCTACCCTGAAAAGAGAAACGGGGGAAAAAAACACAAATGGTAAAAGGTAAAACATGTTGGGTTCGCTTTCATAAAAAGAAAACATTGAAAAGATTTTTTTTATTTGCCTAAACGTGCCACTTTACAATTGGATCATACGTCATTCTCCTTGCTGTAAAGCGACGTGAAGCTGCTTTTTAATTTATTTTTTTATCTCACCAACTGCCACACAGCGCACAAAAGCAACGATTATTGATAGGAGCGTTTTAGTTTTTCCTAGGTATGTTAATTATCCTGAGGGAATGCTAGATAATACTTCCAGACTGTAGCAACGAAGACAACTAAGGAAAAAGTCGTCAGTTTAAAGCGAGGCGTCTAAGCCAATGGTTATGCGATTCACCAGGATTCAACCAATACGATATCATGTTACCCCGGTGCAGATTCGATTCATATTGTGATTTCTTTATTTTTTTTTTTAAATATATCCTGATTTGAACAGTTTAGAGCACACACCCCCTATAGGATCATGGAGGAACTGCAACTTTTTACCATTTCAAATGCAAATATATATAAATACATATATATAAATGAAAAGATAAATTTTTATGAATTATATTTCGGAGTCGTTGCGGTGAACTGACACTGGAAAGAATCAAGAAATATAACTGAAACTGATCTTTTTTTCCCCTTCCATCTCTATCAGACAGGTTAAATACTGTCTTTTCAAGTGCAATGGTTGAATACTACATTGTAAATTTTTGCCGGAGATATGTTAAGGAGATGATAAAAAGTAATGCTGAATAAAATAGCTTTTTATTATTATTTTTTTTTAACATCATGCTTTTGATTTAAATGTTGCCAGTACATCTTATTTCCTTTCCTGCGTAACACATGTGAAGAAAGTGCGATCTTCCTCTCTGTGTGTGAGAGAGAGTTTGCCAGCGCTCCCTCCATGACCGCAATAACGTGGTTTTGCTCGTTTAGACAGTCTAATTTATTAGCTTTTAAAGCACTAACGTTGATAATAAATGTATGATTTGTCCATCCCTGAACGAATCTCAACAACTAAAATTAAGCATTAATTGTTTGTTTTTTTTCCCAACAAGCCCGTAGTTTTTGCACACCTTCAAATAGCTCATCATCGGACATGTCGATAGCAAACGAATTTGTCATTACACGCCCCAATGTTCCGTTTTTTCTTTATTTTAAAATTTAAAAAAAAGGGGGGGGGGGAAACTGTGGGTTGTGTGGACGGACATCTATTTTTTATTTTTTTTTCTCTCTGCAAACTGGTTCAAAGCCGAGTTTTCGCCTTAACACAGACTTGTATATTTCGTGATTTTTGTAATCATGTCGATTCATCTTCAGTTTTCCCTTGACACACCTTACCCTACATTACGTCTCCTATGCATTAACAGTCTTGCGGCTTTTTCACAGGGTGCCGGGTTCTTCGTTCTTCTTTTTATTTATTTTTTGCTGTTTTCCTTTCACAAAGTTTTTTTTTTTTTTTTTAAATTCCATGACTCTGATATCTGTGGTTCACTGCAGGTCAAGTTGTACATTCTGTTCTTTCAGTTGAGTACTTAAAAAAAAAAAAAAAATGAAAGAAATGAAAAACAAATCCTTGACACCATTGTATGGTGTTAATTGTCTCATCTTACCATTTCCAAGTTGATTTATTCTCTCTGTACATTGCAGTGGGTGTGAAGATAGTATTTTAATATTTGTATAAAGTTTAATTTAATTCTACAGTTTGTGTGTGTACATAACTATTTCTAATTAAAGCTTTCTTTTAAAGTGCACCTTTTGACTGAGAGTGACTTTTAAAGGTGACCGTCATGAAAACAGTCCTTGAACATAGAGGATAAAGAGGATGGCTTTTATAATTAATTTTCTTTTTGTCTAAAGACAGCAGACATAGAAGCAGCTTTATTTATGCTGAGCTTTTTATAGTTGGTTCTCTGACGGAGAAGATTTCGAGTTAGTGAAGAACATTCAAACTTAAGTGTTGTTTCTGTAGGAAAAAAAAAAGTCTGGATGCCTTACCCTGGTATTAGACCAGGTGACGACTCGGTGGTATTCTTGGTAATTCTGAATCTCGCCAACAGCAGCACCACGTCTCTGCTCTTTAAGTGCCAAAACTGGAAGAGATCTGGTTGTACGAGACACAACACTGAGGCACATGAAATTAGCTGTGTAGGATCACTGGCAGCACTAGTCAGGAGTATCCTCGGAGGTTATGGGTGACAAACCACTGAATGTCCAGTATTAAAGTTCATACTGTATATGAACATAAACTATATGCACTATCTGTGACGGCGACAGTGCACGATAAATGAAGTTTTTGTCTATTCAAAAAAAAGAGTCGGCTCACATTCGCCTAAACGAGTTGTTAGCAAATCTATTTTTACTCTGTTACGGATCCACGTCACTCCGTAACATATTTGCATAATGTCCGCCCACGTTCTACATCGCGAACAACTTGCAAGCCATCTTAGAATTAACGTTACCGCATTCTTGTTAACATACAACACTTACCACTGAGAGACGTCCTGCTCCAGTTGTACTAGCGAAACAGTTTCTTGTCGATGTGCCACTTCAACCGTTTCATTGTCAGACTCCGGCTCAAATCGATATGGTAAAACCGACGCCTTCTTTTCTATGTATTGACGCGTCTCCCGAGCCGGCGTTCAGTTCTGGTAATGGGCGTTTCGTTTTCCGACACACGCTGTAGCGGTAGAATGATCATAAAGGGCCGCGCCATCTGACCAATCACAGCAGTGAGGGCTCACGGAAAGGAGGGGTTTAGACAGACTGATTCTTCGAACTGCTTCACACGAGTCATTTACGAATCATTTAGAAATGGGGTCAAATTAAATCTATTTTTGGAGAAAACTAAAGTGTTTTTTGACCTTGCGTACATGTAAACCTGTTTTAAGAGACTCATTAAGCAACATTAGCAACCTTTAAAACTTTTCCTTAAAATGCCCCTATTATGCCAATTTTAAAAGTTGGGCTTTTTAAGTACATGTAGTCCCTTTTAGGGCAAAGTTGACTTGTTCCCAGGGTGGGTATCCGTCCCACTGTGGAAGGTGCTGCTCTCATTTCTTGCAGTATAGCTCATAGTCTGAGAAAAGGCCTAGTAACTACTGTATGAAGATCCGAGCAGAGAGACAGGCTAAACCAACCAATCTGCTAGCCGCATGGAAGTCACTCAGGTTCAACCTTTTTAAGGATGTGTCTTTTTCCTGAGCTAAACAAAAACATGAGACACTCAAGGTTTGCTTTCAACATTAAATTAGATCATACTGAATGCACAGTCAGCACCTCCCAGCACCACCTGAAGCTAGGATTGTTAAATATTAGATGTAAGAGATGTGAAGTCGTTATACAGTGGCTTGCAAAAGTATTCGGCCCCCTTGAACTTTTCCACATTTGGTCACATTACAGCCACAAACATGAAACAATTTGATTGGAATTCCACGTGAATACAAAGTGGTGTACACGTGAGAAGTGGAACGAAAATCATACATGATTCCAAACATTTTTTACAAATAAATAACTGCAAAGTGGGGTGTGCGTAATCATTCAGCCCCCTGAGTCAATACTTTGTAGAACCACCTTTTGCTGCAATTACAGCTGCCAGTCGTTTAGGGTATGTCTCTACCAGCTTTGCACATCTAGAGACTGAAATCCTCGCCCATTCTTCTTTGCAAAACAGCTCCAGCTCAGTCAGATTAGATGGACAGCGTTTGTGAACAGCAGTTTTCAGATCTTGCCACAGATTCTCGATTGGATTGAGATCTGGACTTTGACTGGGCCATTCTAACACATGGATATGTTTTGTTTTAAACCATTCCATTGTTGCCCTGAGGTCTCAAACCTACAAAAAGTGTAGATGTTCAATGTTAATTGATTAAACAATCAATCTAAGCAGACATTCCTGAGCAAGAAGAAACACCTGACTGTTCCAAAGAACTGACACTGGAGACTCTGTAACATCATTAACATTAAATGAACATCGCACAGGAAAAGTGAGCGTTTTTTTATTTATTTATTTATTTTTATATCAGTTCCTGTGAATGAGCTGTTGCTATGGAAATGATAATGCATAAGAATGAGAGTATTAATATAAACCTATCACTATTGACCATATAGCCTGCTCTTATTGAAAATTAATAAACACCTTCTGACCAATGCGAATCCAGAATTTCATACCGCTGTGGTTTAATATAATATTAATACATTTATTGATTTATAAAAATAGGAAACCTTGGAAGGAAGTAAAAGAAGGTTCACATTTGTGTCATTTAGATCACAATCAGGGGGAAAAACAGAATGAAACAAAAACATTTGGATTGGTTTATTTCAGTATTCAAGACCAAATCATGCAAAACACCAGCAGGGCCCATATTCATAAAGCTTCTTAGAATTCTCTCAGAGAGCTCCTATCTTAGCTTAAAAAGTCCTAGCTGGGAGTCCTAGACTAAAAGTGAATTTAGGAAACTTCTCAGAGCAACTCTGAGGAAGGGAAGTACAAACCTTTATATTGGTGAGGTGTGGTCGACCCCGTTCCTAGGGATGATGCAGCAATTCAAGGACTGTGATTGGTTGATAAAAATAACCCCTGACCTCTGTAAAGGCCTTGAAATGCACTTTTTGTGAAAATAGAATATATGAGAATAGGCAGTAAAATAATCATGTTTGTATATAAAGAAATTGTATATTTTTATATAAATATTTTAAAGTTAATTAAACAACCAAATGTTAAAAATGTGTATACTTTTGAAGCAACCAATTTCCACACAGTAGTTACTAAATTTAGGTTCTTTCATTTATTTACCAAACTGATTTTATTACTTGTAATCCATTTTAGATTGCTGGGAGCAAAATGGCTCAGCTTTTACCAATTTATATGATTACATGACGGTTTATTTAAGTTGCACTTTTGGATGGTATGAGAGATGGAAGGGAATAAAACAACAAGAAAATCTAATTGGACGAAGAGCAGTGTTTACTTTTAGCTTTATGTTCAGTGTTTGGAGAATATTTCTTTTGCCTGCCATTTTGACATCCGGTATAGAAACTCTTAAGCCTCTTAAAAGTCCTCCTCTATACTCTTAACAATTTTTATCTTAGGAGCTGTTTTTAGGGCTAAGATGTTTCGTGAATCATTTTTATCTTTACTAAGATTTAATCCTATATTTAAGGGGAAATTCTAAGAAAATGTCATAATTCTAAGAATTTTCTTAGAATTTCGTAACTAGGAGCAACTTTTAGGCTTAAGAAGCTTCGTGAATACGGGCCCAGGTTATGTTTACTGCACTTCTTGCCCAGTAGAGCTCACACTCTCCTCTGCATTAATTCTAATTTGTAATCATTTGTGTGTGTATGTGCATGTGCGTGTGTGTGTGTGTGTGTGTGTGTGTGTGTGTGTGTGTGTGTGTGTGTGTGTGTAGTGTGTAGCAAAGCAACTAAAGCAAAGGGCGAATTAGTAATTAAAAGAGTTACGCCAGGTTAACACCAGCAAAAGACATGCCGTTAGTGTTGCTTGTAGTTTGTCTCTTGCAAGGACGGGGTTGGAAATCACTACTGTTCACGTTTATGGGCGTGGCCGTTTATGAGAGACCGTTCATACAGATTCTACAGTTACAGTAGTAATCAATTAACGCTAAAAAGAAAACGGAGCTGCTTTTTCTCTTCTGTTAATAACGTTCCAGTTTGTTGCGATCAACAACTGATTTCCCTTTGTTGTGGTTAACTGAACTTATAACCATATTTTTGGAGTTTGTTACTGTATTTCATGTATGTACAAAGTTGAGTATTGAGGTGAAAAGCTTTTACTTTTAAAAATCAAAAACAGTCCAATTACATGTCTTAACTCCTTAGAAAGGGTGAAAGATGTATAATAAAGGTAGAATAGATGTGAATCACTCTGTAGTAGCATTTCTTGGCAGATTATACAGGTATCCGAGGTGCTTATGTTCCCATAACGGAAAAGTGAAGTTGTTCACCTGTGGTAGATCTGATTAATTCAAACACAATAATAAAGCTTTATATCCTCAGGAGGGCTCATTACATTGTTTTAGCGATTATTTCATGGAAGCAAGTTCATAACTAATCTAAGGCACTGTCACACTAAAAAAACATCCGAGAAGTTCAGAAGCTTCAAATAGAATGAACAAACTAATGAATTTTCTTAAAACGTTATAAAATTAAGTAGAGACTTAGTGACTCCCCTTAGAGACTCTGTAGTAGGTTTTCTCAGTTGAATATAAAAAAAAAAAACCCGCTGATTATCAATGCGGGAATGAATGGCGCATTGTCCAAGTTGATCTTGGAGCTAAACTATTTGCTTTGGGTGAAGGCGCCATCTAGAAGAAGAAGAATATTCAATTATTGTCACATGTACTTTTTACAGCACAGCGAAATTTCTTCTTCGCATATCCCAATTAGGAAACTGGGGTCAAAGCGCAGGGTCAGCCAGCTTACAGCGCCCCTGGAGCAGATAGGGTTAAGGGCCTTGCTCAAGGGCTCAACAGTGGCAACTTGCCGATGCTGGGGTTCGAACCCCCGACCTTCCGATCAGTAACCCAGAAACCCACAGCCTTAACCGATTGAGCCACCACTGCCCCTGTACTAGCGATCATTGTGTGTCAGCAACAGCTTCCCATTCAAAACAATAGGCGGTCAAATGACCGCTGAACCGCGTTATAAGTAGGTCACACTGGCGCTGCGCTTCTAGTGTTAAGCAAGTTAACCGTCCTAGCCATGGACACGAACCAGAAACATCAACCATCTCTGCTACTTCCTTCCAAGCTTTATTTATGTTTATGCATTTAACAAGAGGTTGTATACTGTAACATGATAAAAAGAAATGACAGTTTATGTAAGTCGAACAGCATACATATAGGAACAAATTAAAGGCAAGACCTCAAGGAACTCGCACAGGATAAACAGCGATACAGTATGAATTGATTAAAATGAAATACAGCAATATAAGGTAATACATGTATGATTCAGTCAGGCAAACCGATACAGTAGGACACCTTCCCAGGACAGCTATGTGAAGTTATTGTATGTTTCATCATGCTTCTGTTGAATTCTGTGTTCCGCTGGAATGAGGAAACTGATCAGGCAAAAAAAGATACACAGAAATTAATTTCTATTCTGCACCTACTGTATATACTGTGCAACAACTTAAATTTTTTTCAGCCCTGACTGTATTTAAACTGTTAATGTTGGTTAAAATGCAGAGATTTTGACCTCGTCCTTTGAAATAAAAGAGTTCTGGTTCTGCTGATTCACTGCAGATTCATTAGGTTTCTGCCTGGTGTGCCATCGGTAGAGGGCAATAAAAGCCATTGCCTCAGAGATTTGGAAGAAAAAGTACAGGAAAGGGAAAAGGAAATACGGGCCGATTAACTCTGGCTCAAAGGCTACTTTAAGGAGTGTGTAGCAGAGTACAATGTTCTGGCACCCCGTCTCTATAGCAACGGTCCTCCTACACCTTAGGGTGAAAGGAAAAGAGAAATGTAGTTATAATAATATTAATAATAATAAACAAATAAATAAAACAAAAAAAACGTTGCTTTGTAATAAATAATTTAACACGTTTCTAAAAATTGTTCGAGTTAAGTAAAAAACTAAAATAAGTTTGAACTACATGTCAATATAAATGTCTAACTGGTTTTAAAACGTTGTTAAAATATTTTAGTAATAATAATACAGTTTATTATAAAAAATCACTTTCACTTATAAAACACGGCACAATTTAAGGGTCAGGTTAGATAATTACATTTTACATATAAATGTACATATAAATTTTTTTACACAGAAAAGTCTGTGTAATTACTGCAGCAATTAATATGTTTCAGCTACAACTATTTTTTTAAACCTCACTGATGCATTGAGTAAATTTCACCATGTCAGAAGAAAAAGAAAGAAGGGTCAAATTATTGTCGTGCATGAAGGAAAGATAAATATAATAACTAAGAAAATGGATGAGTTGGGTTAAGAACTGTCCAATGCATTATAAAACAATTTATGAAGCAGATTCCTTAACTTACGCTCCGTCATGCCTGAAGAAGAGAAGTGACAGCACGTAGCCGAGTCCATATCCAATAAGTGGCATCAGTGCTGCTGTGGCCACGAGTCGAGGTGCTCCGACTGTCAGGAAATCCTCACCAAGTAAAATCCCAACCAGAACAGCAAACACAATCAAACAGACCAGCATTATACTCAGCCCAACCTGTGATGTATGAAAAGAAAATGATACAATGTGTACTTTCTTCTGTTTAATTTTATTCACATAAATGCACATCATATTGTTGACCTACTGTACCCTGGTGACAAGTTTGGAGTACTGTGGTATGCGATAGTTAATATAGATGCCAATGGCACATGGTAGCAAAGTCAAGAACAAGGCCAGGACGATGTTCCCATAAGGCACAGCACTGAGGTCGGTGAAGCCGTGGCAGTAAATGAAGAGCAGAAGTGGCATCATTCCCAGCGCTGCCAGTGTACAGCAGGTCGTCATCACGAAGCTGAGATAGAAGAAGATAGTTTAGAAAAGGTTAGATTCCTGGCTAGGTTAGATTCCCGCCTTGTGTGTGCATGGAGTTTGTTCTCCCCATGCTTGATGGGTTTCCACCAGGGTCCGGTTTCCCCCCAAAGTCCAAAAACATGCAGATTAGACAAACTGGCCTTTCCAAATTGCCCGTAGTGGGTAAATGTAGGTGTGTGTCCCGTGCAATGGATTGGCACCCTACTGTATGCAGGGTGTACCCCTGTCTCCCCCCTTGTGCTCTATGTCTCCTGGAATAGGCTTCAGGCCCCCCGCGACCCGATATACAGGATTAAGCTGTATAGGCGATGAGTGAGGAAATTAATAAGTTTTTAAGATGCTAAAGTTTACTGTTAGTTGTTTTGTACTGTACAGCTGTTGCCAAAATTTTTTGAGATTGTCAGAAATATAAATTTTCAGAAAGTCTTCTGGGGAGCACTTACCATCAGTCCTGTGTCATCCCACAGTGTGTGGGGTCGATTCTCAGCCAAGAGAGTGGGCTCATTCATAATTTTGTCTAAGAATGGTACTAAAACATCCTCTGAGAGCAACTTCTCCCAACCAGCCAAGAACAGTTTGGTGATGAACGATGCCTTTTTCAGCATGCTCGAGGACCTTGAGTGCCATAAGGCAAAAGTGATAACTGAGTGGCTCGGGGAACAAAACAACACATTTTTAGGTCCATGGCCAGGAAACTCAACAGACCGTAATCCCATTGAGAACTTGTGGTCAATGATCAAGAGGTAAATAAACAAAACCCTACAAATTTTGGCAAACTCCAAGCCTTGATTACGCAAGAATAGGCTGCGCCATCAGTCAAGGTGTGGCCCGGAAGTTGATTGACAGCATGCCTGGGTGAATTGCTGAGGGCTTGAAAAATAAGGGTGCAAATATTGACTCTTTGCATGAACTTAATGTAATTGTCAATGAAAGCCTTTGATACTTTTGAAATGCTTGTAATTATACAGTACTTTAGTATACCAGAGGAACATCTGACAAAAGGATCTAAAACATACAGATTACAGAATCCTCTCAGTGCTCTCTATATACATGTCACCTCAGTATTCCTCTGTATAATATGGTCATAATTACTTTTTTCAGAGAGTGCCTAAGCTTAATGTCAGTGCTGCTCCCTATAAATATATTCTCTATAAATATACAAGTGGCGGCGCGGTGGTGTAGTGGTTAGCACCTCCAGGATCCGGGTTCGATTCCCGGCCAGGCTCGATTCCCGTCTCTGTGTGCATGGAGTTTGCATGTTCTCCCCGTGCTTGGTGGGTTTCCTCCGGGTACTCCGGTTTCCTCCCACAGTCCAAAGATATGCAGATTAGGCTAATTGGCGTTCCTAAATTGACCATATAGTGTGTGTGTGTGCTCTGCGATGGATTGGCACGCTGCCCAGTGTGTACTCAGCCTAGTGCCCGAAGTCTCCTGGGATAGGCTCCAGGTCCCCGCAACCCTAAATACAGGATAAAGCGGTATAGAAGATGAATGAATGAATGAAATATACAAGTCCAGGTGCTGAAGGAGGAACATCACTGGCAGCAGTCACAAGCATTTTTTGTTTCACATTTTCACTCGGCCAAAACACAGTATTGGTGTCAATTTTATATTTGTTTATACGTATAACACAGAAAATGTGTGGCCAAAGAAGCCAAAGATGCGAGAAGAATTTCAAGCATGTTGAATTGCAGGAACTGAACACAAAAACCTGTTGCAATAAAAATTTTTTTGAATTTTAGACTGGTAGCTCTCTTATTTTTATTCTTTTTGCTCATCTGACATCAATATGACAATATGATACATGTATGCCTCTGTTAAATGTTATATCAAGAATAAAAAGATGGATGGGAAAAGCCTCCTGGTTAAGAAGTTGTATGTATCAGCCAGTTACAGGGGGTGAAGGTAGGAATCGGGAAAGTTTTTTTGGGGGGTGGAAACCCCTTTTCATCTGTTAGTCTATAATGGCTTTTACTTGTCCTTATCTTATCCAGTCATCTGCACAGCATAAAGCCTAGCTTAAATCTCGGTTAATGCAACCAAAAGATTTCATTTAAATAACTTAATTTGGACAACTTGTCTATTTCTTTGTCGTCCTTTGTTGATGTAATTGAAATTGAAAAGGTTATTGTCTAAAAACACACATTAGGTTGTAAGCTCAGTGCTTTAAAGATCTTTGAAAATAATTACAAACTGGTCTTTGTAAAATAGTGTTGTAAAATATTGTACAGGTGTACAGAGTTGAAAATGTATTAAAATAAAGTTAAACCTCACTTCAAATCAAGTAAAAACATTACTTATCTAAAATTTACTTTCATGAAAAAAAAAGTTAATTTATGACTTTATTTTAACTTTTACCTATAAAACTATAAAAAACATTTCTAGGCAATGCAGACTGGACAAGAACTCGTGTACAGCATGGTTTCTTGTTTTTCGTTTCAAATCATATTTAGAAAATTACATTCATTGACCAATTTTAACTAATGCTCACTAAAAAAAACTGCCCTAGCTGTCTCTAAGAGGAAAGCTACTAGAATAAATATAAAGTGGTTAAAAAATAAGCAGTGGAGACCGCTAGACAGCTTATGAAACATTAGGTCATGTGCACACTAGTGTATAGGTTTAAAATCTCAGAGACTCTCATCACACAATGATGATGTTATAATGGCAGGAATGTACTGTACCTGAGGTTCATGTCCCCCCTGAAGGCAAAGGACATGACATTGGAAAGCACCCCTCCTGGACAGCAGCCACACACCAGCACTGCCATGGCTTCACTGGTACCGAGCCGGAACAGTTTAACCAGAGTGAAGGCTGTGAGGGGCATCACCCCGAACTGAGCCAGCATGGCGATCACCACCCCTTTGGGCTTCAAGATGTGAGCTTTTATCCTGGAGATCTCCATCATACAGCCGAGAGAAAGCATAGTTTCACAAAGGGAAAAAATGGTAATCGCGTTAACAACTTTATTCAGAGTGGCAAAATATTCAGAGCTGTTAGAGAAGGTGATATTGAGATTATTCTGGCTCCATTGATCTACATCAGAGGTTTGGTTGAAGTTGAGCTCCATTTTCATAGCCTGTAGTGTGAGCATTTTTAGGGGGAAAAAAGCAGATGTGGAAGACAAGATCAGCATTTAAAAGTGCAGATGCAGTAAAACAAATGCACAGGTACAATGCTTTCTTTACAGTATAGAATTAGTATAGTTCTTTATGTATTTCTCAGGACTTACCTCAATCAGATTGACTCCTAGTTTGACCAGTTGCACCTGTGGTACCTGTTCTTGTCCTGTACTTTTTGAACTTTGCTTTGTGCCAGTGGTGTGTGTGTGTGTGTGTGTGTGTGTGTGTGTGTGTGTGTGTGTGTGTGTGTGTGTGTGTGTGTGTGTGAGAAAGTGTATCTGTTTTAAAAAATCTTTACTCATCATTCTTTATGCCCAAGAGCAAAAATTTAACCAATTGTTGACTCACAGATGCAGTAGTATGTCCCTCATGGAGGACTATAAAGGGGGCTGTTTTTTTTGTAAATTAAGGTTTGTTAGAATGCCATTTAAACAAACTAATACTCATATAAAGAGAACATTCTCAACGAATCAGCTACCATTGAGGAATAATCCTTGTATAGTGGTATAGTGGTGAAAAAATCCTTCACTTTGAATTTGTCACCGCTCACTGGCTGGATGCAAGCTCAAGTCTTTCACCACTCTCTACTCCAGTGGTTCTCAAACTTTTTCTGTCATTCCCCACTTAAGGGGGTGAGCGAATTTTCAAGTTCCACTTGTCAACAAAATAATAACGAAATCGGCCAAGTTTACTGTTTATTGAAATATCAATTTCTAAACCAATACGATCAAACACCACCAAGTTAAAAACAGATAAAATACACGTGCAATTGTTACAAGGCTTACGTTGTCACTTATCTTTGCATAATTGACCCCATGTTTATTAGCTGCTCAGCAATCGTTTGTAGTTTTTTTGCACTGGCCAATTCTGTATGCAACTTTGAATGAAGCCATTTGTGCTTTGCTGTCCACTGATTCAGATGTTACCATGCGATTCTCCTGCTGTCTGTATTCTGCCAGCTTTCTTTCAAAGACGTCCAGTGGTTTATTAACGTGACTGGAGTGTGTTGTCTCTAAGTGTCTTCCTAATTTGTTGGGTCTCATGCGGTCTGCTGCCAGCAGTTTAAGACACAAAACACACACGAGCCTCTCTTCTGCCCCCACCATCACCACCATGAATCCAAGCTGAAGATAGGCTTCATTAGTGGTGGGTGATATAACCAAAATCTCCTATCACAGTAGAAGCAATTTTCTAACTCAATAACGATATAAATCACAATATAGCAATTTGTATCTGAAAATGCATAAATAAAAATTCAAACACAAAGAAACTGTTTTACATAATGTAATTTTTTTATGTAATTTTATTTAAACTGTGAATTGCTGAGGTTTGCCACATTTCTTTACTTTGGCCATATTCGATTTGTATTTCAGATGATAGAAAAGGTTTGACGTGTTTCCACCACTTGTTAAAACAGTGCACTTGTGTACCTCACAAATCACGTTCATCTCATTTGTATCACTTTTCTTATACCCAAACCAATTCCACATCACAGACGATGCAGCTTTTTTCTTTACAATCTCCTCGTTCTTGGTTTTGTCACATGTAAGTAAACTCACTGCTGCTGCACCGTCTTCTTCCATTGTCGAAGTGTATGTGAAGCCAAACACGTCTAAAGTGGGACGAAACCGTGGCACCCGATTGAACCAAATATCTGCGCAAATACAGCGCAGCGCGACTATCTGGATAGCGCAGTGATGATCTGGTTTTTTTGCGCAGCCCGGTGGATCGCGCAGCGCCGCTCGAATCACAAACCTGCGCGACCCACTGTGTTTTATTTAAAAACAATTTATTTAAAATGTCAGGACTGTTTAGTATTGTTTCCGCCTTGTCATGCCTGGATTGTACGTGCGCATCCCAGCGGGGTAAAATGTATTTTGATGGTCGGCGCGGAGTCGCGCAGCGCTGCCCAGTGAGTCGCGCAGGTTTGTGATTTGAGCAGCGCTGCTCAAGTTTGTCCGACGTTAAACCATTATTGTTCCACTATGGTTCCACTTTTTCTCCCGGCCCACAACTGTTGTTATTTTAAATTTACTTGTATTAATGATCCATTTATTTGTGTGTGATTGTTTAGTTTTGAGCGTACGCTCTTCATTATCAATAAAGAAAAGCATGAATTAGAATAGGTACTTTCCTGTTTTTCCTCCCGTTCATTGCGCCCCACCTGTCATGTCTGTATTCCCCACTAGTGGGGCGCGCCCCACAGTTTGAGAACCACTGCTCTACTCTTTGCAGGTGTATACAAAAATTAAGTGTTAAACACTGTGAAATATCAAATGCTGCAGCAGCAGACTGACAACAACACAGAGCAACAGAACACTGACTGGACATTAATGCAGTATGTTCCACCCAGGGGGGATGACTCAAAGTCAAGAACAAGGACAGGACGATGCTCCCTTGGGGCACAGCACTCAGGTCGGTGAAGCGGTAGCAGTAAATAAGAGCAGAACTGACATTATTCCCAGATCTGGCAGTAAAGAAGAAATTGACAAGAGCGAGTAAGTTTAACAATGTCTGGAGAAAATGACAGTTGATTATCCAGAGTTACCCCAAGGTTGCAGGCTAAGGAAGTATCGCGAACCAGGAAGTATAAGAGGAGTCAACATGTCGTGGCACATCGCTCAGTCATTGAGTTCGGCCATGTCGTTTCACGAGCTACATTGGCTAATCTGTGAGTACTCACTTTATTTGGTAAACTTCTCGATTGAGTGTGTTTCACTAGGACGCAGGTTAATTTGTGTTTTCCCTTGCTCTCTATCTGGTCCTAACAATAACAAGCGTGGTTATCCTGCCTATTCGTGTCACTTCCGCGTTTGGGTTTACCATCCACGCTAACTGCTAATCGCTATGTCTTCTGTTCAGCTCCGGTTAGTTCCTGATGACTGAGCCAACAAAGTGAACCCAGCGGATCACGTGCACCTCTGCGATGTGGTGAACCAGCACGCCGCGCTACTTTATAAGCTAGCCGGAGAGATCGCCCAAGACGTCGTGGCCTTGCGTCACGAGGTGGTGGAGCTTCGGTAGGAGAATGCGGCCCTCCCCGAGGCTATCGCCAGCAAGGCTAGCCGGCCACCCGTTGAGGCGGCCGCCATACCGCAGCCCCCCCCCCCCCCCCCCCCACACACATCATCTGATATTTTCCTTTCCTTACCTGACAAATGAGATGGCACAAACGGGAGATGCAGTGTTTTTCTAACAGCCTTAGATCTGGTGTTTGAGTTGAAAGCCACCAAATACTCAGCTGAGTGGGCCACGGCAGTCCTTCGTGCTGACTCCGATGCCGCACATTCATATCATGAATTCACCCGCTAACTTAAACTCACTTTCGAACATCCTGCGGGTGAGGTGGAGACCAACGCCAAATTGTATCACCTACGGAAGGGAGGTTTGTCCGTGAGCCGCTACACTGCAGAATCCCGCACTCTTGCAGTGCAGACGTCTTGGGGAGACTCCGTGCTATGGAAAGCCTACTACGAGGGATTGGCTTCACGGATTAAGGACGAGCTCGCCGGACGAGAACTTCCCGTCACTCTGGAGGGATTACTATAGCTCGCTCTCCGTATCGACCAACGCATTTTTATCTCGCCCGAAGCCAGCCCCGAGGACCCTTCGCCACCACCCATGTTTTCCTACACTGCACCTCGAACCCTGATACCTTCTACCACCTCAGTCACTGGAAATGTCGGATCTCCACCTCCTGCCATGGTTGACACCGGAGCCGGGGAACCCATGCAATTAGGATGCACCTCCCTAACCGTGACTAAACGTGAACGCCGCTTTAGAAAGGGACTGTGTGCGTACTGTGGGTCAGCACAACACCATCGGGCAATCTGTCCTCTCCATCCGGGAAACACCCAAACCCAGTGAGTAGGGAGAACAACTCACCCGGGACCATCTAACTCTCCTCCACGACCACCGACACCTCTCCCCGTCTCACGGTTCAGGTATCCCTCCAAGTTGGCCACAAGCTAGTCAGAAGAACTGTGTTGATCGATTCCCATGCCGCAGGTAACTTCATTGACATCACTTACGCCATGAAAATGGGGGTAAAACTCGAGGCATTATCCCAACCTGTTAGAATCACCTCTTTGGATGGTCGGCCTCTTTCTACCAGCCCTATTACCAACCAAACCCAGCCTATCACTCTCATCATTGACCAACATTGTGAACAGCTTCAATTTCATCTTACCTCCATCTCATCACCTCCCGTCATACTCAGTTACCCCTGGCTATTCCAGCACGACCCATTCATATCCTGGACACAGAATCGGACACAGAATACTACAATGGGGGCCGACCTATAACGAACTATGCCTACGCTCTCAGGCTGGGATGTGTTTCAAGGAGTCCAAGGCCCCCGACGACGACACCAACGCTATCCCAGATGCATATCGGGACGTGGCTGAAGTCTTCTGTAGACGGCGAGCTAACCACCTTCCTCCACATCGCCCGTATGACCTTGCTATAGATCTTCAGCCAGGCTCCACCCCCGCCCCCTCCCGCGGCCATTTATACTCTCTGTCAGCCATGGAGACCAAAGCCATGGAGGAATACAATTCTAACGCCCTCCACCAAGGGACCATTCGACCCTCCTAATCACCAGTGGCTGCGGGGTTTTTATTAGTAAAGAAAAAAGGCGGGGAACTTCGCCCTTGTGTCGTCTATCGGGGGCTCAACAACATCACAATAAAAAACCGACACCTGTTGCCGTTAACCAACTCCGCCCTGGACGCCCTCTCAGGTGCCACCATTTTCTCTAAATTGGACCTCAGGAGCGCCTACAACTTGGTGCGCATCAGAGAGGGCGAGGAGTGGAAGACGGCATTCATCACTCCCACTGGACACTATGAAAGCCTAGTAATCCCCTTTAGACTTTGCAACGCACCAGCATCATTTCAACAGTTCATCAATGAGACATGCTAGGTCGCTGCGTGTTTGTCTAGACGACATTCTAATTTATTCACAAACCGTAGAAGAGCACACCCAGCATGTCAGGGCGGTCCTAAAGAGATTACTCGCCCACCAATTGTACTGTAAGTTGGAAAAATGTGCTTTTCACCAGCACTCCACCACGTTCCTGGGCATTGTCATCTCGTCCCAGGGTGTGGCCATGGACCCACAGAAGCTGGAAGTTGTGCGTCATTGGCCCCTACCCAAGACCCTAAAGCAACTTCAACGGTTTCTCGGGTTTGCGAATTTCTATCGTCGCTTTATCTGGGACTACAGTACAGTTGCGGCCCCTCTGACCACTCTGACTCGACCTTCACCTCACCCATTCAAACTCAGCCCCAATGCCATCTCATCCTTCAGAGAACTCTGCCGTCGCTTCACCACTGCTCCCATCCTTCTCCACCCAGACGCCAGCAAACCATTCGTTGTGGAGGTGGACGCCTCGGATGTGGGCGCCGGGGTGGTCCTCTCCCATCGAGGTACAGACCAGAAGCTACACCCTTGTAGCTTCTTCTCCAAAAAATTTTATCCCACTCAGCAGTGATACGGGGTAGGGGACCGTGAACTGCTGGCAATAAAGGTGCCAGCAAGCCCTTCATTGTCTGGACCGATCATCAGAATTTGATTACTATCCGGAACCTAAGACAGCTCAACCCGAGACAGGCACAGTGGGCTCTGTTTTTTTAACAATATGACTTTCATCTGTCCTACCACCCAGGATCTAAAAACACCAAGGCCGACGCTCTCTCGAGACAACATGAGGAGGATGCCGCCTGGGAGGACCCCGCAACTGTCCTCCCACCATCCCGGATTCTGGCACCGCTCCAATGGGACTTGGAGATGAGGGTTCGCCAGGCAAAAGCCACGGAAGACAAACCGGCAGGTATGCCGCCTGGACGACTCTACGTGCCGCAGACACTAAGAGCCGAGGTCATCCACTGGGGACATTCCTCTTCCATCGCAGGACATTCCGGTAATCATCGCAACCTACTGTTTAGACGACGAGCCTTCTGGTGGCCCTCCATGGCAAAGGACATCCAAGAGTTCGTTCAGGCATGCCCAGTGTGCGTCAGGGTTCCCAAGGGACAGGGGGCCCCAGTTCACCACCCGGTTCTGGAAGGCCTTCTGCCGTCTGATCAGTTCCACCTGCAGTCTGCCCTCCGGATGTCACTCCCAGACTAATGGTCAGACGGAACGGACCAACCAACAACTGGAGCACTACCTGAGATCTTTTATGGCTGATCGCCAGTGCTCCTGGGCATGCTACCTCATATGGGCAGAACTATCACATAACCTCCACACCTCTTCCACCACCAACTTAAACCCATTTGAGGTATGCCATGGTTTCCAACCTCCGATGTTCGACCACCAAGAACCAGAGGTTGACGTACCATCAGCCCAACAGTTGGTCTGTAGGTGTCGACGGCTGTGGGAACAAGCAAGAATCGCCATCCTAAGAGCAAACAACAGCTATAGGAGCCAATATCGCCGTCGACAAGGTATGGCTATCAACTAGAAATCTCCACTTACACACCGAATCACGAAAACTTTCACCCAGGTTCATCGGTCCATACCGCATCGCTTCACGGATCAACCCTGTCACCTACCGGCTCTAGCTGCCTGCGGCGCTCCGTATTCACCCAGTGTTCCACACGTCTCAACTCAAACCCTCAAGGCCGAAATCACCAGCTGCATCAACCCGGATAAATAATAACTTTTCCCCTTTCTTTGAGCTTCAGAGAAAGCTTTGGTACGAGACAGAGACCGTTTTGCCATCTCTTCTCTTTGCTATGGTTATTGAACCATCGGCCACAACACATTAAGGGAAAATGCCAATATTAAACTTTGCGGTGAGAACTTCCGGTATGAGGCGTGCGGTGTAGACGCATTTTGCTCGCTCCCACATACAACTTCTCAGTTAATTTAATAAACCTCAATACTCCATGCAGTAAGTTCCCAATAACCATTATCAGGCGTTTCTAAGTCGATCTTATTTGAGAAAATGTCGAAGACGAGGGGGAAAACCGCAGAAAAAGACGGAGATTCTCCTCCATCCAGTAGCATTACCATGGCCGAGATTAGCCTGCTACTAGACGAGCATCGAACGGCCCTCGCGGCCGACTTCAAGTCATCTTTTGACTCGCTGTCATCTGCGCTGGGTAGTATAAAATCCACAATTGCTGACCTTGGTCAAAAAATTACTTCTTTGGAGGACAACGCCACCGCAACTGATCAGCATCTTCAAAAACTTGAAGCCGGAAGCTGTAATTTGAAAGCAGAAAACGAACTTCTTAAGGTCAAAGGAGCGGATCTGGAAAGTCGCAGTAGGCGCCAGAATATTAGAATAATCGGACTACCTGAGCAGATTGAAGGTCCGCGCCCAACTGTATTCTTCTCCCAGCTTCTTTTCAACATCTTCGGTGAGAGCGTTCTCGCTTCGCCCCCCGAGTTGGATCGAGCACATCGGAGCCTCGCGCCGAAACCTGCCCCGGGAGAGAGGCCTCGACCTGTCATCCCGCGCTTCCACCGCTTCCAAGCTAAAGACCTGGTGATCCGCGAAGCTTGCAGGCGACATGATCTGACCTACAACGGACATAATCTTCGCATCTACGACGACTACAGTCCTGAGGTGGTCAAACAGCGGGCCGAATATAAAAGCTCCATTAGCGAGCTGTACAAGCGCGGGTATAAACCCGCATTACTTTTTCCAGCTAAGCTTCGCATCACGCTGCTCTCACCGTTGGAAGCTGCCACATTTGTCAAGAACATGTAAGAGTCTTCACAGTAACTTTATTTCTCCGGATCATCTTTGTGTTCTTTTTCTATTCTTACCAACATTCTTCACTGTTTTTGCCTCGCCTGTTTTAAGACATGTTGCAATTTCAACACACTCCAAGTTGATAAGTCAAATAAATAATTTTCTTATCCATCTTGTACAAGATTACTAATGTTGTTGTTGTTTTTGCTCGTTTCGAGGTTTCAGATTGAACTTTAATGTTAACTAATGTTCACTAAGGTTTGTTCTCATTGTTTATACTTATTGAAATGTGGGTATAGAGCAATTAATGTTAGGAAGTAGTAAGTTTTGCTGACGTTGGTGTCAGTGTTTTTCTTTCTTCTTTTGTTCTTGTTATTGTTGGATACTGTTCCACCAGTGGTTTGGAAACTTAGGGTTGGGGTGGGGGGTAGATTATATGTGTTATGTGTCTAGTTACTTTGTGTTATTTTTGTCAACTGTTGCTTGTGTGCTGCCTTTGGATTTAACTATGTCAGGCCTAGCTATTTACTCTTCCTTTGTGTTTTTTGTGACACAAGCCTTTAGAACCTGGGTATCTCTCAGAGAAATGGAGTCCGATAGACATGTTTCCTGCCTGTACAGCATTACACTATGTTTGCCTCCAATACCTATATGGCTCCATGTGGTGCTTTAAGACTTGTTAGCTGGAATGTCAAAGGGCTCAATTCTCCAGTAAAACGTCACAAAATTATATCTCATCTGAGTCATTTGAACACTAAACTTGCTTTTCTACAGGAAACCCACCTTAATATTTCAGATCATCTTAAACTTCACACTGGGTGGGTAGGTCAGCTTTATCACTCTTCATTTACAAGCAAAGCTTGAGGTGTGGCAATACTTGTCCATAAATCAGTCCCACTCTCTGTTTCCAAGGTTATATCTGATCCGAATGGACGTTATATAATTATTGTAGGTAAAATTGATGGCACATCTCTGACTTTGGCGAACGTATATGGCCCTAACTGGGATAACGAATGTTATTTGTTACGAATGTAAATTTCTTTTTTGCTCTTTCCAATCTCAATTCCAGCCAACTTATTCTTGGGGGAGACTTCAACTGTTGCCTTGATCCTACTCTCGACCGTACATCAACTAAGAATATTGCATCAAAATCTGCTAAAGTAATTCAAACGTTTATGGAGCAGTATGCAGTTTTTGATGTTTGGCGCTATTTCAACCCCTATGCTAGGCAGTTCTCTTTTTTCTCCCAGGTCCACCATACTTTCTCTAGAATTGATTATTTTCTCATCGATGATAAATTACTCTCCTCAGTCAGTTCATGCTTTTATAATCCCATTGTAATTTCGGACCATGCTACAGTCGTATTGGACATTTCACTCCCAGGTATACCCTTGTCACGCTCCCCCTGGCACTTTAATCCTTTACTCCTCACTGATCCTGACTTTATTAAAGCTATCAATGATAGCGTTGATCTTTTCATCGATACTAATGTTAACCCTGTCACATCTGCATCGACCATTTGGGAGTCATGTAAAGCCTTTCTACATGGGAGGATAATATCTTACTCTGCTTTCCAAACCAAACTTGCAGCAGAAAATCGCATTTCTCTTACTAAGACTATAGCAGAGCTACAAACAAGGTATGCATACTCACCAGATGCAGATCTACTTAAAGACCTGCTCATTAAAAGGGCGGAGTTTGACGTTGTGTCCTCTAGGGAGGCTGCAGAATTGATTCAGAAAACACATCACAATTTTTATGAATTCGGAGACAAACCAAGTAAGCTGCTTGCTCATCAGATTCGCCAATCGGCTTCATCACGGAATATTACTCAAATCAAAACCGATACTGATATTACACTTAATCCTCAATCCATTAATAACCAATTCAGGGATTTCTACACCTTACTATATACTTCTGAATGCCTAGTTGATGAGAATCAGCTGAACAAATTCTTTAGACCTCTGGACATTCCTCTTATTGATCCTGTAATGTCATCAAGACTGGATGAACCATTCACAGTCGAGGAGCTTAAGGGCGCTTTAATGGCAATGCAAAATGGAAAGAGTCCCGGCCCTGACGGCTTCCCAGCAGAATTTTATAAGACATTCACTGACAAACTTTCCCCATTATTCATAATGATGTTTAATGAGTCGCTACAGGTTGGCACTTTGCCCACTACACTGCGTCAAGCCACTATCTCTGTTCTACTTAAAAAAGATAAGGACCCCCTTCTTTGTAGTAGCTTTCGTCCTATCTCCTTGCTTTGTGCAGATGTAAAGTTATTAGCAAAGATGTTGGCAAGACGATTAGAGCTTATTTTGCCATCAATCATTTCCCCAGATCAAACCGGTTTTGTTAAAAACAGGCATTCTTTTCATAACGTTAGACGGATACTAAACATTCTGTACTTGCCTTCATCTTTGGACACACCCGAATTTATTATTTCAATGGATGCAGAGAAGGCATTTGACCGTGTAGAATGGTCGTACCTGTTTTTTACTCTTAAAAAATGTGGTTTTGGCGATATATTTATTTCTTGGATAAAGCTCTTGTACTCATCCCCCCTGGCTAGGGTTCGTACAAATAATAATTACTCTGACTATTTCCTTCTGAAGCGTGGAACCAGGCAGGCTGCCCGCTTTCTCCCTTGCTGTTTGCCATCGCTATTGAGCCCTTGGCAGTAGCCCTTAGATCCAGTCAGATTCAGGGTATTTTTAGAGGAGGTATTGAGCATAAATTGTCTTTATATGCTGACGATCTTTTATTGTTCATCTCCGATCCAGATCGATCCATTCCCTCACTTCTGGATTTGCTGAAGGACTTCGGCCAATTTTCAGGTTATAAATTGAATTTACACAAGAGCGAACTTATGCCCCTTAACGACACAGCTTTGTCTTATAATTTCTCCTCATTACCATTTAAGGTCTCCCTGGATTCATTCAAATATTTAGGTGTCTGGGTTACTAGAAAATATTCGGATCTGTTTAACGCTAATTTTTCCCCACTACAGGCCAAACTAATTCACGACACCCAACGTTGGTCACTTCTACCCTTATCCTTAGCTGGCCGTATAAACTGCATTAAAATGAATGTGCTCCCTAAATTCTTATACTTTTTTCAATGCCTGCCTGTTTATATACCGAAACGTTTTTTCCATTCACTCGACTCCTGCATCTCTCACTTTATATGGAACAAAAAGGTCCCCCGAATCCGGAAAGACATTCTTCAAAAAACTAAAGGTATGGGTGGCGTAGCCCTACCTAACTTTTTATTTTACTACTGGGCTGCAAACATTCGTTCCACTCTGTACTGGTGGTGTTTCAGTGATAAACCTCCACCGTGGCTACAAACTGAGGCTGCTTCCTGTGCTCCCTCATCTCTTACGTCTCTGTTGTGTCTTCCGTTGACACTACACGCTCCATCATACTCCACAAATACTATAGTTAAAGCCAGTCTTAGGATCTGGACCCAATTCAGGCGACACTTTGGACTCCAGGCCATACCTTTGTCATCTCCCCTACATTTAAATCCGCTATTCCCTCCTTCTCTTATAGATAAAACTTTTGGGATCTGGAAAGGCTACGGTATTGCTTCTGTAGAGCATCTGTACATCAATTGTGTTTTTGCCTCTTTCGATCAATTAAAAGACGCTTTTCATCTACCGAACTCTCACTTTTTTAGATATCTACTAAACTACTACTAATCTACTATCACACTGACTCAAACTGTGACTCAAACTGTGATACAGTAAATGTCATTGCGTCCTGCAAATCTTTTCCACATGTTTTGGTCCTGTCCAGCTATACACTCTTTTTGGATCTGTTTTTGACTCTCTCTCAGCCATTACCTCAGTTAATATCCTCCCAGAACCTTTGGTTGGCCTGTTTGGGGTCTTGCCAGGTGGGTATTCCATGCCCTCTTACTTTGTTGAACTTGTTGCATTTCTTACCCTCCTGGCAAGACGTGTTATCTTAATGCACTGGAAGGGCCCTAACCCTCCCTCTCACTCCCTCTGGATAAAGGATGCCCTTACCTATATGAAGTTAGAAAAGATTAAACACTCGCTTCATGGTACTCAGGTTAAATTTAGAAAAATATGGCAACCAGTCCTTAATTATGTCAAATCACTTCGGTTTACCGATTCCTTAGTGGCTTAGGAAGATATTGGCCTGTGTCCCCTTTTTTATTTTATTTATTTAATTTTTTTTTTCTTTCTTGTATTTTTTCTTCTTCATGTTCTTGTAAATGTATTTACTCCACTACTATTGCCTTAATAATTGTCTCCATAACTCTTCACTGTAGTGTATTTGTTTAATGTTTTGTGTGATTGTTTATTTCTGTGATGTGTATTGTTATAAATAAATCATACACAAAAAAAAAAAAAAAAACTTTGCGGTTCAGTTCAACACACTTTTGTGGGGTTTTCCACTGGGAACAGTACCTGGTACCTGGTCCTTTTTTTAGTACCACCTCAGCCGAGGTTCCAAGCGCACCGAACCGTTACCAAAACGTGACGTGTAAACTCTGCTGGTCACTGATTGGCCGGAGAAAATCGTCATTACTGCGTCACCGAACTTGCGACACGAGACATAACATAACCGCTATATTTAGAAACAGCCAGAGAAGGATCGGACGCACCTTTTTGTATTAACCAAAATTTTTCTTTGGTTGCCATCAGCCTCTTTTGAAACAAACTCCTTCGTCTCGCTGTTAAAAACATCCACATGCCGAGAATAAAGAACACCATGCCGTCGATATGCTCCATTGTTGTGTGTTTGTTTGTGGCGCGTTTACGATGATGTCACGGCGGTAGAGGCACCGCAACTAAAACGACACGTGAATAATCCCGCCCACTCTAAAGCGGTACTAAACTGCAGTGGAAGCGCAAACCGAGCCGAAGTGAGCTGTACTGAACCGTGTCGTGCCGTACTATGCAGTGGAAAAGAGGCATAAGATACCTGGAAATTTTACACTACGGATATTAGTCCTGGAATATTTATTGAAACAAAAACTGATACCATTATAAAACATATTGTAGGATTACAAATTTATAAAATGTTAAATCTAGCTTCCAACGTAATAGTATATAAACTGAAAGAGTTATGTACATTGGGTTTTACATTTTAAGGTAAAGATGGTGACATTCTAAGAAGATCAAGTCTGGTAGCCTACTGTAGGTGTCAGAGACATTAACCTTTTGTCTTTATGTACTTCCTGACCACTGGATAGGGTCCCAAAGTCAATGTGAATGCTAATCTCAAGGCCAGGGCTGGGGAACTTCCGTTACCAGGCTGACTCCTGTACTACACTATCCTTTGTTTAGATTGTCTCCCCCTCTTTGTATCCCTCCCTCTTGTAAAGTATAAACTCTCCAGAGCTGATGCTCTGCGAGTTCTCAATAAAGAGTAACATCTGCTTGAATGATATCCCAATGTCTCCTGGTCTCTGAAAAAGTTCCCAACAATATGTTACTGAAATGTGTAGAACTTGTAAATAAATTATTGATTATTAATAATGATAATACGGTGAAACCTCGGATTATGAGTAACATGGTTTGTGAGTGTTCAGCAAGACAAGCAAAGATTTATAATAAATTTTAACTTGGAAAACGAGCAAGTCTTGGTTTACGAGTAACGAGTATCATGTATCACGCATGAGCTTCTTGTTTTGATGCCGAGCATCACGTGATCACTGGTTTTTCTCTCTCTTGTGCTCCGGAATTGTGGGTAATCGTCTCCCCTGCTGGGTCTTAGTGCTCGTCTCTTACTGGTATAATCAACATCCCCCCCCCCCCGCCTCCCAGCACACACACATTAATGGAATGATTGCTGTCTGGCTCACGTATTACATAAATAGTCTGAATAAGAGATTACATTTTTGAAAATATAACTAAATAACTAATACTTAAACGGTGGACCTAAGGCATTAGATTAAGTACTTGGATGTACTTAAATCAATTAACCCCAACTTCATACTGGTTTTCATGGTGTCATCACAAATGTTTTTTTTGCAGGATAGATTTTAAATTGCCGGCTCGGTGACTCAGTGGTCAGCACTGTTGCCTTCCACTTCCAGGGTCCAGGATCAATTCCTGCCTGGGGTCTGTGTGCATAGAGTTTGCTTGTTCTCCCCATGCTTGGTGTCCTCTAGTACTCTTTCACTGTCCCTAGGTGTACTACAAATGGATGGAGATTTTAAGATACTAAACTTTATTATAAAATAATTTCCTCACCTTACCTAGTGTGGAGGGCCAGATTATCACTTTCTACAGTTCGTCAGTGTAGCACTGATTCTTTAGAAAGGCAGTTTTGTGCTAAAGTAACAAACATCTTATTTAGCCAGTCAAAGTGACAAATTTGCATCGTCTCCTCAAGGGGCGAAACAAAGAGCTAAGGGTCTCCATTAGATGGTCATCCTGTATTTATTCTAGAACATAATCTTGATGCCCATTTTCCCTCTTTTAGTTACAGGCCACTCCAGCCTATTGTTTATAGATTCTGATCCTTACAGATTTAAGTTGCCTATAGTGTTACAGCTTTAACCCTCATCACTTCGGGCCTTTGGGGCCTTTGGACTACTAAACCCAAGTATACAGTAAATGTGTACGGCAGCAGCAAGCATACAGTATGTTTGTGTGCCAGTGTGTGAGTGGAGTGGGAAGAAGAAGGGTAGGTAATGAGTTTTCTGAGTGTTGCAATGATCCATGGAAGTAAACAAATCTGAAAAGTTTTTTTTACTTGTTACAATGTGCAAAAAAGTGCTGAAAAGGTTTATGTGAATGCGATAATATTCACAACAACACGGCATTAAAATTAGAGTATTAGTATAAACATGTCACTGTTGTCAGAGTTGCTGTTATTGGAAATGAATCATCACCAGAATTTAAGTGGGTGAATATAACATGTGTTATATGTTTATATAATATGTTTGTTATAACAATAGGAAACCTGAGAAGGAAAAAGAATGCATTATATTGCATAAACAAACAAAAAAAAACATACAACCCATTTGAATTGGATTTCAGTATGCAAGACTGCACCATGTCCAGCAGAGGTCACTCTCTCACCAGTATTAATTATCTGTACACATTAGTGTAATTAGTTAATGAAAGATCATATAGAACAGAATTCGACCAACCAACTATTTCTGTTAATCAAACAACATTGAAAATGGGAACTAGTTACAGGTAAGACCAAAACTCAAAACATTTCCACATTTGATATAAATATTGATACAAAATATATATTTTATTTTATATATTTGATATATATTTGACCAAGCTAGCATTCATTGTTCTGTACATTCACAGCTGATGTAATACATCTAATACATCATAAAATGTTTCCAAATTATAAAATCTATTGCTTTTAAAATCATCTTTCTCCATCACATTTCATTAAATGAAATGTAAGTGAAGCTACTGTGTGTATTCCATAATAATGCAGTTTCATCATGTTTCTAGAAGCTGGTTTGAAGAAATGAAGTGTCCAATAGATTGAAGAAATTGTAGAAGAAATCAGGTAAAAACAGGCAGAAATACATTGATTCACACTGATTGTTGTCCGATATTAAATATAAAGGTTTTTCTTAGACACATTGTCTTAAACTTAGACACAGAATTTTCTTAAACACCACATAAGGAAATGTTTAGTGAATTGGTGCAAGAGATGTTTATCAAATTTTGTCCAAAACAATAGCACATCCATTGAATATTGAGATTGTTGAATATTAAACAATCATAATTTGGTCAGTCCTGACTTTATTCTGAAACACTGGACATTGGCTTATATAATAACTATTATTTGTTTTTGTCCCAGGTTTTCCCCAAAATACTGGGCGGGGCGGGGCGGGGCGGGACTCATGCTTTACTGTTGCTTCGTTTGTTGGTGTGCCATCTGAAGAGGATGATCAAAACCAGTGCCTCTGAGATTTGGAAGAAAAAGTAGAGAAAAGGGTAGAGGAAATATGGACCAATGAACTCTGAGTCAAAGGCTACTTTTAGGATTGTGTAGCAGAGAGGGACGTTCTGGCAGCCGGTCTCTATAGCAACGGTCCTCCTACATCTTAGGGTTAAAGTAAAAACATTTTTTTTTAAGAAGAAAGAAAGAAAGTACTAATATTACTACTACATATAATAATAATAATAATAATAATAATATGAGACTTCAATATGAGACTTACTTCAATTCTTAAAAAGCTGAATTAAGTTTGAAATAAGCATAAAAAGTGACTATATTCTTTAGGATTTTAAAAGTACATTAGACTGCAAACCATTTTAAAATACTACTTAACATGCACTAAAGTTCAAGTGTCACTCAGGGTAAGTGCAACTTAAAAGGACATTTAAAAATATTATGTAACTTAATATTGTGTATTATTTCAAAGTCTATAGTCTAACTAATTTGGACATTATACATGAGTGCTTGTATACAACAAGAAAGAAGAACCCAAATACCAAACTTCAGTTTACTCCACAGAATAAAAATTCCTTAACTTACGCTCCGTCATGCCTGAAGAAGAGAAGTGACAGCACGTAGCCGAGTCCATATCCAATAAGTGGCATCAGTGCTGCTGTGGCCACGAGTCGAGGTGCTCCGACTGTCAGGAAATCCTCACCAAGTAAAATCCCAACCAGAACAGCAAACACAATCAAACAGACCAGCATTATACTCAGCCCAACCTGTGATGTATGAAAAGAAAATGATACAATGTGTACTTTCTTCTGTTTAATTTTATTCACATAAATGCACATCATATTGTTGACCTACTGTACCCTGGTGACAAGTTTGGAGTACTGTGGTATGCGATAGTTAATATAGATGCCAATGGCACATGGTAGCAAAGTCAAGAACAAGGCCAGGACGATGTTCCCATACGGCACAGCACTGAGGTCGGTGAAGCCGTGGCAGTAAATGAAGAGCAGAAGTGGCATCATTCCCAGCGCTGCCAGTGTACAGCAGGTCGTCATCACGATGCTGAGATAGAAGAAGATTGTGCCATCAATGAAACCAAAATGTTGAGTAGAAGTGAAGTTATGAGAAGTTTTGTGCAAGATTATAACCAACAAGTTTTGACAGCGTACTGCGCAAACTGCAAACTGTGGGCGTGTCTTAAATCGACTGCTGGGTAGATTTTTGCAGTACTTAGATATCTGTCTATAGTACTATATTAACCTTTAACCATAACCATTTTCACCATAGTGCATTAGTACTATAGCCATTTAAGTACTCAGTTATTTATTTTTATTTTTTTTCAAAAATGTAATCCGTGAGCCAGACAGCATTCTTCACCCCTCCCCTCCCCCGCCCCTTATTCCTGCTGTTAGACCGATGTGCAGAAAGATGGAAACCTAATCATGGCGCCAAAACTTACGGTGAACTTACAGCTACCGTAAGTGAGATAGGCGTATTAGTAGTTTACGGACCAAACTCAAACTTGAGTGATGACGGTAGAATAATTATAAAGGTCTTGACTAAAACAACATGCATGAGGAATCACAAAGGAATTTTTATTTTCCGCAATGGAAAAGTACTTGAACTAGTTACTTTTATCAGAAAGTAATGCAGTAACTGATTACTTTTTAAAGACAGTAATTTTGTAATGTAATTAGTTACATTAAAAAGTAACGTCCCCCAACACTGCTAATAAACTATTTGCTCAATGTAAACAAACACCTGCACTAATAGATATTAACTATAAAAGCTAATTAATATTAATTTTAATAGCATTAAAATGTATATTACGATTGTGTCGATGATCAACATTGAATAACTTGTCACTTAGACTCCCAGAACACACAGAAATGGGACTGACTTTAACTAAGACTAAAGTATGGAAATGGGTTGAAAGTAAACTGATTAATAAGTGAGCAGTGGAGGCAGTAAGACACTTTTATCTGAAGAAACAATAAGGCATGTCAAAGCTTCAACTAATTATACAATGTTGATGTTATAAACATGTAAGAGAAATGAGAAATGTACCTGAGGTTCATGTCCCCCCTGAAGGCAAAGCACAGGACATTGGAAAGCACCCCTCCTGGACAGCAGCCACACACCAGCACTGCCATGGCTTTACTAGCACCAAGCTGAAACAGTTTAGCCAGAGTGAAGGCTGTGAGGGGCATCACCCCGAACTGAGCCAGCATGGCTATCACCACCCCTTTGGGGTTCATGATGTGGGCTTTTATCTTGGAGATCTCCATCGTACAGCCGAGAGCCACCATAGTGTCACAAAGGGTAAAAATGCTAATCAAGTTTACAACTTTATTCAGATTGCCAGAAAATTCAGAGCTGTTAGAGAAAGTGATATTGGTTAAATTATTTTGGCTCCATCGTTCCACATCATAAGAGGTTTGGTTGAAGGTGAGCTCCATTTTCAATGCCTGTAGTGAGTATTTATAGTCAAAAGCATAAGACAAGATCAGTGCATTATGGTCCAGATGCAGTAAAAGGAGACAATGCAATGCTTAAAAATGCTGTGCTGAGTGTACTGTTACTTTATATATGATCTATAGTAATTAGAAAATATGAACAAAAGTTTAGAACAAATAACAAAGTTCTGAACTTTTTATCGCAATCTAAGAACTTACCTCAGTTTTGGAGGGGTAGCTCTTAGAATTCTCTCCACTCTGCTGCACAGAATTTTATTCTAGTATTTGTTTTCCTTATTTGTTTTGTTTGGCTAAATCCTTTGGATTTAGAAAATGTGCTATAAATCTCAAGGCATGCCAAGTGGAAAGTGGGTTTTTTCTGAGCGTATTTTTGCTGCCTTATATCTTTAGCATTCCCAGTTTAATCCTGAGTTGTGTCGAGTTGCATGTTCTCCCTTTAGATGGACTACCCCATGTTAAATCGAATGTGTAAATGCATATGCATATGTTGGGCAAAATTAGCTAAATTATTATTTTTTCAATTACTACCCAAAATACAGGTTTTCCCCACGGGTATATACGTGGGCTGGGAGCTCAAAAGTGTGGGAAAACAAAATGTTTTCACAAATTATGAAAATTTTGCAAATGTACTGTAACTGTCTGGGAAAGTCATGTTTGAGGATACATTACATCATACAGTACATACAGCAGTATAGGCTGTGTTTGATCTTGATGATTCATTCCTCTGAGCCTCTGATCAGAGTTGCATCTCTTTGCATTACTTGACCTCAGTGCAGCTTTGGACACCATTGTATTCGCCTTCACAGATTAAAAAATGTAGTAGGAATTAAAGGACCAACCCTCTCCTCGCTCGATTATTTGACTGATCATGATTTGGTGTTCCACAGGGTTCAGTTTTAGGCCCACTGATTTTTTTCTCTTTACGTACTTCCTCTGGGCAGCATAATTTGTAAGCATTGTATTAGTTTTTACTGTTATGCTGATGGCACACAGTTATACAGTGGTGTGAAAAACTATTTGCCCCCTTCCTGATTTCTTATTCTTTTGCATGTTTGTCACACTTAAATGTTTCTGTTCATCAAAAACCGTTAACTATTAGTCAAAGATAACATAATTGAACATAAAATGCAGTTTTTAAATGAGGGGTTTTATTATTTAGCGAGAAAAATAATCCAAACCTACATGGCCCTGTGTGAAAAAGTAATTGCCCCCTGAACCTATTAATTGGTTGGGCCACCCTTAGCAGCAATAACTGCAATCAAGCGTTTGCGACAACTTGCAACGAGTCTTTTACAGCGCTCTGGAGGAATTTTGCCCCACTCATCTTTGCAGAATTGTTGTAATTCAGCTTTATTTGAGGGTTTTCTAGCATGAACCGCATTTTTAAGGTCATGCCACAACATCTCAATAGGATTCAGGTCAGGACTTTGACTAGGCCACTCCAAAGTCTTCATTTTGTTTTTCTTCAGCCATTCAGAGGTGGATTTGCTGGTGTGTTTTGGGTCATTGTCCTGCTGCAGCACCCAAGATCGCTTCAGCTTGAGTTGACAAACAGATGGCCGGACATTCTCCTTCAGGATTTTTTGGTAGACAGTAGAATTCATGGTTCCATCTATCACAGCAAGCCTTCCAGGTCCTGAAGCAGCAAAACAACCCCAGACCATCACACTACCACCACCATATTTTACTGTTGGTATGATGTTCTTTTTCTGAAATGCTGTGTTACTTTTACGCCAGATGTAACGAGACACGCACCTTCCAAAAAGTTAAACTTTTGTCTCGTCGGTCCACAAGGTATTTTCCCAAAAGTCTTGGCAATCATTGAGATGTTTTTTAGCAAAATTGAGACGAGCCTTAGTGTTCTTTTGGCTTAAAATGGTTTGCGCCTTGGAAATCTGCCATGCAGGCCGTTTTTGCCCAGTCTCTTTCTTATGGTGGAGTCGTGAACACTGACCTTAATTGAGGCAAGTGAGGCCTGCAGTTCTTTAGATGTTGTCCTGGGGTCTTTTCTGGCCTCTCGGATGAGTTGTCTCTGCGCTCTTGGGGTAATTTTGGTCGGCCGGCCACTACTGGGAAGGTTCACCACTGTTCCATGTTTTTGCCATTTGTGGATAATGGCTCTCACTGTGGTTCGCTGGAGTCCCAAAGCTTTAGAAATGGCTTTATAACCTTTACCAGACTGATAGATCTCAATTACTTTTGTTCTCATTTGTTCCTGAATTTCTTTGGATCTTGACATGATGTCTAGCTTTCGAGGTGCTTTTGGTCTACTTCTCTGTGTCAGGTAGCTCCTATTTAAGTGATTTCTTGATAGAAACAGGTGTGGCAGTAATCAGGCCTGGGGGTGACTACAGAAATTGAACTCAGGTGTGATAAACCACAGTTAAGTTATTTTTTAACAAGGGGGGCAATCACTTTTTCACACAGGGCCATGTAGATTTGGAGTTTTTTTCTCCCTTAATAACGTAAACCTTAATTAAAAAACTGCATTTTATGTTCAATTATGTTATCTTTGACTAATAGTTAACGGTTTTTGATGAGCAGAAACATTTAAGTGTGACAAACATCCAAAAGGATAAGAAATCAGGAAGGGGGCAAATAGTTTTTCACACCACTGTATGTCTCAGCAAAACTAGATAGGAAAAGCCAGCTTAATTAAGTTGAGCAATGTGTGAGAGGCATAATTAAATAAAATACAATTTAATAAAATTTTATTTTATTTGTATAGCTCTTTTAACAGTTGCAATTGTTGCAAAGCAGCTTTACACAATCAAAATAATTATGGAAGTTTATATGAAATTTGAATGTGCTTGAATCAGAATAAGATTGTCCCTGATGCGCAAGCCAAGGGCGACGGCGACAGTGGGAAGGAAAAACTCCCTGAGATGGCAATAGAAAGAAACATTGAGAGGAACCAGACTCAATAGGGAACCCCTCCTCATTTGGAGAACAAGAGACTGGATGTTAATTAATTTGCTTCTGTCCTGACAAGACAGTTCTAGTCATAGAACCACATGCAGCTAGAATCAAGCTTTTTGATCACACAGTAACTCTGGATGGTCTTTCTGTTCCATCAAGTGCAACAATTAAAGACCTCATTGTGATTATAGAATCCAGTCACATTTTATACTGCTATCTCAGGGAGATTTCCATCAGCACCGTCGCCCTCGGCTTGCTCATTTTAATTCATACACATTTTTACTAATTTCATAGACTTTTAATTTTTTTATTCTGTATAGCTGCTTTGCAGCAATGACCATTGTTAAAAGCGCTATACAAACAAAACTTCATTGAATGAGTTTTGTGGTGTGCTTTTAATTTTAACAGGCAGAATTTAGTCACTGTGCCTTTGTAACCTCTTTCAAATTGATGCTTTTGGCTGAGGACTATTCATTTAGAACTATATGAACCACGTCCAATTGACAATGTATTATACAGAATTCTTCCCTCAGTACACAATACTTGTTTATGTGACGGTCAACCCCTAGAGGGCGCCTAACGCCCGTTTTTGGTTTTTGTTTGTAGTTTGATTAACGTTGAGTTAGGACTTCATTTCCCAGTTTGCACCTCGGTCAGGTGACGTAGAAGCTCACCTGAACCGAGGGAAGTTAATTTGTTTGTGTGGTATAAATAGCCTGACTGAACAGCAGTCAGGCGTCTAGCATTTGTTGTTTCATGATTAGTTTGTGTTTGGTGTTTAACTTTTGTTTATGTTAATAAAAGAACTTAATGAACCATCAGCTCGCCGCCTCCGCGTTCATGCCACGCACACATCCCAGACGCAGACAGAGAGGGAAACGTGACAGAATGCTAGACCTAACAAGTGGCATGGCGGAGGATGCCTCCCTGGATAATTTTTTGGGGGGCGCGGATACCATCTCGCACGAGCTGGCGAACAGGCTGCGGGACAGCGAGGAGGAGTACTGCGGCTGGAATTACATCGGGCTGGTTGAGGACGAAGAGGAGATGTACCGCAGCTGGGAGTACAGCTTGCTGGAGGAGCAGGAGCACCTGCGGGAGAACAGCAAGGAGAGGGAGAGAGAGAAGCACCACAGAGCTGGGAGGGCTGCAGGCTCGCCATTCGGCGGACGCCATTCAAAGGCGACGCAGCACGGGGTCACGTGGTTCCCCGCACCGGCCGGAAGAGAAGGGCGAGGAAGCCCAAGTACGGCGGTGACGCGAGGGAAAGAAAACCCCAGGCAGAGCAGCAGCAGAGAGAGGAAGAGCTCATGTGGTGGATTCCGGAGCCGGAGCGAGTGCGAGAGATGCAGGAGCAGATAAAGGAGCTCCAGCTGATGATCCTTCACTTCCGGGATAACTGCGAAGCGGGCTCGGAGCTTTCTCCTCCCTCGCCAACGCTCAGCAGCGAGCTAGCGTGTCAGCTGCCGCTGTCCGACGCACACGTCTTGCCGCCGCCTTCCGGCTTCGAAGACAGCGAGCCAGCATGTCAGCAGCCGCTGACCGACGCACCCGTCCTGCCGCCGCCTCCGGGCTTCGAGGACAGCGAGCCAGCGTGTCAGCAGCCGCTGTCCGACGCACCCGTCCTGCCGCCGCCTCCGGGCTTCGAGGACAGCGAGCCAGCGTGTCAGCAGCCGCTGTCCGACGCACCTGTTCTGCCGCCGCCTCCCGGCTTCGAGGATAGCGAGCCAGCGTGTCAGCAGCCGCTGTCCGACGCACCCGTTCTGTCGCCGCCTCCCGGCTTCGAGGACAGCGAGCCAGCGTGTCAGCAGCCGCTGACCGACGCACTCGTTCTGCCGCCGCCTTCCGGCTTCGAGGACAGCGAGTTAGCATGTCAGCAGCCGCTGTCCCACACACCCGTTCTGCCGCCGCCTCCCGGCTTTGAGGAGCGCAGTGACCGCTCCCACGCCGTCGTCGAGCGCAGTGACCGCTCCCACGCCGTCGTCGAGCGCAGTGACCGCTCCCACGGCGTCGTCGAGCGCAGTGACCGCTCCAACGCCGTCGTCGAGCGCAGTGACCGCTGCAACGCCGTCGTCGAGCGCCGATCCAGCTCTGCAACCGCCAAGCACGCCTCCAGCTCTGCAGCCGCCGAGCACGCCTCCAGCTCTGCAGCCGCCGAGCACGCCTCCAGCACACATCCCACACACACATCCCAGACGCAGACAGAGAGGGAAACGTTTAGAAATTGTTGTAAATCTTTCTGGGTGACCTAGAATCAGGATATAACAAAAGAGATAGTTTAAGCATACATTTGTCTAAAAAAAAAAAAAAAGTTGCCGATTTCTCCTGAGAAAACATGTGAATATTTTTATATGAAATAATTAGAAATCTGGTGTCACATTGGCTGTTTTATATTCAGCCAAAACATGGTATTGGATAAAAAGTCTCTCAACTAGGTGAAAAAGAGAATTTTTAGATAGGATCATACAAACCTGATTCCAAAAATGTTGGGACACTGTACAAATTGTGAATAAAAACAGAATGATGTGGAAGTTTCCAATTTCAATATTTTATTCAGAATACATCATAGATGAGGCGGTGCGGTGGTGTAGTGGTTAGCACAGTCGCCTTGCACCTCCAGGGTCTGGGTTCGATTCCCCGGCCAGGTTCGATTCCCGTCTCTGTGCGCATGGAGTTTGCATGTTCTCCCCGTGCTTGGTGGGTTTCCTCCGGGTACTTCGGTTTCCTCCCACAGTCCAAAGACATGCAGGCTAATTGACGTTCCCAAATTACCCGTAGTGTGTGATTGGCACCCTGTCCAGGGTGTACCCTGCCTAGTGCCCGAAGTCTCCTGGGATAGGCTCCAGGTCCCCCGCGACCCTGAACACAGGATTAAGCGGTATAGAAAATGAATGAATGAATGAACAACATAGATGACATATCAAATGTTTAAACTGAGAAAATGTATCATTTTAAGGGAAAAATAAGTTGATTTTAAATTTCATGGCATCAACACATCTCAAAAAAGTTGAGACAAGGTCATGTTTACCACTGTGTGTAATCACCTCTTCTTTTTATAACAGTCTGCTAACGTCTGAGGACTGAGGAGAGAAGTTGCTAATCTAGTCATAGGACCGCATACAGCTAGGAGTAAAATCTTAGATCACACTGTAACTTTAGATGGCCTTTCTGTTCCATCAAGTGCAACAATAAAAGACGTCGGCATGATTATAGATTCCAGCCTTTCATTTGAAGCTCATGTAGATAATATCACCAGGATAGCATTTTTTCACCTCAGAAATATTGCCAAGATGAGAAATATATTGTCGCTAAACGAGGCAGAAATACTAGTTCATGCTTTTATCACCTCTAGGTTGGACTATTGTAATGCCTTACTGTCTGGTTGTTCAGCTAGGTGCATAAACAAGCTTCAGCTAGTCCAGAATGCAGCAGCCAGAGTCCTCACTAGAACCAGAAGATATGAGCACATCACCCCTATCCTATCTTCACTGCATTGGCTCCCTGTGAAATTTCGCATTGATTTTAAAATACTCCTCTTGACATATAAAGCATTAAATGGTCTTGCGCCGCAGTATCTGAGCGAACTGCTAGTGTCTTATGATCCGCCACGCCTACTTCGATCAAAGGATGCTCTCCCTTTTAGTTATGCTGTCATAGTTAGTCCTGCCGGAGTCCCTGCTTGCACTCAACAGTAAATATACATTCACATTATACATCATGTGACTGTGACCATATACATAACTACTATCTCTGTTCTTCTTCTCTTTCTCCCCCTCTTTCTCTTCCCTCTCTCCCCTCTCTCTCTGTCGAGCTACACATGTCATTCCTGAGCTGCCAGTGATCCAGACTCCCTCTGCCCTCTGGACCTGTCTGACCTATCCTGGTGCCCCGCTTCTGCTTGAAGATCTCGTCACATGGATCTCGCCCTGTGTGTCTCCTTGGGATGTGCCTGGTGTCTGGGGATGTTTCTCTCTACCTAGAAGACGGTTCTGGCCTCAACTGGTGTCGGCAGATGTTTCTCTGAGGACTTGACAATTCGATAGTTCAGGACTCGAACTTTCTACAAGTCTACCTGAGTCTCCAATAACTACTGGACTCCATATTAACATCAATTAACATCAACAATTATAGCTGAACTGCCTGCCACCTAGCACACTGTATGAATGCAGATAATTTCTGTTTCACCCAGATGAGGATGGGTTCCCTGTTCAGTCTGGTTCCTCTCAAGTTTTCTTCCTATTACCATCTCAGGGAGTTTTTCCTTGCCACTGTTGCCCGCGGCTTGCTCACCAGTGACTATCTGACCATTTTGATTCATACACATTCACATTCCATACAAACTTAAATAATTCTTTTGATTGTGTAAAGCTACTTTGCGACAATGACAATAGTTAAAAGCGCTATACAAATAAAATTTAATTGAAAAAAAGTTGCTCAAGTTTAGGAATACGAATGTTGTCCCATTCTTGTCTAATACAGGTTTCTAGTTGTTCAACTGTCTTAGGTATTCTTTGTTGCATCGTCCTCTTTATGCTGTGCCAAATGTTTTCTATGGGTGAAAGATCTGGACTGCAGACTGGCCATTTCATGGCCATTTCGGATCCTTCTCCTATGCAGCCATGATGCTGTAATTGATGCAGTATGTGGTCTGGCATTGTCATCTTGGAAAATGCAAGGTCTTCCCTGAAAGAGACGATGTCTGGATGGGAGCATATGTTGTTCTAGAACTTAGATATACCTTTCAGCATTGATGGTGTTTTTCCGGATGTGTAAGCTGCCCATGCCACACGCACCCATGCAGCCCCATACCATCAGAACGAAGGCTTCTGAACTGAGCGCTGAGAACAACTTGGGTTGTCCTTGTCCTCTTTAGTCCGGATGACATGACGTCCAAGTTTCCCAAAAAGAACTTAAAATTTTAATTCCTCTGACCACAGAACATTTTTCCACTTTGCCACAGTCCATTTTAAATGGGCCTTGTCCCAGAGAAAACACCTGTGCTTCTGAATCATATTTAGATATGACTTCATTTTTGACCTATAGAGTTTTGGGTCGGCGAATGGCGCGGTGGACTGTGTCCACCGACAGTGCTTTCTGGAAGTATTCCTGAGCCCATGTTGTGATTTCCATTACAGTAGCATTCCTGTATGTGATGCAGTGCCATCTAAGGGCCAGAAGATCACAGGCATCCAGTATCCAGTCTTCCGGCCTCAACCCTTACGCACATTGTTCCAGATTCTCAGAATCTTTGGATGATATTACTGTATGCACTGTAGATGATGATAACTTCAAACTCTTTGCAATTTTTCTCTGAGAAACTCCTTTCTGATATTTCACCAATATTTTCCACCGCAGCATTGAGGGAATTGGTTATTCTTTGCCCATCTTGACTTCTGAGAGACAAGGCCACTCTGAAAGGCTCTTTTTATTCCCAATCATGTTGCAAATTGACCTAATAAGTTGCAAATTGGTCATCCAGCTGATTCTTATATGTACATTTAACTTTCCCAGCCTCTTATTACTACATCACTGGTCCTCACTTTCATTACTTCTCGACTTGACTACTGTAATTCTCTTTTTTATGGTCTACCAAATACAAAATTAAATAAGCTCCAATACATTCAGAACTCTGCTGCTAGGGTCCTCACTTATTCAAAGAAATCCTCACACATCACTCCCATCCTACACAAACTTCATTGGCTACCCATTTGCTCCCGCATCCAATACAAGATTCTCCTTATCACCTTCAAAGCACTCCATGGTCTTGCCCCTCCATATATCTCGGATCTTATTCATACTTACTCCCCTGCTCACACACTCCGATCTGCAGATGATGGTCTACTGGTAATTTCTCGTCATAGATTAGCATCATTTAGTATTTCTGCCCCCACACTCTGGAATTCTATTCCCAAACACATCCGTGATCTTTCTTCATTACAGGATTTCAAAACCCACCTTAAAACATATCTTTTCTCGTCCTGTTTTTCTATTCTTTGAATATGTGTTAGATAAATACTACCGGTTTTCATGTTTATCTATATTTTGTTCTGACGTCTTTCAGATGTCTCTTTCTATGTGTAAACATTTTTGTTATTGTAAAATGACCTTGAGTCTCTTGAAAGGCGCTATATAAAATAAACTTATTATTATTATTATTACCTGTACCAACTTTTTTGGAATGTGTAGCTCTCATGAAATCCAAAATGAGCCAATATTTGTCATGACATTTCAAAATGTCTCACTTTCAAAAATTTGATATGTTATCTATATTCTATTCTGAATAAAATATTGAAATATGAAACTTCCATTGCATTCTGTTTCTATTCATTTGTAAAGTGTCCCGACTTTTTTTGGAATCTGGTTTGTACGTATACAGTGGGACAAAAAAAGTATTTAGTCAGTCACCAATTGTGCAAATTCTCCCACTTACTGTAAAAAGATGAGAGAGGCCTGTAATTTTCATCATGCTGTAGGTATACCTCAACTATGAGAGACAAAATAAGAATAAAATGCAGAAGATCACATTGTAGTCCTTGCTTTGTGCACTGGGGCACATTCATGTTGAAATAGAGAAGGGAGAAGTGTTGCCACTAAGTTGGAAGCATAGCATTGTTCAAGTCTTGGTATGCTAAGTCAATAAGATTGTCCTTCACTGGGGATAAGGAGCCCGATTCAAACACCTGGATTCAGTAATTAACAGGTTTGGCCCAATACATTTGTCCATATAGTGTCCATGAACCACGTCAAGTTCAACAGATGGACTAATAAATCTGGCTTATTATACAGAAATCCAGTGCAGAAAAACAACTTGTTCAAGATATGGCCAAGCATATTTTACAGCATTGTATACAAGGAAGTTAAGCTGTCTCACTACTTTTTTTCTTTTGAATGTTTTCCATAACAAAAAACCAATACTCACTAATAATAGCTACTGGTTTTGTGTACATGAGTCAAAAACGCCATCTAACATTTGAAACCTACTGTAAATTTGCTAGTTTTAATGATTGCTACATACTGTAGCTGAACATTTAGATTTTTGTATTAAATAAGCTAACTAGCTTTATAATATTAACACATACAGTATATGTGTTTAGCAAGTATGTTAGATTAACTACTGTTGCTAAGCTATTATCTCATATAGTTAACGTCAGGTACAATTAAGTGAAGAAAAAAAACATATGCTGTTACATGATCAGGTTTTATGATTGACAGATTGGAACCACACAGCAATACTTTCTATAAATAACTTTTATTTCACATGTATAGATATTACATCTAACATTATTTATACATGTTTATAATTATAAACATAAACTTTTAAACTTATATACAGTGTAAATACTGTATATAAATTGTTATACATACATATTCTAGGTTTTTATTCATAGGGTCTAACTAATAATTGTGCAGTCCTCACCAACTTCTGTAAACAATGACCCTTATATCAGATTTCACCAACATTTTTCGAAACCAGTTGGCATCAAGAATAGTAACTACCTCTATTAAAGCAGAACTTTACATAATGCCAAGAAGAACAACATCGCCCAAGACTTCAGAGAAGCAGTTGTTGCCAATCATCTGCCTGGTAATGATCATACAGTATGGCCATCATACACTGAAAAGGACTCCTTACAAATAGAGCCTCCAAGATAGTGAAGATCAGTCAAAGGTCAGACTATTTTACGCTGAGGTTTTGTGTACTGTAAGCACATTGAATGTTAATGTTCATGACAACAAATGAATTAAAACAAAATACCAAGTATGGTGTTCAAGATAGGGTGGATAGGAAAAAAAGTTCCTTCTCTCCAAAAAGAATATGAAGCATGGCATGGTACTGTAGGTTTGTCGCCTGCTACGCAGAAAGATTCAATTTACTCCCAAACCTCAGGTACTGGATGCAGTGCCAGTACCGGTCCCCGGATAAAATGGGATGGTTCCGCCAAGAAGGACATCCAGCATAAAACCTGTGCCAAGTTGTGTGTAGATCGGATGGTCTGCTGTGGTGAACAACCCAAGTCCAACAACAATCTGAACAAACCAAAACATCCTCTAAACTGAAGAGGCCAAGACTGAGAGGTTTGGTCATTGTGCACAGCCCGATGTTTGCCAAGAAGCAAAACACAGTGAACCACCAGAAACATTCCATACAAGTCAGGCAAGGTGGTAAATGGCTGATGACTTAGACTTGTTTTGCAGTCACTTATTATCACATTGTTTGCCATCTAGTTTTTAAATATTGGTTGTTGTATGTTGAAGTAACTGAACTTGGTGAGGACTACACTGTTATTATTTGGACTTTAATATAAATGGAGTATGAAGAATAAAAATATCCACAACAAAGTAAAACATGAACAAACTGTGTCTTTGCATTTCACAGTAACAGTGCTAACAAATAGGAGAATCTCATCGTTTATACCGCTTTATCCTGTATACAGGGTTGCGGTGGGCCTTAAGCCTATCCCTGGAAACTTTGGCATGTTGAAGTGAACACTCTGGATGGGGTGATAAACCATTGCATGACAAAAAATAGAATAAATTATATAATATATTTACTCATTCAAATAATTTTCATTAACCAACCTGACATACTGTACCGCAATTCTACATAATTTGTTGTCCACAAGCCAAATAAGTTGTTATTATAAGTTGTCACCAGCCTTTCATCCTTCAGCAAGAATGATTCCCAGAATTCCCTGCTAGGAGCCCCACCCATTTCATCAGCTCCAACAGGTACTTGTTATCTTCACTCTCTCACGTTTTGTACATTCACACACATTGGCTTCTCCTCCACCATCGGTATTTCCTGAGGATAAATTCCCCACACATGGCTTTGTGTAATGCATAAGGGTTGGTAGCCTTAATTTTTTTTATAAACCTGTTCAATTTGCTTGTTTGTTTTTTTTGAATGTCACTTTAGCTCTTAGGCATAGACACACATTTATGAGGCTTCACTAAAACCCCATACTGACTGGGAAGGGAACTGGGAATCTCTATAAATATAAATGAAACCCATATTGAAAACCCTACCACTAATTAAAATAGCAAACTAAATACAATAATGATTCAGCTATTTCTTGACAATGATTTAAATTTTTGAACTGAAACGTACTGTATGCAATTTTGGAAGTAAGCATGGGAGGAAACGAGAGACGTTTTGTGCTGACACTGAGCCAGCTGTTTATTCTGCGATAGCAAGACGTGAGATCCCACAGAGTGGGCATGATGTCTAAAGAACTGTTACATGAATATGGCATTTTAACTGTCAGCCCTTTTATCAAGAGTGTGTGGAATTGTTTGAATAGGTCCCTTTTTTAAATTATATTGCGGCTACGACGAACCATTTCTGAGTTCTTTGATGATTTCTTGTAGCATCTGAGGATGATGATTAAAACCAATGCCTCAAGAATTTGAAAGGAAAAGTAGACAAAAGGGAAAAGAGTGTATGGGCCGATGACCTCGCGATCGAAGGCTACCTCTAGGATTGTGAAGCAGAGATGAAGATTTTGGCAACCTGTCTCCACGGCAACAGTCCTGCTACAGCTAAGGGTTAAAGCAAAAGTGATAGACAACTTCAAAATTGTGCATTTTTAAGTAGCTTCAATATATGGGAATACAACTTCTCAGGGTAGACAATGGCTAATGCATAATAATAATAATAATAATAATCACTAAAGAATGTCCTGATAATAATAAATGAAAGAAATTAAGTACATTTGCTGGGAAAATGCACACCCCATAATTTAATCCATTTACAGTAGATTTAATACATTTAGACACAAAAATCAACACTCTCCACCCTCCAACACCTCAAGTTTTTTAAACACATTTGGCGGACACCTTTATCTGTTCAGGCATAAAAGGCTTTGGTCACTGCCCAAGTATTTTGGTGCTATGATTTGCAGTAAACTCCTGACCTTCTGGTCAGCAGCTCAAATACCATAACCAAATATCTCACCATCTGGTATTACCCCGAAGAGTGTGTTTCCATTTCAAGGTTCCCCCCCCCCTCATTACTCATTAGGACCAAAAAAGAAGTTTAAAAATCAGATAAATTAACTGAACCAGTCTTATTAACTTACGGTTCATCAAAACTGAAGAACAAAGACAGCACATAGCCAAGTACGTATCCAATAAGTGGCATCAGTGCTCCTGTGGCGACAAGTCGAGGTTCTGTCACTGCCCAGATGACTGGTCCTAGGAAATGGCTGAGCAGAATGCCTAAGACAATATAACCAACCACCATTATGCCCAGCCCAACCTGTGACAAAAAAGAGAGAACATCACATGAACTGTTGATTCCTGCCCTTAAAAATATCTTCTTTTTATAGTAAGAAATACTTACACGAAGAAATTTTGAAATATGTACAAGTATATTCCAAGTCCTACCTTCACAACCAGTTTGGACTTCTCTGGTACACGATAGTTAATATAGACGCCAATGGCACAAGGGAGCACAGTGAAGATCAAGGCCAGGAAGATGCCAACATAAGGCACAGCATGAACATTGGAGAAGCCATGGCAGTAAATGAAGAGCAGCAGCGGTATCATACCTAGCGCCGCCAACGTCGAGCAGGTCGTCATCACAATGCTGAGATGGAAAGAAATCAATCACATGCATCCAGTGGTAAAGAATTGGCTTTATTTACAGTGGAACCTTGGATTACGAGCATAATTCGTTCCGGAAGCGGGCACATATTTCAAAACACTCCGGATTTTCCCATGAGAAATAATGGAAACTCAAATTATTCGTTCCACAGCCCAAAAAAACAAATACATAAAAATAAGTATTAAAATAAGTATATGCACAGACATTTACATTTACATTTAGGCATTTGGCAGACGCTCTTATCCAGAGCGACTTACATTTTTATCTCATTACACATCTGAGCAGTTGAGGGTTAAGGGCCTTGCTCAAGGGCCCAACAGTGGCAACTTGGTGGTTGTGGGGTTTGAACCTGGGATCTTCCGAACCATAGTCCAATGCCTTAACCACTGAGCTACCCCTGGCCGCAGACAAAGTGCAAGCTGATACAGAGATAGAGTAAATGGATCTTTAAACTCTCTATCGAGACTTTCTTTTGCTTTACATGCGCAGACACTCCTGTTATAATATACAGTACACGCGTGCTGAAACACAAAATAAAATATGTTTTACGCGCACACACAAGCGCATGCGTGATACATGATGCTCGGTGCTCGTAAACCAAGACTTGGTGGTCAAAATTTGTGTGCAAATTTTGCGGAACACTTGCAAACCGCGTTACTCGCAATCCAAGATTCCACTGTATAGTTTTGAGCCATAAAATGAGGTTTTATAATACTACTATGGAATTCTTAGCCTTTAGCAATCCATTAGCTTTATTATATTAATTAAATAATTAAATCAAATGCATATATAGAAGACATCTTTAACCATTGAGTAATATGCTTGCTACTGATGATGTTAAATACTGTAGCTGTGCATATTGCACTATATAGACTACTGTTGGTGTAATGGGTGAAAGAAACCTGAGATTCATGTCCCCTTTAAGAGCAAAGGCCAGGATATTGGAAAACATTCCCCCCGGACAGCAACCACACACCATCACTGCCATGGCTGCACCAGGAATGAACTTAAACAGTTTAACCATAGAGAACGCTGTGAGTGGCATCACTCCAAACTGAGCCAGCATGGCGATCACCACACCTTTGGGCTTTACGATGTGGGCTTTTATCTTGGAAACTTCCATTGTACAGCCGAGAGAAACCATAGTGTCACAAAGGATGATTATGCAGATCCAGTTAATGGCCTGATCCAGACCTGTAGAATAAGGGCTGTTTGACAAGGTGCCATTGGTGAAATTATTTTGGCTCTGTAGATCCAGATCATAGGAAGTAGGAGCAGTTTGATTAGGGGTGGTGTCCATTTTCAGTGCCTGTTCAGGGTGTATTTCTGTAAGAGGAGATAAAATATACGTAAGAATGACATCATAATATAGTGTGATAGATCTGTGGTATGAAAGTTAATGCATTGAGTTTTCAAGACTAGTTTCGGAGCTTTCTCTGATATTCACTGGAATGTTCAGGTGTGCCTGGAAAATTCCTGTACTTTAAAGCAAGTGAAACAGCGCCCCCTAAATGTTATGTATTGAATTTGTGGTGAAACACGGTATTGCACTTTTACCATCATGTCCAAAGGGAAGCCAGCCAGGCCAAGTTGGCTTGGATAAGGTTATATTCATAGTGAAGTTGGTTTTTCTTAGTTAAAAAAGAACAGAACGTGTGTGTGTGTGTGTGTGTGTGTGTGTGTCTTATTAACGGAAAGACTGTTTTATCTGTATATTAATTTAGTGTGGTGGTCATTTTAGTTTGACCTTTTAAGCAAAAAGTAAGAATTAAGGAAAGAATTTATTTGTTGATTTCATATCACATGGTTTATACTGTACAGTAAATTATTGCCTGTGCAGGTGCAGATGTGTAGCAGCAAGATTTGGATAAGGGCACACACACACACACACACACACACACACACTCTCTCACTCTCTCTCTCTCTCTCTCTCATCGTCTAAACCAGGCCTGGAGCCTGTTCCTGGAGTTCAATTCAGGGTACACCCTGGACCAGGGCCAATCCATCTCAGGGCACACACATATGCTCATTCACACACTACAGGCAATTTGGGAACGGCAATTAGCCTAACTTGCATGATAAGGCAAGATGACAGTGCTAACCACTACGCCACTATACACAGAGGTTGTCTCACTTGGCTTTCTCAAACATATTCAGGTGTGACTTGACTTTCACAAATGTGACAAATGTGTTTCTTTAAAGAAATCTGGAGCATATAAACATTTTCGGAATCATTTCTCATCAAGTTAGGGCTTCCAGCTACTTACATTTAAATTTAGGCATTTGGCAGGCGCTCTTATCCAGAGTGACTTAAAAAAGTGCTTTGAAGTTTCCGTCACTGGATAGTCCCTTACACTGGTTTACACTTACACAGCTTCTTTGTATACCATTAGTGGTTAGCGAATGTCATGTTGCATTCGGCCCAAAAACCAGCACTCGGCCCAAAAACCAGCACACAACAGCTTTCACAATTCAGCCTGCGTTTAGAAGGATGTACTGTTAGTACCAGCTCGACAGTAAAAGACCTGGGCGTAATATTAGACAGTAATTTGTCCTTTGAAAATCACATTTCAAATATCACAAAAACTGCCTTTTTCCATCTTAGAATTATTGCAAAACTGAGGAACATCTTATCTGTATCTGATGCAGAAAAGCTCGTTCATGCATTCATGACCTCCAGACTGGACTACTGTAATGCATTACTAGGTGGTTGTCCTGCATCCTCAATAAACAAGAGACCAAACGACACCAAACAAGAGATAAGAAACCAAATGAGAGAACTTTGATACAATACAGACACCGATACAATACCAGAATCAGAAAGAGTTTGATTGCCAAGTACGCTTGCACGTACAAGGAATTTGTTTTAGTGACGGAGCTTCCAGAACAAAAAACAAATGACAAGACAAAACAGCACGACACAAAAAAAAGGTTGACATCAAATAGAGTAGGGTGTGAGATACTTTTAAATAAGTTAGATAAATATCTGAAATCTGTGGTATTATACAGTATATTGCATAGTGGTATTGTCCACAATATTGCACATATATTTATTGACAGTTAGAATGATGTTTAACTGTTCATGACGTAGATTGCCTGGGGGGAAAAAATTGTTCTTGCGCCTGACTGTCCTGGTGTTCGGTGCTCTGTAGCGTCGACCCGAAGTTCATATAGAAGGTGGCCTGGGTGTGAGGGGTCCAAAGTGATATTCCGAGCCCTTTTCTTCACTCTGGATATATACAGTTCTTGCAGCGTGGGCAGGGGGGTGCCAATAATTCTTCCAGCAGTCCGAACCGTCCTTTGTAGTCTTCTGATGTCCGTTTTCGTAGCTGAGCCAAACCAGACAGTTATTGAAGTGCACAGGACGGATTCAATGACGGCTGAGTAGAACTGTGTGAGCAGCTCCTGTACATACATACTGTAACAAACTAACACTGGTTAATCCAGTGAGACTAACTACACACAAACACAAAGTCTATTTTGTCTTTTGTGTCTATTTTATTTGCATGGATTGCTGACGGTTCTTGCTTGCTGCAGCAGCACAAAAGCAGGTTTTTCAGCTCTGTATTTACATATTTCATTATTTTTATAGGCGGCACGGTGGTGTAGTGGTTAGCACTGTCGCCTTGCACCTCCAGGGTCCGGGTTCAATTCCCGTCTCTGTGTGCATGGAGTTTGCATGGTCTCCCCGTGCTTGGTGGGTTTCCTCCGGGTACTCCGGCTTCCTCCCACAGTCCAAAGACATGCAGGTTAGGCTAATTGGCGTTCCCAAATTGACCATAGTGTGTGAATGTGTGTGTGTGTGTGTGTGCTCTGCAATGGATTGGCACGCTGTCCAGGGTGTACCCTGCCTCGTGCCCAGAGTCTCTTGGGATAGGCTCCAGGTCCCTGCGAACCTAAATACAGGATAAAGCGGTATAGAAGATGAATGAATGAATTATTTTTATAAGTACAAACCACAATTATGCGATTTCACTCCATACAGCATTCAGAGATGTTCTACAGCGTACCTTGGTTGTTATTTGACTTACTGATGACACTATAAATAACACTATATGTTATTTGACTTACTGATGCCTTTTTATCAGCTCGAACCAGTCTCGCCATCTCCACTGACCTCTGGCAACATCAAGGCATTTTCACCCAGAGAACTGATGCCCACTGTGTACTTTTTAAAAACCAGAGGCATGATTGTGCATGAAAATCCCCGTAGATCAGCATTTTTGAAAATATTCAGATCAACCCAACTGGCACCAACAGCCATGCCACATTCAAAGTCACGTTCTTCCTCCTTCCTTTGCTCGAACTTGACCTACATGTCTAAATGCAATGAGCTGCTGCCAACCGATTGGCTGATTCGATATTTTTGTCAACAAGGAGTTCCTGATAAAGTGGCCAGTAAGTGTCTACCAATTGATTTTGTTACCCAATGTTAAGTTTAGTCACAGAGCTTTAAACAAATACTTTCCCACGCCCAATATCTCCATAAATCAAACAATCAAAGCCAAACAACATGCAAAGCATTTTGGAACAAATCAACCCTGTGGAAAATCCTTAAAAAATATCTCATTTGTAACAAGCAGCAACGCTTCATTAACAGTTATATACAGTACACAGATATGAAGTAAAATAATATGTACAGTACTAGCAGCCCTTGTATTTCTGTTTCCTGTTTCCTCCGCTCTAAAGCTGACTTTACACTGTCTTTACAGAGTCTGCTTGAGCTTTGCAATTTTAGTGTTCTGACAGTGTGAGAAATGTCAGTATCAGAAATTTTTAATTAAGATTAAAATATTTTCTACAGATTGTACTTGTTTTCTTTTGCAGGTCATTTGATGAAGCCCACCATAGTCACAGTGGTACATACAGTATATAGTACCAAAATATTATTAGCCTTTGGGACTCCAGTGAACCACAGTGAGAGCCATTTTCCACAAATGAAGAAAACTTGGAACAGTGGTGAACCTTCTGAGGCTCATAAAAGAATCCAAAACATCATCTAAAGAACTTTCAGCCTCACTTGCCTCAGGCAGAGGTGGAAAGAGTAATAAGATTTAGTACTCAAGTACAAGTACTGTTACTTAAGTACAAGTAAAGTTACCATTATAAAAATCTACTCAAGTAAAAGTAAAAAGTAGCTCATTAAAAAATTTACTCAGAGTAAAAGTTACCGAGGGGGGGGGGGGGGGGGTGGGATGAGGCATTCTAGCGTAGTTCAAAAAAGATGAGCAGATATAAATCTCAAACTAGTTGTTTTTAACTGAAGGAACACCTTTGCATAATAAAGCTGTTGTCTTTGTTGTGCTTGAAAATCAAAGTGGTCACTTACTGTAAATATGGTGTTACGTCCCAGTCTAGGGTCATACAGCAAAAGAATGGTTCAGGGTTCTATTTTAAACTGTATGGAAATGGTGGTATATGGCAGAAAGAACTAGATCCAATCATTAACTGATGAAATAATGAGGTTTGTATATACAAACACACACACACACACACACACACACACACACCTACACACACACACACACACCAGGAGGATTGGATGACCAATAACTTTCTTTTATTAAATTCAGATAAGACAGAGATATTACTTATTGGCCCAAAAACCAGCACACAACAGCTTTCACAATTCAGCTTGCGATTAGAAGGATGTACTGTTATTACCAGCTCAGCAGTAAAAGATCTGGGAGTAATATTAGACAGTAACTTGTCTTTTGAAAATCACATTTCAAATATCACAAAAACAGCCTTTTTCCACCTTCGAAATATTGCTAAACTTAGGAACATCTTATCCGTATCTGATGCAGAAAAACTAGTTCATGCATTCATGACCTCCAGACTGGACTATTGTAATGCATTACTAGGTGGTTGTCCTGCATCCTCAATAAACAAGCTTCAGTTAATCCAAAATGCAGCTGCCAGGGTTCTCACTAGATCCAGAAAATATGATCATATAACCCAATATTATCATCCCTGCACTGGCTACCTGTTCAGTTTAGAATAAATTACAAAATAGTGTTACTTACATACAAGGCCTTAAATGGTTTAGCTCCCACATACCTAACCAGTCTTCTGATGCGCTACAATCCACCACGCGCCTTAAGATCACAAAACTCCGGACTTCTGGTAGTTCCCAGAATTTCTAAATCTACAAAGGGGGGTAGGGCTTTTTCATATTTAGCTCCAAAGCTTTGGAATAGCCTTCCAGACAGTGTTCGGGGAGCAGACACGGTTTCTCAGTTCAAAAGTAGACTCAAGACGCATCTTTTTAATCTGGCATACACGTAACTCATCCCAGTACTCATACTCCAGTATACCTATACCGAATGGCAACTACGCTAATTCTCCCCATCTGTTCTGTATTTCTCTACCCATCCCGAGGCATCGGGAGATTTTGCCAGCTTCAGTAGACAAAGGCCGACCCTGCGAGGTTCCTGAGGCGTCCAGAGAAGGACCAGCTCCAACTGGATTCAGCTTTATGATGGTTGGAGCTACACATGCTGCTCCTGTGCTTCCAGTGATCCAGACCTCATCTGCCCTCTGCACCTACTGACTCGTCCCTATGCTGAACTGGTCTTCATGACAAATTTAAATAATTTCTGTCATATTGAATTTTCACCTGCACAACACACAAGATGTTATATCATTTCTATCTGTTATCGCCCAAATGAGGATGGGTTCCCTGTTGAGTCTGGTTCCTCTCAAGGTTTCTTCCTAATGCCATCTCAGGGAGTTTTTCCTTGCCACCGTCGCCGTCACCCTTGGCTTGCTCATCAGAGACATTTCATTCATTCGTCTCATTATTATCTGCACATTTTTCCCACACATCCACACTTCCAATTATTTTCTTTTCTATAATTATTATTATTATTTGTTTTTATTTATTTATTTTCTATTATAATTTTATTTATTTATTTATTATTTTATATATAATTATTCTATATATATAATTTTTTTTTTTTTTTTTTTGTTAAATTTCTTTAATTTTTGTGAAGCTGCTTTGAGACAATGACCATTGTTAAAAGCGCTATATAAATAAAATTGAATTGAATTGAATTGAGGTGGAGGAGGATCAGATTCAGGTTGGACCCAGGCCAAAATAATAAACAAAATGGTATTTATATTTAGTAGCTAGATTATCTGCAAAAAAAAAAAAAAAAAAAACCACAAACAAAAATACAGGTTCCTTCCCGGACTCCCTAAACCAAAAACAGTGAAATTATCTACAAATATATACAAAGACCAACCAAACCAAAGGGACAAAGCAATAATCAAAGTTAATTGGAGGCAAAATGTCAAACCGGAATACACAACCAAATATCAAAACGCCAAAATCACAACCTCTTTCATCTTTCCCGCGTCTCTCTCCGGTTTATACAGTATATGGTCGCGCTAGTCGATGATGTCACTCTCAAGGCGGAAGCGTTGATCATTGTTAGATCAGGTTAGATCATTGTTCATGATAAAAAAGAAAACTTCTCACATTTGATTGTGTAAAGCTGTTTTGAGACAATGTCAATTGTTAAAAGCGCTATACAAATAAAACTGAATTGAATTGAATTGAACATTTGCCGATAATTTTTATTTTGTTTATCACCAACTACTTTTGGGCAACTATTATGAAACAAAAGTTTAACTTTTTGAAAGGTTTTTGTCCTGTTACATCTGGCCTGAAACTAACATACCAACTGTCACCACCAATTTCATACCAACTGTCACCACAACATGGTGGCGGTAATGTGATGGCCTGGGGATAGTTCAGGACCTTGCTGGTTTGTTGCACTTTGCCAGAAGATCCTGAAGGAGAATGTCTGGCCATAAGTTTGTGACCTCAAGATCAAACAACTTGGGTTATGCAGAAGAACAATGATCCGAAATACACCAGCAAGTCCACTTCTGAATGGCTCAAAATAAAAATAAATGAATTCATTAAAGTGGGCAATTTGGAGTGGGCTAGTCAAAGTCTGGACTTAAATCTGATGGAGATGCTGTGACATGACCTGAAACAGGCTATTCCTGCTCGAAAACCCTCCAGTGTGGCTGAATTAAAACAGTGGTGCAAAGAAGAGTGGATCAGAAATCCTTGAGATCGATGTGCAAGACTCATTGCCAGTTATCACAAACACTTGATTACAGTTATTGCTCTCAAGAGTAGCAGAACCAGTTATTAGGTTTAGGGGCAATTACTTTTTCACATAGGGCCAGGTAGGTTTGGTAAAATCTAAATGAGTTTTCTGTAGTATTAAAATGTTTTGATAATCTCATTCATTGAAGTGTGACAAATATGCAAAAAATTAGTCAATGAATAAAAAGGGGCAATTATATGTCAGTTGGGCTGCTTGAATCTTTTTGAGCAACAGCTTGGTGTAATTCTTAAATTTTCCTTGTTTTCAGCTTGAAAATATTTCAAGGGCGACAAGAAATGTGGACCAAAAGCTACATAAAGATTACACCCCAAAGATCTCAGCACCTGCACACTCTGTCCTGTGTATTTATTTACATTACCCCCAGAGTCCCAATCAGAGGAGGCTCATTAGTCTAGACATGCAGTAAAGCAGTGGCTATACAATGATAAGATTAACATTAGCATTCAATTAAAAGTTGTAGCAAGGAAAGAGCATGTATATGGTACAGCATCTAAATTCATTAATTTGTAAAACAAAAAAAACAACAACAACAAAAAAAATTACCCAGTAAAAGTGAGTAAAATATGCAGGAAGAAAATTAGGATGTCACCCAAATAAATTTTTTCACTATTCAGTTAAAGACTAGTCTTAGAAGAAAGAAGAAGCAAAAACAAGAATTGTTCTTGATAAGAGCTTACCTTGATGACTCGTCTCCTGCTTATTTGTCTTTTGTACATACAGTAGGCAATTTTTACAATGTTGTATTGTTTTTCTTTGAGGGCATAAAAGGCCCAAAGTTGCTGTCACGCCTACTCTTTGTTATCTGTGTTTTCTAAGATACTTTTATTTGAATGTATCAAATCAGCTAAAAAAACACACACACACACACACATTTTTTAGGAAAAGTATATTCAGCGTTTTCAACCATGAGATGTGTCTCATTAATTTCCATAAAATTTAACCAGGTGTATTACTTTTTAAAGCAAACGGTGAAACTGTAGTGTCCGTAACCACGTCAAATTCATGTTGCAAAATCTTAACAATTTAGCATTTTAGAATAATACACGTTTTCAGATTTACTGAATTTATCAAATGTGTTTTTTTATCTGATAAAAATATAAATGTGAATGCATATTTACAAAAACAAAGCATGGATCAGGAGATAAGGAGCATTAAGTAGTATGACAAATGGTGTTATATGATCCGTTATATGATAATATGAAAATTTACTTTTTTACATAGGTGAAGCTAAGCTAAGATGAAGCTCAGTTTCCATAAAACCACTGTGTCACAGTTGAGTAAAGTTTCTAATGTGCACTAACTGTGGTCACTTTGTCAGGATTTCCAGAATCCAGGTGCATATTGGGGTACAGAGACCCAGCAGAAAGAGTTTCCTCACCATCTGCTGGTGAATGATTGTGTTAAATACAGAGCTGAAACATTCTCACATACATATGTGGATATGTTGTGGAAAAACACAGCTAATATGCACTGTACATCATAAACAGTAATAAGTAATAAACACTTGGAGGTGCTGTTGCACTAAAATTATAAACTACAGTATGGTGTGATGAAGTGCATTACTGCCATCACTCTGCCTTGACAGCATGCCCCAATTTTTAATATACAACAATTTGCCAAAAATGACACATTTCTTTTTTCTTTTTTGTTGAACTTTACGTTGTACAGAAAATGTTCATAGTTTTGTTCAGTGATAAGGAATTTGCTAACTTCAGTTCTTTGGCGAGATGATTTTATATGTGTTCCAAAAATTCCCTTTTTCAGGATTATACTTTCTCAGTTTAAACAATAATACTATAAAATGCAAATTATTCATATTTCTTCATGAGTATTGATACTAAAATTGGTGTTAGCTTCTAGAAGCATATGACCTGTAAAATTTGTTGCTTAAATAGTTTTTTGGTAAACGTTTTTTTTCTGCTCTCCACAGAAACTCTGCTCTGTCTTGATTCTTTTCAAAGGTAAAGTGCAGATTCATTTGTTTTATTTTTACTTTACAGCAGTGTGTCACTCAATCAGATTTCTTGTTTGTTTTTCCAATAAAACAGTGTTTCCGTTATGTGCGCGTGTGTGAGAAAAGAGTGGAGGAAGATTACTGTGACGAGAAGGGGGGAAGGCGGGGAGGGGGGGCTCCTTACTTTAGTTTCTCACACACACACACACACACACACACACACACACACACACACACACACACACACACACACACACACACAGTGCCTGTGGGCACAAACGGAAACACTCATCTATTGGGATTTATTTTTACTTTTTTTTAAGGTAACATGCAGGTTAATTTGTTTTATTTTAATTTCAATTTTGTATTAATTATTTTTATGTATTTATTTTTTTGGGCTGTGGAGTGAATAATTTGAGTTTCCATTTCTTATGGGAAAATTCGATTTGGTTTACGAGTGTTTTGAAATCCAAGGTTCCACTGTATTGGATACTGAATTAGCTTCAACGTAGAGACTAACATTAGACATTGTAGCACTCAAGGGAATAGTTGCAGGTATTTTAACTTGCTCTGCAGCTGATTCCTGTCCATACCCTCGGTTGTAGCACGGCCATACAGTAGGTGGATAACCAGACTGCTCATTACCGCCGCGCTCACCGCCGTGGAAACGTGGCAGCGGCCAAAATAAACCAGTAGCATTTGAAATGACCGCCAGGTGGCGCAAATTGACATTTTCCGTCGTCTCGGTTTTTAAATATATTTAGAGCTTAAGTCATAATAAAGTCATAACAATATGTTGTAGCGAAGAAATGCTACAATTATGATAATTTCCACATCCAAGTACTGTGTCCAACAAACATGAAAAACTATAAATATAAAAAAATATGAGTTAGAAAACATTGGTTTTATTTTGTTTAGACAGACTCTCTGTTTTTATCTGTTTAGTGTTATTATTAAAGAAAACAGCACAGACAGCAGCACTAGGGCTTTAAAAAAAATTTTATTTCGACAATACTTACAGTTGTTAGAGTTTAAGACATCAAGATTTAAATATAGAAATAACTAAAACAAATAGAGCAAACGTCCAGATGTAACAAGGACGGATCTCACACACAGGTAAAGTGAACAATCAGAGTTTTATTTGAAACCAGAGTATGGAATGGCAGGAGAGACGGCTGTGGCTAATCAGCCGAGATGGTTAGCTTAGCGTGTCCGCTAACAGGAGAAGAGGTGAACAACGGTAATCCGTCTTTCTTTGGCTAAAGGACAAAGAGGTTAGAGTTACGACCTGGGATTTGACACAATCCGGCGGCGGTCAACACCGCGGACACTGGGAAGAGTTCACGCTCCGGAACTGAGACAGGACGAGCTTTCTGGAATTAGAGAAGACGGTAAGTAACTTGCCAAATTTAAATTCGCTTACTTGGTTCGTCGTGTGTAGGGCAGTGGTGGCTCAATCGGTTAAGGCTGTGGGTTTCTGGGTTACTGATCGGAAGGTCGGGGGTTCGAACCCCAGCATCGGCAAGTTGCCACTGTTGAGCCCTTGAGCAAGGCCCTTAACCCTATCTGCTCCAGGGGCGCTGTAAGCTGGCTGACCCTGCGCTCTGACCCCAGTTTCCTAATTGGGATATGCGAAGAAGAAATTTCGCTGTGCTGTAAAAAGTACATGTGACAATAATTGAATATTCTTCTTCTTCTTCTTCTTGAGTCCACACTCTGCGATAAGAGCCCGGACGTTGACTGTGGAATGGTGTGTGGTCTTTATACTCTTGTTGATTGTTGTCAGGTGGTTGTGATCAGTACTCGGGTGATAGAGGGCGCTGTGTTGGGTTTGGTTCGGAGCCTGGTCCGACTGTGACATTACCCCAAAGAATTCAACCCTCAGGAGAGGGTCATGGAGGGGGCCATGACCCTCTCCTGAGGGTTGAATTCTTTGCCGCTTTGGTGGTCTACCCCGTCCTCGGGGTGCTGGCTGATTGGGGTGAGAATTGTGAAACTCCTCCAACAGCGTGGGGTCCAGAACGTCGTCGTGGGGCAAGATCTCTCCTCTGGTCTATATCCTTCCCAGTCCACCAGATACTCTAGGCGACCACCTCGGCGTCTGGAGTTCAAGATTTGTACTGGAAAAATCATATTTTAATTATGTATTAATTCTATTTGATCCTTGTAGTAAGTGTGTAACGTAGACGTTAGAAGTTTGAACTGGTTTGTCGAAGCTTAGAGACACAAGGCCGAGAACAGAATAGAAACAACCTGATTGTAGTTGTCCCTGAATAAATGATAAGGTACAGACATCTGGTCTGGGGCAGATAAAGAGTCATGAGTTTGAATGTAGGAATGATTTGTTGATTATGTTAACAGAGATGTTTGTGTATAAAATAGGTCAGCTAGAGAAAGAGATCACCTTTCTCCATGCTGCAACTGTTTGCTGTATGAGACTGGTCCTTCTGCAGAAGTTTGACATAAAACCTTTGTTACTTTTCTCTTACCCAGTGTATGAATTACTTGTCTTTATATTGTTTCCAGAATTTCCACCACAACTTGGCGTTGTCGGCAGTTCTCCGTGTTTGAGGAGGGCATTGGAGAATCCCGGGGAGGCGCACGCGCGCTGACGCCTTGGAGGCTTTTCACTTCATCTCGAACGCCTAATTGACATCCTAGCGTGAGAGGACCGGGGATTCACAATGTCACCTCAACACCGGAGTTAAAAGAACTAAAGTAGTGTGGTAAGGAAATTATTTTTCTTTAAGTTGTAATTGTCAAAGTAAGTAATTGAGTAAGAAGTGCGCTTTCTCACAGTGGCTGGGATAGATTTAAACTTGGATCTATCACACGAGTCTGGGATTTGTGAAGTACCCCAAAAAAGTGCAAAGGCGCACAAAAGAGAGAGAGATAGGGTACTGGTTTCGCCTCGTTTACGAAAACTTGGCCCCGCAGCAGACATGCTCGGTGTGAGGACCTCGGTAAATCAAGTCAGAGTGCAGGGTTGCAAGGTGCACATGTAAAAGTCAAGAGGACTTTACGGGAAAAAGGAAAAACAGTCAAGGGGACTGTTGAGGTAAATTAAGGTAGAGTGTAAAGTGCACCGGTAAAAGTCAAGAGGACTTTACGGCAAAGTGCAAGCTGCACCGGTAGCAGTCAAGGGGACTGTGAGAGCACTGTGAGTTAGTGGCACGTGTAAATTGACAAGTAAAAATCATGGGTAACAGCAAAACTAAAACTAAAGAAAAGATTCCATGGGGTTGTGATAAACCTAACATCCAATGTATGTTTAGAAATTATGGCCCTGAGGCTGTGACCCAAGTAGAAATGTGGATAAGGGAGTGTGGCTTTCCTGAAGCAGGGAGTTTTAGCCGGCGCCAGATAGAATTATTGAAGGCAAGATTACAACAAAAAGAGATAGATTACAATAACAAAAAAGGAAAAAACAAAGTAAACATTAATTGGGTAGGATTTAATATATGGAAGACAGAAGCAGAACTTAGAGAAAAACGCATACAACCTAAAATGCAAGCACAAAGCATTGATTCTTTTCAGTGTGTTAAGTCTGTTTCAGATCCCGACCTGGACGGCTGCCACCCGCGACCCCCAGCTATTAGACAGATAGCCCCTTCAGCAGATCCAGTAAGACAGCATGGACAAGAGACTTCTCGGCAGGCCCAAGGCCCCAGCACAGCAAGGACGGCTCTGTCTCCAATTTCGTCACATACTCGAACCAAGGTTCAGCTGAAAAGAGAAAAGGCTGATCGACAACCACCACCTGATGACAACGAGGACGAGAGAGAGGAACTCTTAGGAGCTACAGGAAGTGTTCATCAAGTAATCACTGCTCCAATGATGGAAGTAGCAGGGGCGGATGGCACAGCGATGCTTGTTCACCGACCATGGACAATAAAGGATATCGAAAATGCACATGGACAACTCCCAGACCTGAGAGAAGTGGGAGGACAGAAATTCGGTGATGAAATGAGCAGATTTTGCTCAGAGTTTCGCCCGACATCTTATGAAATGCGACGACTTTTGGGGAGAAAACTAGGTGCGGACTTTGCAAAGATTAAGTATTCCTGGCCAATGGACAATGTTTTCGCACGGCGAGCTCAGGCTGATCATGAAGAAAACCAAGCATTTAACAGTTTTGTGGTGTGCCTTACAGCAGCGTGTAAAGAAGCGTTCCCAGCAAAAACGGATATGACTAAAATATCAATGTGCAAACAACAACCAGGAGAGAGCGTGTCACACTATCTCACCCGTCTCACTGAGGTACATGATGCAAACAGCGGGTTGGAGAGGCCTGCAGACATGTCTGTGGCAGCAATTTCACCGTATGAAGCACATTTGAGGAACAGTTTCATAAATGGATTACAGGAGGACATCGCTCAGAAGGTGAAAAACACTTGCGTTGAATGGGACACTGGAAAACTTAGTCTCATTGAACAACATGCAATACACGCGGAAAAGCTGGTATCACAAGAAAAAGATAATCGCAACAAGAAGAGAGAAGACCAAAGTCACAATGCACAGCTGGCAGTGTTGCAGATGGTAAGACAAACTGCGGATGTACAGTACAGGAGACGTGGAAGAGGACGAGGAGGCCGTGGTCGTGGGAGAACAAATGGCTGTTATGCATGCGGAAGTGAAGACCATTGGATTAGAGACTGTCCGAGAAGGAGCAGAGGAGAGGAATGGATTAGGAGAGGTGAGGATCAGGGTGGAAATTGACAGAAAAAGGCCGGGGGCGTGGGGAGCAGACCCGAAGGAGAGGGTGAGTCAAAATGCTTTGCAATGAAGATTCGCTAGAGCTAACCTCTTCAACTAACCTTTCTGAGCTTATTTCACAAACTATATTAAGGTTAGAAAATGTGCAAGAACATCTTCGCACTTACGCAAAGTATGGTGAAGAGTCATATAAGCAAATGCCTGTCTATATGCTGAATGTTGCAGGAGAAAAGATTATGTTTCTGGTAGATTCTGGAGCAGGAAACTCTGTGATAAGATCTAGTCAGTTAAGTGAGCCAGTAAAAACGAGTGGACGGTACCTGAACTCAGTAGGGGCATCTGGTGTCATGGTAAAAGAAAAATTTTCTACACCCCTCAAGTGTGAAACTAATAAAGGAGAAAAATTCAAATTTTCATTCTTGCTTTCTAGTTGTTGTCCTATTAATCTCCTGGGGCGTGATTTAATAAAGAAATTGGGATTGAGTTTGATTAGTACCCCAGGAGGGCTAAAAGTAGTAGAGAAAGATGAAGTAGAAATTCAGGGGGTGAAATATGACACCAGGCCAATTGATGTACGTGTTGAAGTTTTATGTCTGAACATGATTTGCACTGCACTGCACACATTCATTTTGAAAAGCCTGATAATGAGTATGAGAGTGAATGGTTTAGAGAACTACAAAATCCAGACATGCTATTGTTTCAAGATCTATATTGGGACCAATATGGATGCGCCGTATCTATAGACCTCTCTAGAGTAAGTTTAAGAACTGGAATGCCACACCCATTTACCATAGAAGGGTCACATCCTCATGTGTCATCCAAAAATAACAAAAATGAATGGCAAGAATTGAGACCGTGGGTGTTGAATAACCTCAGAATTAATGATTGGGTTCGTGTGGGAGACACAGAGACTTGGTATAGCAAAACAAAGAACACATACAAGGTCGGTCTGAACTGGTTGGTAGAAGCTAAGAGAGCTGTAGAGATAATTCCGGTGTCAACAGTTAATCATAAGAGAGTGAATTGGAGCTTCCCACAGATAGAGATAAGCGACCCAAGGCTAAAAACAGTGCCAGAGAGTCTTTGGGCAAAGGGAAAACATGATGTGGGACTCGTATGTGATGTTGAACCAGTAATAATTACACCAAAGTCTGATTATAGGCCTTGTAAGACACAGTACCCATTGAAAACTGAGGCGATAGAAGGCATTACTCCCGTGTTTAATTCTTTATTAAAGGCTGGAATGATAATCCCATGTGAACACTCACCAGTTACGTAGAACACCAATCTTTCCAGTGAAAAAAGCAAAAATTCCAGGTGAACCTGAAGATTGGAGATTTGTGCAGGACCTTCTGTCAGAACTAACCTCGGAAGACCAGAAGACGTAGCTTTAGCGGTTAGCCCTTTGTTGCGTGAATGGTAAACCCAAACGCGGAGAAAACACGAATAGGCAGGATAATCATGCTCTTTGATCTAAGGACTCTCACGATAGGGGAGTAAGGGAAAGACACAATCTAACCCGCGTCCTAGAAATACACACTCAATCAGGAAGCTGACCAAAAAGGGTGAGTACTCACGGTTTGGTGAACGATTCCGACAGGGCATCAGAAAAACTCAATGACTGAGCGTTGTACTATCGTTTCTTTACTCCTTTTATACTTCCTGGTTCATGACCGCATTACTTCCGGGTCCTAGTGCCGGCCACGGACCGAGTGTGCATGACACCTTCAAGCAGTAAATGATGCAATAATACCAAGAGCTCCAAATGTCCCGAATCTATACACTATCCTATTCTTAGGCGTTGAGGCACATAGAGTCGTCCAGGCGGCACGCCTGTCGGTTCGGTCTCGGTAGCCTGCGCCTGGCGGACCCTAGTTTCCAAGTTCCAGTGGATGGGTGCGATTATGCGGGATGGAGAAATGACAGGCACGGGGTTCGCCCGGGGGAGGTCGTCCTCATGTTGTCGTGATAGGGCGTCGGCCTTGGTGTTCTTCGACCCTGGGCGATACGACAGATGGAAATGATATTGTTCAAAAAAGAGTGCCCACCGTGCCTGTCGTGGGTTGAGTTGTTTGAGACTCTTGATGGTGATCAGATTCTGGTGATCGGTCCAGACGATGAATGGCTCACTGGAGCCCTGGAGCCAGTGACGCCATTCCTCCAAAGCCCACTTTATGCCCAACAGCTCGCGGTCCCCTACCCCGTATCGCTGCTGAGTGGGATCAAATTTTTTGGAGAAGAAACTGCAGGGGTGCAGTTTCTGGTCTGGACCTCGCTGAGAGAGAACGGCGCCGGCGCCCACATCCGACGCATCCACCTCCACAACGAAGGGTTTGTTGGCATCAGGGTGTAGAAGGATGGGGGCGGTGGTGAATCGGTGGCAGAGTTCTTTGAATGCAGAAATGGAAGCTGGAGTGAGTCGAAATTGGTGAGATGAGGGCCTGGTCAATGTGGTTAGTGGACCTGCAACTGTACTGTAGCCCCGGATAAAGCGACGATAGAAATTCGCAAACCCGAGAAACCATTGAAGCTGTTTGAGTGTCCTGGGTAGGGGCCAGTGACATACAACCTCGAGCTTCTGCGGGTCCATGGCCACACCCTGGGGCGAGATGACAAAACCCAGGAACGTGGTGGAGTGCTTGTGAAAAGCACATTTTTCCAGCTTGCAGTACAGTTGGTGAGCGAGCAATCTCTTTAAAACGGCCCGTACATGATGGGTATGTTCTTTGGCGTTGTGAGAGTATATTAGGATGTCGTCCAAATAGACAAACACCCATCGGCCCAACATGTCCCTGAGGACGTCGTTTATAAATTGCTGGAAGGCCGAGGGTGCATTGCAGAGTCCGAATGGAATGACCAGGCTCTCATAGTGTCCCGTGGGTGTGATAAAAGCCGTCTTCCACTCATCACCCTCTCTGATGCGCACCAAGTTGTAGGCGCTCCGGAGGTCCAACTTTGTGAACACGGTGGCACCAGAGAGGGCGTCCAGGGCTGAGTTGATGAGTGGTAATGGGTGTCGGTTTTTAATGGTGATGTTATTTAGCCCCCGATAGTCGACACATGGGTGAAGTTCACCCCCTTTCTTCTTAACGAAGAAGAACCCCACGGCGGCAGGTGATGTGGAAGGCCGGATGGTTCCATGACGGAGGGCATTAGTGACGTATTCTTCTATCGCCTGCGTCTCCGAAGGGGATAATGAGTAGAGATGGCCGCGGGGAGGGACGGAGCCTGGCTGAAGTTCAATGGCCAGGTCATATGGGCGATGAGGTGGAAGGTGGGTGGCCCGTCTCTTGCAAAAAACTTCAGCCAGATCCCGATAGTCGACGGGGATGGCGTTGGTGTCGACGTTGGGGGCCTCGGGCTCCTAGGAACACGTCCCAGCCGGTGCCCGTAGGCAAAGTTCGTTGCAAGTCGGGCCCCACTGGAGGATCCGGTTCTGGGTCCATGAGATGAGGGGATCGTGCCTGAGTAGCCATGGATAGCCGAGGATGATGGGAAGTGAGGCGATGGGGGTGAGGTGCAACTGGAGCTGTTGATGTTGATCTATTTTGAGGGTGATAGGCTGGGTCTGATGAGTGATGGGGCTGGATGACAGTGGGCGGCCGTCGACAGATGTAATACGAACCGGCTGGGATAACGCCTCGATCTTTACCCCCATTTCTTTGGCATAAGTGGAGTCAATGAAGTTACCTGCGGCACCGGAATCGATAAACGCAGTACTTCGGACCCGTTTGTGGCCAATCTGGAGGTTTACCTGAACCGTAAGTCGTGAGATGGTGGTGTTGGTGGTAGAGGAGATCTGGAGAGGGCCCGGTGAGTCTCTCCTCCTGTTCACCGGGGTTGTGCGTTTCCCGGACGCAGTGGGCAGATCGCCCGATGGTGTGCTGCTGACCCACAATAGGCACACAGCCCTTCTCGGAACTGGCGTTCGCGTTCTGCTACGGTCAGGGAGGCGCGTCCTAATTGCATGGGTTCCCCGGCTCCCGTGTCAACCACGGCAGGAGATGGAGATCCGACTGGTCCAGTACTAGTGTTGGTGAAGGCTGTAGGTGGTCGTGGGTTGGTGTAGGAGAAGGTTGGTGCAGGCGGCAGGGTCCTCGGGGCTGGCTTTGGGCGAGAAAGAAGGCGCTGATCAATACAAAGGGTCAGTTGGATCAGCCCTTCGAGTGTGGCTGGGAGTTCTCGCCCGGCAAGCTGATCTTTAATGCGTGCAGCCAGTCCCTCGTAGAAGGACGTCCGGAGCGCGGCTTCTCCCCAGTTGGTCTGTACTGCGAGGGTTCGGAATTCAGCAGTGTACCGGCTCACGGACGATCCTCCCTGCCGCAGGTGATAAAGTTTGGTGTCGGTCTCCACCTCGCCCGCTGGGTGTTCGAAAGTCAGCTTGAGTTGGCGGGTGAATTCGTTGTAAGAAAGGGCGATGTCAGAATCCGATCTAATGACTGCCGTGGCCCACTCAGCTGCCTGCCCGGATAGCAACAAGACCAGGAGAGCGATGCGTAGCCGATCAGTGGAGTACTTGGTGGAGTTGAACTCAAGCACAAGATTCAGCGCTGTTAAAAACACACTACACTTCCCGTCCGTGCCATCCCATTTCTCTGGAAGAGCAAGAAAAACATCAGAAGGAGGGGGGGGGGTTGGTGCGGCGCCGCGGCCGCTGCGACGGGGGGCCGGCTAGCCGCGCCATCAACAGCCGCCTGCAGATCCGCGTTCTCCCGCCTGAGCTCCGCCACCTCGCGGCGCAAGGCCGCGAAGTCTTGGACGCTCTGACGCAGAGTAGCGAGCTCCGCGGTTAGCTGGTCAATAAGCACGGCATGCTGGTCTACCATGTCGCATAGGCGCGCATGATCCGCTGGGTTTACCGTCTTTGGCTCAGTCATTCTGTCAGAACTAACCTCGGAAGACCAGAAGACGTAGCTTTAGCGGTTAGCCCTTTGTTGCGTGAATGGTAAACCCAAACGCGGAGAAAACACGAATAGGCAGTATAATCACGCTCTTTGATCTAAGGACTCTCACGATAGGGGAGTAAGGGAAAGACACAATCTAACCCGCATCCTAGAAATACACACTCAATCAGGAAGCAGACCAAAAAGGGTGAGTACTCACGGTTTGGTGAACGATTCCGACAGGGCATCAGAAAAACTTCAAGCAGAAGGGCATGACACCTTCAAGCAGTAAATGATGCAATAATACCAAGAGCTCCAAATGTCTCGAATCCATACACTGTCCTAGCGCAAATCCCACCGGGCAGCCGGTGGTTTTCAGTTGTAGATTTGGCCAATGCATTTTTTAGCGTTCCTGTTCACCCTGACAGCCAGTACTGGTTTGCGTTTTCATTTAAGGGGAAATAATATACTTTCACGAGATTATGTAACGAGGCAAGTCTATCTAAATTACAGTTTGTACAACAGCAGGTAAGATTCTTGGGGAATCTGATATCAGAACAAGGTAAAACTTTAGGTCCAAACAGAGTAAAAGCAATTCAAGAAATTCCAAAAACAAAAACAAAAAAGCAACTTATGTCATTTTTGGGCATGTGTTCATATTGCAGAACGTTCATTCCTAACTATGCAATCCTCGAGGCTCCCTTGAGTGAGATAGCTTATGGGAAGGGCCTACAGGCCCACAGTGCACTTAGTTGGACTCAAGAGGCAGAAAAGGCATTCACTAATTTGAAATTGGCACTACAAACCACACCTACTTTGGGGATCTCCAATCCAAATAAACCTTTTGTGCAGACAGTGGATGAAAAGCGAGGTTGTATGACATCTGTGCTATTGCAAAAACTCAGGCCGGTGGCCTATTTTTCAGCAAAACTAGATCCTGTAGCAGCAGGGTTACCAGTGTGTTTAAGAGCCGTTGCAGCTGCTGAAAAAGCTGTAACAGCTTCTAGGGACATAGTAGGGTACAGTGATTTAACTTTATTGGTTCCACATGCAGTTTCACTACTTCTCCTCGAACAAAAAACGGCACACATGTCAACAGCACGATGGTTGAGGTATAACACAATTTTATTAGAGATGCCAAATGTTACAGTAAAAAGATGCACTGTGCTTAATCCTGCTACTCTTTTTCCTACAGAAGGCGATGGTGAACCACATGACTGTGTAGCTGTAACTAATGAAATTTGCAGCGCAAGACCTGATTTACAAGATAATCATTTGCAGAATGCAGAAATGGAAGTGTTTGTAGATGGATCAAGATGTAGCATTCAGGAACAAACAAACAGGCCAAAATTGCGTAGGGTATGCCGTGGTAACTGCATATGGTATATTAAAATTAGAGCCACTTCCTAAACATCTATCTGCACAAGCAGCAGAGCTCATTGCTTTAACAGAGGCATGTAAACCTGCTGAGGGTAAAACAGTCACTATACTGTATATACTGATAGTCAGTTCGCTTTTGGGGTAACTCACGATTTTGCAACACTGTGGAAGCACAGTGGGTTTCTTACATCATCAGGGAAGCCCATAGCGCATCACGGCCTGATTTCTGACCTCCTGAAGGCAATTATGGTTAACTGGTATGTTTAGATGCTGTCTTCACCACTCTCATTGATCACTCACATCACTCTCTGTCATTCCTGAGCCAGGGATGCAGACCCCCTCTGTCCTCCGGACCTGTCTGACTCATCCTGGTGTCCCACTTCTGTTGGAGATGCCGTCGCATGGATGCCCCGTATTGTCTGCTTAGGATGTGCTGACTGTGGATGGTTCCACTTTACCATGAAGACAGTCCTGGCCTCAGCTGATGCAGACAGCTGACTGCAGTCACTTAATAGTTCAGGACTGGAATTTTCTACAGTCTACCTGAGCCTCCAATAATAAACTCGACTCCATATTAAGTTAAAGACATCATCTGTTATATTGAACTTAAAGCACTATATAAATAAATTGAATTTAATTGAATTCTAGACAGGAGTAAGCATTCCAGTAAATTTGTGATGATGTGGGATTTTCCTGTAACCACTTATTAACATATTTTATATGCCATCTAGTTCGGCTTATGTTTTAGGAAATAATTGGGTGAGAACTACACCATTCAAAATAATTTGCATATCCCCAAAAATTAAAACAAGAACAATATTTGCATTTTCTTAGGAACAGTGTAGGGAATATTTGATTTTTAGTGTGTTTCATGATATTCTGTGCCCGTGAGAACAGAATGTTTTTTCTTTCTTTTACCGCCGGGGTTCGATTCCAGCCAGTGCCCACACCCCAGCCACTGGATACAGTGCCGGTCCCAAGCCCGGATAAAATGGGAGGGTTGCGTCAGGAAGGGCATCCGGCGTAAAACCTGTGCCAAGTTGTAGTGCGGACTGGATACTCCGCTGTGGCGACCCCTTGTCGGGAGCAGCCGAAAGACCAACAACAACCTCGACACAAGCTGCACTTTCAATAAACACATCCTATAGTAGTTTATGTTAAAGGTCGTAAAACTGTTGAACGCTCGTAAATGCAGAGCTACTCCCAATTTTATGTTCTTCTTTACCTTATCTTTTCTAAACATTCCTGACCAGATGTAAACACTCCTGCACCCACCTTTTCTTTGGTTCTTTGTGTGTGTGCGTATATCTTCCACAATAAACTTTGAACGTCTCACTAAGCATGGACTTGTGTATTATTGAGGGGTTCCCTGGATCCAGGCGGGAAGCAAAATACAAAGCTGAGCACTGACTAGACCAAAGGGGGTCTAGCAAATACAAGAAATCCTTAAAATTTGGGGGCTCTGTCCGGGATACCTCTAATCAGGTGAGTGCTGCTTTTTTATTTTTCTCTATAAGGTTAGAGCAAGCACGCTCCCTGGTTTTTGGTATCTGGACCATATATAGTACGGGGGAGGATTGTCTTTTGGCTTTTACGCCAGTATAGCACGCGCTCGCTTCTGAAAAGTTCCTTGAACTGAAGCATAGTGTGGAAGCTGTATTCTGTTGCCCGCTCTTTGTTGTTGTCTTTGTTGAGCTCTTTTTGTTGTCTTTTGTTGTTGTATTATGTGTTGTTTGCAGAGGTGTCAAGTAACGAAGTACAAATACTTCGTTACCTTACTTAAGTAGAAATTTTGGGTATCTATACTTTACTGGAGTAATAATTTTACAGCCGACATTTTACTTCTACTCCTTACATTTTTAAACAATTATCTGTACTTTCTACTCCTTACATTTTAAAAATAGCCTCGTTACTCTATTTTTATGATCAGAACGCGCAACCCCCCCCGGTCGCATGATAAGAACGCGCACAACGCCCGCCCCATCACCCTAACCCCCCCCCCGCCCGGTCGCATGATAAGAACACGCACAACGGCCACCCCCCCCCTCCGGTCGCATGATAAGAACGCGCACAACGCAAACCGTTTCTCGATCTCCCAGACCTACCATCATTATCTGGTGAGATCGAACCATCTCTCCAACTCACCATTTTCACCCCAATTGCCGTTTTTCAGACACTGGACTATCATACACACACTCACACACCCGCATACATCACACACACACTATTTATATTTGTATTATATTTGTATATATTGGTTTGTGGTGCACCTTGTTTGTTTATTTGTTTATGTAGCTTGTATAATACACTTGGTTTAATTTATTACAATTGTTTTGTGTCGCATCGTATATTGTCCTGCCGCGGTTGCGCAATACCGGAAGTGTGGTTTTCAAGCCCCTTTTTAGATTCCCGAATCCGTTTTCTTGTAACCAAGCGGTTAATTAAATCCAAGCGTTAGAAGTTAAGCACTAAGCATTAAGTCTACTAGCTAAGCATTAAGCATTAAGTTTGTTAGTTAAGCATTTATTTATGACAATCTTAAGTTGGTCCGTGACATCATTCCACTATTGCACGTAGTTACATGACTATTGTACAAAGTCAGTTTAGATGTGGAAGTTGTGGAGAACACAAGCTTTTGATCGTAATGCAAGATTGTGATCTACAGTACAGATACAGCAAATAGGTTGTTGTAAACTTAAGAAAACCGTAATGAGATACAGCCAATAGGTTGTTGTAACCACAGTGGACACAGACAACTGTACGAAGTGTTGAATCTTTGATGCTAAAAATAAAACAAGAGACAAGCAAGAAAGATACGCGTCAGAACTTGTGGAATAACATGCCCGACAGTGGAAAAAGTAGAGTCCTGTAAAGGAAGTGAGCATTGATTTGTTCACATATTCCATTCTGTACACCATCCTTTAGACTGTCTCTAGTACCTGGTTGGCTCTTTCTGCCCATTAGACTGAGGGTCACAAACTGCTGTGAAAAAACACAGAGCTAGATATGCAATTAAAATTCATGATACTTAATTTAGCAAATGAACAATATTTATACTTTGTTCCTCTCGCTTCACAACTCATGAGAACAGACCGAAACCAGAACCGAACCGCAGATTAAGCACGCGCATATAACCGTCGGTATTTTAAGTGTGATTAAAAGTACAAGAAATAGCTTAAACTAAAATAACGTGACTAAACATCGCTAAACAGCAGGTGACATTTACAGTATGTTCAGTATTTCGTTTCTATTTAGAAAATTGGGAATTAATTCCTGCTTACCTTTTCCACACGACCGCCAAACGTTTGTCTTCTCAACACACTGTGTTCTCTTCTCGCGATGTCTTCTCACAATGTTTGCTCTGATATTTCCGTAGTGACAAGATCTCTTTGGTTTATCTCAACATGGTTGAATCTAGTGCATGTTAAGTTGTTGAATTTCATCCAACATAATTTATTTATGTTCATCATGGAAACATGAAATTATTATGTACAAAACACATATTACATTTTCGTACAGTACATGAAACAGGTAAGCTATGTTCATTTTTTGGAGTGTACCACTGAGCCACCAGTGCCCTATTGCCCTGATGACGTCAGACACAAAATCGCTACTCTGAAAGATTTTAAGTTGGTGGAACTTTAAGGTGACAGTTACTGTTGCTTAAGTACTTACAGATAATTAAAATATCAAATTTATCCAGGTAACTTGAAAAGCGTCATTTCTACAAACTCGTAAATACCAAAAAGTTCTAAATACTCAACAAGGTCTATTAATTTGAACTAATTGTAATTATTTAAGTTAACTGTACTCAATATGTTTAATTACTTTGAACATTAGGGGTTACAGTGTAGCTAACATTTCTAAATAAGAGTCAAACATGAAGACATTAAATTCTCCAAACCAAATCAAGGCTCTGTAGAGTCTACTAGAGTACTACTCTACCGTAGTCTCCTTTAACAAGTTGTATTGTTGCACTTTGAGTCCAGGTTTTGCCATAATAACAACAACTCAGGAGACTGCAATCACTCCATAATTTAGGAATGAAAGTCCCATGAAGGGTTTTTCACCCAAGCCGTCAAAGCCGATATTAACTTAAACATCATTCCTGTTATATAGTTACTGTTCAGCCTCAATGCACACAAATATGCCAGCGTCTGATTTATGGTCATAGGATGTGATATCACTGAAAGGCGAATGGATTTCATGTTGAGTCTGGTTCTTCTCAAGGTTTCTTCATATTTTCATCTGAGAGAGCTTTTATTTGCCACAGTCGCCCCCTGCTTGCTCCACAGGAGCAAACCTGTACATTTTCATAACATACATAACAAAAAAAAAAATCAAGGTAATCCTAGCTACTGGTTTTATTAACATGAATAATATTTTTTCCTAATGTGTGAGTTAAATTTGCTTGCCAGGTGCATCATTATCAACCCTTGATTAACTGATCATCAGCAGGTGTGCAGACCTCTATGAAAGCAGAAGTTTTTTTTTTTTTTTAGTTTGCTGGTCTGGTGCATTCAGGTGTGTGTTAACCCTGACACCATGTATGTCAAGAGGGAAAGAAATAAGCAATGGTCATAGAGAAGCTATTTATAATGGTTTATAACACATGGTTATAAAACATTTCCAAACAATTTGGAGTTCAAAGTTCTATAGTGAGAAAAAAGATTTATAAGTGGAAAGTATTCAAGACAGTTGCCAGTCCTCCTAGGTGTGGATGTCCTAACACATTCAGTCCAAGATCAGAGGAGAAATAAAAAAACAAAGAACTTCAGACCCTATACATAACTGAGGATGTTAAATATTAAAGATCATGACAGCATAATTAGAGGAAAACTGAACAAAAATGGTTTGTTTGGAAGGGTTGCCAGGAGAAGCTCCTTCTGTCTAAAAAGAACATGGAAGCACGACTAAGGTTCATAAAACTCTACCTGAACTAACTGCAAATCTTCTACAATGTCCTATATACACCTGAAACCAAAAGGGAGTTGTTTGGCCTTAATGGCGAGGGCCACGTTTGGGAAAAAAACCAAACAATGTTTCAGCAGAAACACCTTATACACACTGTCAAGCACGGCAGTGGAGGAGTGACGATTTAGGTTCGTTTTTGCAGCCACAGAACTTGGGCACCTTGAGTCGACCAGGAACTCCTCTACATACCAGA
>CM060128.1:4669822-4852322 GCA_030522415.1 Channallabes apus | reverse complement strand
TTTGGCTCTGTAGATCCAGATCATAGGAAAAAGGAGAAGTTTGGTTAGAGATGTCCTCCATTTTCAGTGCCAGTTGAGTGTGTATTTCTGTAAAAGGAGGTCAGATACATGTAAGAATAATATAATTAATAGTGCCTATAGGAGCAACCATCACCATATAAGACATCAGTGTAAAAGATTTCTGGTATCAAGTTCAATAAATTTTTCTAGACTAGCTTTTTAACATTCCCTGAGATTCACTGAAGTATTGTTCAGGTGTGACTTGACTTTCAGGACTTCTTTAAGAGGTTGGAGTATGTTCAAAATTCATTCATTCATCTTCTATACCGCTTTATCCTTCTATTCAGGGTCGCGGGGGGCCTGGAGCCTATCCCAGGAGACTTCGGGCACTAGGCGGGGTACACCCTGGACAGGGTGCCAATCCATCGCAGGGCACACACTCATATGCACATTCACACACTACGGTCAATTTGGGAACGCCAATTAGCCTAACCTGCATGTCTTTGGACTGTGGGAGGAAACCGGAGTACCCGGAGGAAACCCACCAAGCACGGGGAGAACATGCAAACTCCATGCACACAGAGACGGGAATCGAGCCTGGCCGGGGAATCGAACCCAGACCCTGGAGGTGCAAGGCGACAGTGCTAACCACTACACCACCGTGCCGCCCATGTTAAAAATTATTTAATCAATTTTTGTGAATGTCTGTTTAAAATGCTATGAGAAAATATAAAACATTTAGAACCACATATGGACAAAGACATTAGTGTCACATTATAATGAATATTAATAAAACATGATGACACTAGAAACGTTCTAATAATTATTTTATTCATGTGGTAGAAAGTTTAGCGTAAATGTTTTGACGGCCAAACAAAAAAATTCCAGAAAGTTTCAGAAATGCTGCTTTTCTTCATTCACTGGTGTGTATGTTAATGACCGCCGGTTATCCCATTGTAACGCACTGCTGCTTCACTTTTACTAACAAACTCTTAGAGAGATGAGAAAATGACGACTAAACTTTGAATGACACCTGACCAGTTAAAGGTTAAGGGCCTTAGGTTTAGTGATGTATGTTAAAGAGTAACAAAAGTGTATTTGTATCATCTTATACAGAGTGACATTTAAAAATCTTAATCTTAAAAAACTTAAATTCTGTTAAAATTGACTTTGGAAGAGTCAATGCAATATTATTGTGAGAAATTCTCATAGATAGTATCAGTGTTGAATATGCAAACTGTTTTAATGTACAGTACAATGGCTGGATATAAAGGAATGCAAAAGTGGGCGTGCATATTTTTAATTCATTCTCTTACAGCTGGTTGTTTAAACTACACACTTCTTGTAGTGTGCAGGATGGACAATATCTGAGGAATGCTACAAAATGTTTGAGATGACGAGAGCGATGTGCACAGAAGGACGAAGAAGGTGAAACCAGCATTGAAGAGAAACCATGCAGCGCACAGACATTAACTGTAACAAAGTGGATTTTCAAAGATGATTCAAGATGTTGGGTCCAATGATGGTCAAATGCATTGCTTGTGATGGAGACTATGTGGAGTAGTACCTTTGTATAAAAGAGGTTATTCTATGTCAGCTAATAAGTTATTGACACTTTTTAGCACTTTTTTTTTATGTTTCACTTCTCCAGCAAACCAAGAGTAACATATCACCTATACAAGGACCTATATGTTTACGTTGGTGTCTTATAGTCAGTGTGATTGCTTGAATCTCATAAACAACAGCTTATGTTTTGTTATGTGAATTGTTAGATTTTAGTAACAAAATGTTCATTTATTTCAGCTTGAAAATATTTCAGGAGCTACAGTACAGTATATGCAATTTAGCACTAAATCTACAGAAACTTTACACATGAAGATCTCAGCACCTGTACACATTACTGTTACTTATTCACATTTACCACTAATCATCAGAGGACGCTCATGAAGGATCAAATGTGAAAAAAGTCAACATTTTAAAAGTAAAAGAAAGAAGAATATGCATACACACACATTCTGTATTTTTTTGTCGGAAAGAAAAATGGGATGGAATGCAAATACTATCGTATTTAAAATTCACAGTTTGTTCTTTTGTCAGTAAAAAATATATATACTGTATTTGTTGCTATCCACATTTAACCCTAATCAGAGGAGGCTCATCATGCATACAATTTGTAAAACAACAATAACAATAATAAGAATAAGAATTTAAAAAATTATACTGTAATAATAATAATACTACTACTACTAATAATAATAATACTGATAATAATAATACTACTGATAATAATAATACTACTAATAATAATAATAGTTAGTTTTTATCCACATTTACCGAATCAGAGAAGAATCATGAAGTGTAAAATTTTATTGTAATACAATCAAAGAAATCTCCAGTTATTTAATAAACGTGAGTAGAATTTATAGGCCATATTTCCTTTTTTTTGTTTTTTGCAATAAATTTTGGGGGAAGAAAAATTGGATGGCACGAAACTACAATTATCTATATTGAAAATGTTGAAATTTGAAGTTTGTTCTTTTTTCAGTAAGAAAAATTGTCTTAGATAGAGAAATAATAATAATAATAATAATAATAATAATAATAATAATAATAATCTGTCGGAGCGTACCTTGATGACTTGCCTCCGGCGTGTCTGTATGTATGTAAACAGTTGTCCTTTGAAAATGGAGATGCCTTTATTTGAATTGATCAAATCTGACACAAAGAGTTAAATAAGTAGTTATTTTCACCCTGAGATGGGTCTCATTATAACTATACGTTTGAACAAAGGAACGTGCAGCTGCTATATGAAGGTTAGCTTACGTACATGAAATAACCATTAAACCACCTATATTACATATTGAGCAAAGCTGGGTAGATATTTCTGTTAATTATTACTGTAACATACACTCAGCCCTATATCCTACTTGTTATTCTTATAGGCCTTCTGTGGGGGTTTAAGGAATGTACTACATGTCCAAAAAAAACTGCAAATTTGGAATTCTGTGAATCTTTTTCTGAGATAGTTTGGTTGCTTTTGTTCTTGTTCAGCATTGTGAAGGTTATTAGACATTCAGTGCAACCTTCAAAATTCTGACTTTCGTAAGGAGCAATCAGATTGCAGACGTTCTGGATTCTTTACTTTTGACTGGATCACGCTCAGAGTATTCAGTATTTTATGGTAAGTTAATGTGAATTTTTACTTATTTTTTAGTAAGTTGAGGAGCAAGCATTGAGTCATTGTTAAGTCATTGTAAATTCATCACTTACTGTAAATATTGTATTGATCTAGGGTAGCTAGATGTAGCTGTATGTCCTTCACAAAAATGCTTGACATAAATGTCAGTTATATTGCAACACTATGTGATGGTGTGTAATCCACAGGTGGAGCAACATGGCGGAATATCTGCAAAATATGAAGATGTCTGGAGCACTGTTCCAAGGTTTGTGCCTTGGGGATGAGACAAGGACGACTTGACAGACCTCTCACATTGATAGAGGCAATGCTATTGAGACAGACTCTTTGGTGGAGGCTATTGATGTTTGTTTGAAAGTTTTTCTTGTCTTTGATGTTAATTAATGTCATTAACTCCTCGGTAACTCCTCGATATCGAATAAAATCTTAAACGTCGTCATCGAATCGCTATTGGTTCTTATCGCCTGTTCAGCAGCAGCAAAAAATTTTATTCAATTGAATTCAGTTTTATTTATATAGCACTTTTAACAATGGTCGTTGTCTCAAAGCAGCTTCTCAAAAATTAAAGAATTTTTTTTTTAAAGAAAGAAAGAAAATTTATGGAATTGTATGTGTGAGAAAAATGTGTCTAGACAATAATGAGATGAATGAATGAATGATGAATGAAATGTCTCTGATGAGCAAGCCAAGGATGACGGCAACACTCATATTAAATGTAGATGGAAGTAATGACACAATTAACAAATTAACATTTTAAGGAAAATAGTGATGTTTAAACACGATTCAAAGAAATATTACAGAACTTGTTAATGTTAATGTCTGATGGCGAGATGGCGAGATGGCGAGAATGTCATGGGCGAGATGGCGCCGGTGAGGTCGGCTGCCGTCACGACTGCTCCGACCAACTTTTCTTTGTTTTTGTTCTTTAAGTTAGTTTTCAGTGTTTTAAAATCGGCAAAATCACCACCATTGAGTACATTAGGTATGATAGAGACACTCTTGTTTCTATTGGTATACAATGTACTCACAATTCGACGTTTTTAACTCCGGATCCGAGCTGGCCGAGTGAGATCCTGAGGGAGAACAATGGACGCGACGCGAAGCGGAGGCCCCGAGGGAGACGAGCTGGAGTGAGGAACCGGCTGAGAACCCGTGCACACCGCACACATCTGCCTAGCATCCTGCTCGCCAACGTCCAATCACTGGAGAACAAGCTCGATGACCTCAGGGCCAGGATAACGTTCCAGAGAGACATTCGGGACTGCAATCTCCTCTGCTTCACCGAGACATGGCTGAACCCAGCGGTGCCAAACCACGCCATACAACCAGCCGAGTTCTTCTCGGTTCACCGCATGGACAGGACGCGGGACTCGGGGAAGTCAAGGGGAGGCGGCGTGTGCTTAATGGTGAACAACAGCTGGTGCAACAGCGCGAGCGTTGTTCCTCTTACACGCTCCTGCACACCAAACCTGGAACTACTGTCCATCATGTGTCGTCCATTTTATCTTCCACGGGAGTTCACATCGGTCATAATCAGTGCCGTTTACATTCCACCACAAGCAGACACTGACACTGCCTTATGCGAGCTGCATGAGGCGCTCACACAGCACCAGACACAACACCGGGACGCTGCGCTCATTGTGGCGGGGGATTTTAATAGTGCCAACCTCAAACGCGCAGCGCCGAACTTTTATCAGCACATCACCTGCCACACCAGGGGCGAAAGGACACTGGACCATTGTTATACCACGGTCAAAGACGGTTACAAGGCACAATCTCGTCCAGCGTTTGGTAAATCCGACCACGCCGCCATCTTCCTCATGCCAAAATATAAACAAAGGCTGAAACAGGAAGTTCCGGTTCAGAGGGAGGTCGCGCGCTGGACGGACCAATCGGTGGCCGCGTTACAGGACGCACTCGATGACGCACACTGGGACATGTTCAGAAACAGCTCCGATGATGACGTCAGTGTGTTTACCGAAGCGGTTGTGGGATTTATTGGGAAGCTAGTAGACGATACGGTGGAGAAAAAGACTATCAGAACGTTTCCCAACCAGAAGCCGTGGGTGGATAAAACCATCTGCGACGCTCTGAGATCTCGCACAGCTGCCTACAACACGGGACTTGCGTCGGGGGACATGGAACCGTACAAGGCTGCGTCTTACAACGTGCGGAAGGCGGTGAAATAGGCGAAGCAGCGCTACGGGAGAAAACTAGAGTCACAGCTTCAACAGAGTGACTCTAGGAGCCTGTGGCAGGGACTAAGAACAATAACGGACTATAAAGCACCAACATCCGGTATGACGAACGCGGACGCGACTCTGGCAGACGAGCTCAACACCTTCTATGCTCGCTTCGAGGCTGCAGCTAAAGACGCTAGCGATGCTAATGCTAACGGCGCTAATGCTAGCGGCGCTAACGGCTGCAGACAGGAAGACACTGCCAGCACCGGGAACGCGCTCATCATCTCCGAGCACGACGTGAGGAGAGCCTTCAAGAGAGTGAACACCAGGAAAGCAGCAGGACCAGACGGCATCTCAGGCCGTATCCTCAGAGCCTGCGCAGACCAGCTAGCACCTGTGTTCACTGAGATATTCAACATCTCTCTATCTCAGTCGGTGATCCCCACATGCTTCAAAGAGTCCATCATTGTTCCTGTCCCGAAGAAACCACATCCTGCTTCCCTCAATGACTATCGCCCTGTAGCCCTCACCTCAGTAGTGATGAAGTGCTTTGAACGCCTTATCAGAGACTTCATCATTTCTTCACTACCCGACACACTGGACCCACTACAGTTTGCATACCGTCAGAACCGCTCCACAGATGATGCAATCTCACATCTCCTCCACACATCACTCACTCACCTGGACACTAGGAAAGGGAATTATGTTAAAATGCTCTTCATCGACTACAGCTCTGCTTTTAATACCATAATTCCCTCCACACTCACCACCAAGCTGGAGCACCTGGGACTGAGCTCATCTATATGTCAGTGGATCTCCAATTTTCTTACTGGCAGACCACAGGCAGTAAGGATGGGCGGACATGTCTCAGCCACACTCACTCTCAGCACTGGAGCCCCCCAGGGTTGTGTTCTGAGCCCCCTGCTGTACTCTTTGTACACCCACGACTGCGTGGCCACTACCAACTCCACCTCCATCATCAAGTTTGCTGACGACACCATCGTGGTCGGACTGATCACCAACAATGATGAGTCAGACTACCTAGAGGAGATTGGAAATCTGGAGAACTGGTGCCAGAGGAACAATCTCCTCCTGAACGTCAGTAAGACAAAGGAGCTGATAGTGGACTTTAGTACAAAGCAGGAGAGGAACTACCAGACCCCCGTCATCAACAGGAGCCCAGTGGAGAGAGTGGACAGCTTCAGATACCTCGGTGTTCACATCACGCAGGACCTGTCATGGTCCTGTCACATCAACACCGTGGTGATAAAAGCCCGGCAGCGTCTCTACCACCTCAGACGCTTGAGAGACTTTAGACTGCCCTCCAAGGTGCTCAGGAACTTCTACTCCTGCACCATAGAGAGCATCCTGACGGGAAACATCACGACCTGGTTCGGGAACAGCACCATGCAGGACAGACGAGCTCTACAGAGGGTGGTGCGATCAGCCGAGCGCATCATCCGCACTGAGCTCCCTTACCTGCACTCCGTGTACAGCAAGCGGTGCTGGACTAAGGCCAGGAAGATTGTGAAGGACCTCAGTCACCCCAGTAATGGACTGTTCTCTTTGTTGCGGTCTGGGAAGCGATTCTGCTCCCTAAAGGCCAACACAGAGAGGCTGAGGAGGAGCTTCTTCCCGCAGGCGATAAGGTCTCTCAATCACACCTCCACACAGGACTAATAACATCTTTTAAGCTCACAACACTGACTGGACAATCATGGACACATTCATACACACTTGCACTAAATACTCATACATCTGGACAATTGCACATGTCACCTTTCATGCATATTTGCACAACCACTGACACTTTAATTCTATATACATATATACTCTATCTACCCTATATTTCTATATTTTTGCAATATTTTATTGCCCTTATTGTACAGTTAATTTTACTAGTTAAAATTATTTCTTTAGTATTTCCTTTTTATTGATTATTTATTTTACGTACAAGCTTTTTTTTTTTTTTTTTTTTAAGGTCACTGGCGGTCGTATAAGCATTTCACTGCATATTATACTGTGTATGACTGTGTATGTGACTAATAAAATTTGAATTTGAATTTGATGCACAATAGAAATGTTTTCATCTAAAATGTCTGTGGTTTGATCATTTGTGTTATATATATAATTTATATATTTTTATAATAAAGTCTGATGACAAATTTACCATATAATTTTTATTCCAAAAACATATGTAGGTTGTTCTTTTCATTTTATTAAAAACTTTGGAGAACATGTGAGTAAAATGTATTTCATAAATTCTAATATCATTATTATTAGTATAGTATATTATTAGTATATTATTAGTATTATTAGTATTTGTACATCAAGTTTCATTAAATTCTGTTTACAATAAAACATTTCACAAGTTATATCAAAATTTCATTTAAATTTATAATAATCCTATTGTTAATCACAAAAGTACAAAAATTCGTTCACTTTTTGAATAAATGAATGAATAACCTCAAATACTTTATCCTTCAAAAACACCCAATGATACAGTATTGCACATTCTGAACAAAATTACACTGCAGTTGACTCTCTGTTTACAACAAAAAAAAAATTACTTGTGGTTAAACTATTAATTATAAAATGTATGTAAATTATAAATTTATTATTTATATCTCTTATGTTGCTAAACTTAGTTTTTAGCAACAAGGCACCAACATGGCTCAACTGTTTGCATTCAAAGTAAATTACACTACATGGACAAGAGCATTTGTCCAAACCTGCAGTAACATGTACTTCAATACGGAGTCTGTGTCGCCACAAAGTAGCGTAGAAGCGTAGCACTGTCCAAGATGTCTTGTTCTGCTGAAGCATTAAGGCTGTCCTTCACTGGGGATGAGGGGCCTGATTGAAACACCTCAATTCAATAATTATTGGTTTGGTCAAATACTTTATGTCCATATACTGTAGTGTAGATCTCAGCAATCTGGCACCACCTAGTGTAATTAAGTTGATATGTATAATATACAAGTATAGCAGATTATGGAAGGAAGTACTGTATAAGTATACGTTGATATCACAAAAATGAACAGCTGCTTCAATGTAAATTAGTAAACAGGTTTCATTCGATAATCTGGTTATAGGTTATTCCAAAAAATGATGAACAACTAAAAATCATAAAAATCAAGTACTTAACCAGGGTACTATTTAAAAAATAAGGACAAATAAATGAAAAGTGTGTGTGTGTGTGTGTGTGTGTGTGTGTGTGTGCGTGTGTGTGTGTCTGCTTCTATACAGTAGTTTGCATGCCTGTATGTGTCGAGGATCCTACGTGAGATACGTGGTCATGTTGTTATATGTGTGAAGCAGAAGAACAATAGGAGGAAGAATTTGACAATAGGTGTCAGGGCTTGTTTTGCCTCTGTTACTGATTGTAAAGGCAGCACTGCCTCAGACTAAAAACAACTGAAGCCATTAACATGGATTATTGACAAGTGGTGTTTAGTTTGAGGCAGAAAGAGGAGTGCGGCTCAAGCCTCCTGAACATCATCTTTTACAGTAAATCCATTCTTTAAATTATTGCAGGGCAATTAGACGAGTTTGTGTTCATGCGTGCATGATCAATGATCCATTCCTGGAGAAGCAAAGTTAAAAAGTTACATGGCAGCAGTTTCATGAGTTTTTGATAGTTGCAGAGACTCGCTACAGATGAATATAACACATTCCTCGGGTTCATGTCTGCATTGAAGACGAAGGGCAAAGGGCAGGAAGTTAGTGAATGTTCCCCACTGTGCAGCAGCAACACACCAGCACTGACATGGTTAACTAGTGTTAGTACCTGTTGTTGATGGGAAAAGAGTTTGTAAAAATAGTTAAAAGGTTAATAGCTAAAAATAATCTTATGATCTTTAATGTACTCAGTGATATTATTATTACAAACCGGATTCCAAAAAAGTTGGGACGCTAAACAAATTGTGAATAAAAACTGAATGCAATGATGTGGAGATGGCAAATGTCAATATTTTATTCAGAATAGAACATAAATGACAGATCAAAAGTTTAATCCGAGAAAATGTATCATTTTAAAGGAAAAATATGTTGATTCCAAATTTCACGGTGTCAACAAATCCCAAAAAAGTTGGGACAAGTAGCAATAAGAGGCTGGAAAAAGTTAATTTGAGCATAACGAAGAGCTGGAAGACCAATTAACAGTAATTAGGTTAATTGGCAACATGATTGGGTATAAAAAGAGCTTCTCAGAGTGGCAGTGTCTCTCAGAAGCCAAGATGGGTAGAGGATCACCAATTCCCACAATGTTGTGCAGAAAGATAGTGGAGCAATATCAGAAAGGTGTTACCCAGCGAAAAATTGCAAAGACTTTGCAGTTATCATCATCAACTCTGCATAATATCATCCGAAGATTCAGAGAATCTGGAACAATCTCTGTGCGTAAGGGTCGAGGGTGCAAAACCATACTGGATGCCCGTGATCTCCGGGCCCTTAAACGACACTGCACCACAAACAGGAATGCTACTGTAAAGGAAATCACAGAATGGGCTCAGGAATACTTCCAGAAACCATCGTCAGTGAACACAATCCACCGTGCCATCCACCGTCGCCAGCTGAAACTCTACAGTGCAAAGAAGAAGCCATTTCTAAGCAAGATCCACAAGCACAGGCGTTTTCATTGAGCCAGGGATCATTTAAAATGGAGTGTGGCAAAATGGAAGACTGTTCTGTGGTCAGACGAGTCACGATTCGAAGTTCTTGTTGGAAATGTGGGACGCCATGTCATCCGGACCAAAGAGGACAAGGACAACCCAAGTTGTTATCAACGCTCAGTTCAGAAGCCTGCATCTCTGATGGTATGGGGTTGCATGAGTGCGTGTGGCATGGGCAGCTTGCATGTCTGGAAAGGCACCATCAATGCAGAAAAATATATTCAGCTTCTAGAACAACATATGCTCCCATCCAGACGTCATCTCTTTCAGGGAAGACCCTGCATTTTTCAACAAGATAATGCCAGACCACATTCTGCATCAATCACAACATCATGGCTGCGTAGGAGAAGGATCCGGGTACTGAAATGGCCAGTCTGCAGTCCAGATCTTTCCCCTATAGAGAACATTTGGCGCATCATAAAGAGGAAGGTGCGACAAAGAAGGCCCAAGACGATTGAACAGTTAGAGGCCTGTATTAGACAAGAATGGGAGAGCATTCCTATTTCTAAACTTGAGAAACTGGTCTCCTCGGTCCCCAGACGTCTGTTGAGTGTTGTAAGAAGAAGGGGAGATGCCACACAGTGGTGAAAATGGCCTTGTCCCAACTTTTTTGGGATTTGTTGACACCATGACATCTTGAGTCAACATATTTTTCCCTTAAAATGATACATTTTCTCGGATTAAACTTTTGATCTGTCATCTATGTTCTATTCTGAATAAAATATTGACATTTGCCATCTCCACATCATTGCATTCAGTTTTTATTCACAATTTGTTTAGTGTCCCAACTTTTTTGGAATCCGGTTTGTATTATTATGATGATGATGATGATGATGATTATTATGATTATTATTATTATTATTATTATTATTATTATTATTAGAGGTTGAAGTCCACGTCCGTGTCTGTGTGTGTTTCTGTACAGCAGAACTCTCGGTCTAACTTATTAATAGACAGAAATGACATTCTGTAAGGTTGAGTATCTGACGCCTTGTTTACACTAAGTTGTCCTTCTTTGGTGCTCAGACAAATACACTCCCTGTTCGGTAATCGGAGAGAGAATCACAGATGAGAAATGGAAAAAGTCGATCAGATAAAGATGAAGTTTTGTCTTAAAATGACTCCAGCGTGTTAAAATTCACTTATATCCACTTCAGCGCTGTTATTTCAGACAAAGTGAAAATATGAACTAATCCCAGTCAAAATATTCACTTTATCTTTTCTAATTAATATCTATTGGTGCAGGTGTTTGTTTACACTGAGACAGTAGCGCATTAGTAGATTATTATACAGTAGATTATTAAATCCAGCACATAACTGTTCATAACATCACTTTTACTCCACATTTAGATTCACTGACGGTGCAGATTAAACTCCAGGCGGAGATCTGAGTCCGGCTAAAGTCTCAGCAAATTCTGTCCAGACAATTTTGCGTGATGCTGTGAAAAAATTTGGCTGGACAGACAGACAGACAGACAGACAGAGAATTCTTTTTAGACTGAATTTACATCCTCCAATGTGTGAAACATAAAGATATCAGAATGCTACTGTTAGAATGTCTCATAGCAAATCAATTATAAAACACTAGAGTTAACTTAAATAAAAAGCTCAAATGTAAAAGCTTTCATCAAACATCATTACAGAAAATGTTGTTCAGACATAATGATTTGCATCTCCTGTGTTTGGACCAAGAAAACATTGAAACTTTTCACATGGTCAGTCCTGTAAGAGCTACTGTAGGTTTCACTGTCTCTTTGCTAAAGTCTTTTTGTCTAAGATTTAGTTCAACACATAAAGACTTCGCAAGAACAATACACACTTTGCAACTTGCATTTTAAGGTTGAGGGTCTTCATTGAAACCCAAACTTTGCATGTAATTATATAATTGCGTAATTATATAGTCCTTGCACTTATAATAGTGCAAGGACTTGAACTTACAACTTACTGTTCAGGTGCCTAAAGCCCTGAGCTACCCCTTTCCTTACATTTGTTAAGACCCATGTTGCTTATATGAGAGTGAAGTTCATTATTTCATCTCAGATTGGCTAAAGATTTTGTCCCATGAACTCAGCATGGAGGAATAGCATACAGTACCTGGGCATCTGATAGCTCATGTACGCAGATGTGGCTTTACATATTTGAGTGAGAGCCACATTTGCCACACCTTCCTCTGCTGGTAGTTGTTGTACAACCTAGGGTGATTGGGAACTGGTAAAATTAGAGAGAAAAAATGCTGGATTTGTTCTCCGTCCTTCAAAAACTCAATTCCTATACAGCACAGCATGTTGATGAACGCCAGGCGACACTACCAGCTGCTACCTCAAACATGTACAGTAGCAACGAGTTGGTATGGATTGTGCTTTCTGTAGGTCTCTTACAGTCTCCTTCCCAGTTCACTTATATGCAAATACATCCCTATAGATGTCATAGCCTCTGTAATGTATTTGCATGTATCCTAAAACGGACTGCGAGAGACCTGCGGCTTTGTTTTTTCATTTTAAATAACAAATGTGCTCTAAAAATGCCGAAGGTGATTGAAACACATACGTACGTAGAAACCAGAAAATATGGCTGATGCGTGTGCAGATGCGTGTATTTTCCCAATTTGGATTTCACTACTTTTTAAGTGTGAAATAAAAAGAAAGAGATAAGATAAGACTTTGTTAATCCCAGAAGAAATACCTCTGCCAGAGACTGCACCAAGAGCAAAGGGGGTAATAAAATATAAGAAGCAGTAAAATGAAGTAAGAAAAACATTTTTTTAAATAGAAATAAAATATCCATTTCCATTATCAAATATCCAAATATTTTTGCACTATCCCCAGGAAAATATTAATTTGCATTAGGTAGGCGGCTCTATTAGGTAGGCGGTGTCTATTAAATTGGCAGATAAGAGAAGCATCTAAACACAAACAAGTAGTTTTATTAGGTTCTTTTTTTTTCTTTTACACTTTTTCTGAAGTCATTAGTAAAACCACTTTTTTAAAATCATACTATAGATTGCACGCATACTGTACATGCATTATTACATTATTACATTACATTATTATGGCGCTTTTCCACTGCATAGTACGGCACGACACGGTTCAGTTCAGCTCACTTTTGGGGGGTTTTCCACTGGGAACAGTACCTGATACCTGGTCCTTTTTTTAGTACCACCTCAGCCGAGGTTCCAAGCGCGCCGAACCGTTACCAAAACGTGACGTGTAAACTCTGCTGGTCACTGATTGGCCGGAGAAAATCGTCATTACTGCGTCACTGAACTTCAGACACGAGACACAACAGAACCGCTATATTTAGAAACAGCCAGAGAAGGATCGCACGCACCTTTTTGTATTAACCAAAAATGTTCTTTGGCTGCCATCAGCCTCTTTTGAAACAAACTCCTTCGTCTCGCTGTTAAAAACATCCACATGCCGAGAATGAAGAACACCATGCCGTCGATATGCTCCATTGTTGTGTGTTTGTTTGTGGCGCGTTTAACGACACGTGAATAATCCCGCCCACTCTAAAGCGGTACTGAACCGTGCTGTGCCATACTATGCAGTGGAAAAGAGGCTAGTTTACCCGAGGTTTACTCGCTGTAGACACGTCACAGTCTGATCTGGAGTTTCATTCGCTCATTGTGTGCACTGTCACCGTAGACGATCTGCGGTCTGATTAATCAGGGTTTCAGTGGCTATGAGCTGAGCTTGATGCTTCCTACTGTTAAATTTAGTAAGGAACACCTGTGACATCCTCACAGTATGACATTAAAGTTGCAATGACGCTGCCTACTGTTAAATTCGTAAGGAACATCTGTGACACACCTGTAACAGGACAAGCTGTGCAACACCGGCTACCAAACAAACAGAATTTCAGTTTTATATAAGACCATCAATTAGCGGGCATTGGTGGCTCAGAAGTAGGTTTCTTGCCCGCTATGTGATAGGCCCAGGGTTTAACATTGGCACCCGCCCACCCGCCAAATGCGGGTAAAATTTGGTTGTGCCGGGTAATAACTTTAGTCTCACTAGCCACTTTGGCGGGTAGTTTATTCTTTAGTATGACAATATATTTTTGTTGTAGTTTGTCTCTAAAGGCATCTGATATAATAAACGCATTGCAATGTAATATTACAGGAATAAAACGCACATGAATGTAATGAGGACATTTAATGCCTCTCATTACACATGTTGTTCACACATGCATTGCACACACGGGTCGTTTATGAACGATTAGTTCTTTTTGAACGACTCTTTAACATGACTCAGATGAACGAATATCTCTGAGAGTGATTCGTTCATTTTCTATTGGGCGCGCATGCACAAAACATCCATGTTATATTCAGTTCTCGAGTCGTTCGTTCTTTTGTCACGTGACACCCATAGACGCTATGCGGTGCAATAGATTCAAAAGAACGAACGACTGGAAGTTATGATGGTGAGTTAATCATTCTGTTTATTATAATATGTCCTTAGTTACATTGTAATATTTTCATAACTAGAACTATAGCCAAAATTTGTGTATGTAGATGTATTGGGGGTATTTTATTGAAAATGCAACATTTTAATTTATTTCTGATCAAATGAATGAAATGACTCAAAAAAAGTTTTGTTCATTTTGATGAACGGGATTCAAAGAACCGAGTCACTAAAATGATTCAAACTTCCCATCACTAACACACACACACACTTTTACTTCCTGTTTGGTGTGTGTGCATCATTTCCTTAAAGGGCTATTGCTTCTCAACAGGATGAGAATGTTTGCCCCTTTAGCAGGTTATTTACTGATTATATATAAAAAAAAGTAATCACTATTAAAATCTATTTAGATTTCATGTTGAATGATAGAAAATTCATCAATTGATTGAATTACCTCACACTATAAAGAGTCAACACGACAAGATAGACCAGAGTCCATTGTCCTAACTCGGAATTCTGATATAATAATACATAATGAATAATAATACCTGATAATAGTACACAACACACTAAAATGATAAATGTTCTGAGTTTTCAATTCATGTGGTAAGAGGCTTGAATTTAAGTTCAATAAGCAGAATATACTGTTCATGTTTGCATGTTTTTATATTGGGATCTTAACAGTACTGAATACTTGACTACTACTATAGTGATACAGTGTATGCTGTCATTTATAAGTAAATCTAGATATAACAAACATTAACGTATCATGGTGAAGGAAAAACTGCGGTTTTCGGGTAACAAAATTGTGGCTAGTAAAAAGGCTGAATGGCGAGTGACTCCGGAAATCCACTAACCACATCGGCCAGTGAGCAAAAAAGTTAATGTCAAACCCTGGATAGGCCGTGTTTGATTTCCACCCAGTGCCCAAACCCCAGCCACTGAATGCACTGCCGATCCCAAGCCCTGATATAATGGGAGGATTATCTCAGGAAGGGTACCTGGTGTCAAGTTGTGTGCGGATTGGATGAGCAATGTCTTGAAAGACCAACAACATAGGGTCATCAATCGATTTATATAGATTCTGCATAGGATATGGGCAAAGGCTTGCAGGCTAATGGTCCAAGTAACAAAATGAACCTACTGCACCATTAATAACAAATGAAGCACAAACCATACCATGCTTTAGTTCCAGGTTTTGTTTTGTACACTTTGTCTGCATTTTATTTCTGACTTGTTATTTATTACATTCCTTCATCTTGTATATTGGGTCCAGGATCACAGGGCGAGGCACATCCTGGTTGGGGTGCCAATCCATCACAGGGCGCACACACACACACACACACACACACTAAAGGCAACATCAGTTTAAAAAAAATTTAAATGCTCATTTAATTTTTTTTTAAAGGTTTTAGAATCTATCAGCTATTAAGAATATGCTTGAGTGCAAAGGTGCTCCTTTGCTTTTTTTTCTTTCTCTCTCTTTTAAAAAAAGATTTTTACTTATTTAGTATTATTATAAACTCTCTCTATATAAATAAATTTTGGTGTGTGTGTGGGGGGGGGTACTTCCGTATCTCTAATCCGCTCGCTCTGATTGGCCACAATCCGATTCGCAAAGGATTTTGGGTAGAACGTCACTATTGATTCCAGATGGTGCTATCGAACACCATGTTGAAGTCTGTATAAACGATAAATCAGGAGGTCGTAAACGGGGCAGCGCGTTACGTGCACGATTACCTATTTTTTAACGATCTTTTTTTTTGCGGGCCATTTAAAAATACCCCGGTGAAATATGGGTGTTGTAGTTTTCAGGAGTCTTACTGCTTGACTAAACGAGCGGCAAAGAAACTACAAGTCCCAGACGCTCTAGCGCGGAAGGGGGAAGTTTAAGGCTAGGACCTGTCACGTGACAGGGTATGTCCGCGTGTAGGCGAGTCACGTGCGGCGCAGCTCGCGCTGTTGAGTGTTGATGCGACTGAGGCAGGATCTGTCGGTGTCTCCGCTTCATGCGCTCGAAACATTAAAAAAAGAAATACACCGAGCTCGACCGAAGAATGAGCGACAACGATGACATCGAGGTCGACAGTGACGTGAGCGAGGTTTATTTCGGATTATTAACTATTATTGTTAATGGAGTTGGAGTAGTGTAGCGCGAGCGGCTTTAAGGGAGAGAGGGAGAGAGAGCGAGGAGAGTGCGCGCGACTGAGAGTGCGAGAGAGAGCTCGCGCTGTTTTTTTTTTTTTTTTTTGGTCGATATTTGATCCTCTTCTTGCTAGCCACTTAGCTAACAGTACAGATCATCATAATTACACACGTTTTAAAAAATAATTATTTATACACATTATACATACACATGTATATATATATACACACACACACAGTAGCACTACCGTTTAGTTTTGGTCAAGCTACACAGTTAGCTTAAGGCTAAATCCTAACACCATCCTGTAGCAGCAAGTGTAGTTCTCGTCTTTCTTTTTTTTTTTTTTAATTTCTTTTCTTTTCACAGGAAGAATCCTCGAGATTTCATTCTGTGGTGCGTAATAAGTGGAGGAATTAGGAATTTGTGCTTAATAATGATTAATAATAATAATCATCATTAATAAATAATAATAATAAATCATCATAATCATTAATAATAGTAGTGCCTCCTGTGTGGTGTAAGAGCTGTAGTGTGTTCTAGGGATCTCCCAATACAATATTATCACGATACCTTGGTGTCGATTTTCTTATTTTTTTTGTATTGCAATTTTTTTTAATGTGTTGCGTTTTTATAAATGTCCCTATTCAATATTATATTTAATATTTTCTCACAATTCTAAGCAGTCTTTTTACTTTAACAGCAAATTATTCACCACACAGGAGGACGCTGCGATGCCCACCAATGGGAATAGTTTAAAATGTGCAACCTGTATGGTTATAGAGGATCTGCAACATATTGCAGTATTACCTCACACTCAAATGAAAAAAATAAATAAAATTATAAAGTGAAAAAGATTTTGGGGTCATTGTGGCAATCGATAAAAAAAGCGATAAAAATGGAGGAAAAAAAGATGTTTTTTTAAAGCTAAAAATCCTATATAATGAGTCAGCCAAAAAGAAATGTATACACACTTCAGGAAGAGAAATTTGATGTATATTAAATTCATATAATGTAAATGATATCATATTGTCATAATATACATGTATACTTATATTATCATATATATCAATATATAACATATAGCAATAAATTTAGTATTAAAATATTTATACAAGGTTTTCTTTTCCTGAAGTCTGTATACGTTTTTTTTTTTTTTAACCCACTCTGTTGGTGTAGTAAAGGTTAAGCATAGTATGCCAGGTTCCCATGGCAACAAGACCCTCCAGGGGTCCTTATTTTCTCTTGAACTGACTGACTTTAATCTGGTGAATTTGATTTTGTTTGTTTGATTTAGTCTTTAAACGATTAATTGTTTACTACACCTGTTTATTATCACTGAAGTCCATTTGAGTTATTTCTAGCTTTCACAAAAAAAAAAAAAAAAAAGTTTTTTTTGTTAGTTTGTGTTTGATTAGATTGATAACTGGTTGTTATGAGTGACAGTAAACTGACATGCTGGTGTAGTGGTCAACACTGTCGCCTCGCACCTTTAGAGTGGAGGGTTTGATTCCCAACTCGGGGTTTGAATGTGTGGAGTTTGCGTGTTCTCCCTGTGCTTGGTGGATTTCCTCCGAGTACCCCAGTTTCCTCTTACAGGAGGATTGCAGATTAGGCTAATTGGTGTTCCCAAGAACATAGTTTTTTCTTTTCTATGTTGTTTGATGGTGGTTGGAATCCTGTAGGTTACATTGTCACCAACCATAGATCTCCTTCTCCATCATCTTCCCGGTCTCTTAAAGCAAAATCTCCGGTCGATCATTCCCTAAAAAAACCCTCTAACATTTCTTTCCTTCATTTTATCTTGTCTTGTTCTGTGTATTGAACTCTTGAACTCTTCGACTACTTTTACCCAGCACTTGTACACAATCTATTTTCTCTACATGTTCCCCCTTTATTACCGTTCTGTTCCTTTGGAGGGAGTTCTATAAGTTGCATCACCCCCATCTATAGATCTGTCACATTCTCAACCTCTCAAATGTTCCAGTCCAGTCTAACAACAAAAATATATATAATAATTGTGTGTGTATATATATATATATATATATATATATATATATATATATATATATATATATATATATATATATATATATATATATATATATATAATCCGCGCTTCAGCGACCTCATTTCCCCCCTCGTCTGTTCCAACCACTCAGCATTCAGTATCAACAGTATACTAATCTGTAGGGCAGTGGTGGCTTAGTCAGTTAAGGCTGTTGGTTACTGGGTTACTGATCGGAAGGTCAGGGATTCGAACCCCAGCATCGCCAAGTTGTCCCTGTTGAGCCCTTGAGCAAGGCCCTTAACCCTATCTACTCCAGGGGCGCTGTAAGCTGGCTGACCCTGCGCTCTGACCCCAGTTTCCTAATTGGGATATGCGAAGAAGAAATTTCGCTGTGCTGTAAAAAGTACATGTGACAATAATTGAATATTAAAAAATAAATAAAAATGCAAAGAAATTATGGAGCAAAATAATGGGGGGGGGTGTCAAGACTTTTGCACAGTGCTGTATTTACAGAGACATTACACTACAGCCAGATTTTTACAGAGGAGGCTGTAGAAATGCTTATTATATTTGAATAAATCTAAACATCAGCTTCCTAACCTGATCAGGAAGTGAGTAAAATCCCTTGTCGTTTTTTTCTGATCTGCACGAGAATACGTTAAGGTTCGTCTAGGAATAATTTGTTAATTCTGATTTTCCTTGAGCTGCTGTTTTTCTGAAGAGCAACAACCCGCCTACGCGTAGAGTGCCAGGGTCGGCGTCCTCGACAGATCCCAGACCAGCCCGAGATGTCTTTCAGAAGGCCCGGGTCACGACTCCGGTCACGTTTTAACCTTTTTCTTTGAATCTATCTCTAATCCTATTAACAATAGATAGCCGGATTTCAAGATTCCTAGCTGTGTGTCTCTGAGACAGTCCACCCTCAGACTTGCACGCCTAGTTCAAAGGAAATCACACTTTTATTTATTTAGTTAGTTAGTTGTTCTCCCCCCCCCCCCCCCTCCACACACACACCTAGTCACGCATCTGTTCTAATCTGAGTAGAACGAGACGTTTAGTTGTAATGATGATGATGATGATATAACGGCCAAAAAATTTTGCTGCATATGTTTCATCATAAACCTGCAGGGTGTACTTACTTCTTGTGTGTGTATGTGTGTAAATATAAATAGCTGTAGTGAAGGTTAACCGTAGTAGTACAAAGTGAAGTCTCCATGGCAACAGGACGTTTCAAACACTGAAAGTCCTGTTTTATTCCTAATCCTCCGTCCTTTATTTCCTGTATGAAGTGCGATTGATTTAATCGTTCCTGTTCTTGTTACTGCAGGAATTTGATTGCAAGTTTTTTAAGATGCCATTTCATTTCAAGACATTTTTTTTTTTCAATATAACGTCTACTCTTAAATTTTTGTAATTTCTAGTTAAGTGCAACACAAAATATCGCACACAGTATTTGAGACTAAATCTATATCACATGTTTCTGTAAAAAAAATTCTCTCCTCTATATCTCCTGTATTGAATCAATTTATTATAGTATTTCTTTTTATTAGCTATTGTCTTGTAATCCCAATACACTGACAGGTCTGTACTACGATAAAGAAACATGTTGTTATTGGACAGGATGCCCAGGATTTTTCCTTAATCAATAAAAGAACACGTTAACTGTCAATAATGATTAATGATGACCCCTCCCACATTTTGACTGTATTTAAACACTTCTAGCAGCACAAATCATACACGGATTTATTAGTGATTACCATCCAACGTATACACGGACATTTTTTATTTGAATTTATTTGCAAATTATGGTGGAAAATAAGTATTTAGTCACCTACAAACAAGCAAGACTTCTGGCTCTCACAGACCTGTAACAACTTCTTTAAGAGGCTACTCTGTCCTCCACTCATTACCTGTATTAATGGCATCTGTTATCAGTTTAAAAGACACGTGTCCACAACCTCAAACAGTCACACTCCAAACTCCACTATGCCCGAGACCAAAGAGCTGTCAAAGGACACCAGAAACAAAATTGTAAACCTACACCAGGCTGAATCTGCAAGACCACTGATAATCTCCCTCGATCTGGGGATCCACGCGAGATCTCACCCCATGGGGTCAAAAAGATCACAAGAACTGTGAGCAAAAATCCCAGAACCACACCTAGTGTGGGACCTAGTGAATGACCTGCAGAGAGCTGGGACCAAAGTAACAAAGGCTACCATCAGTAACACACTGCGCTGCCGAGGACTCAAATCCTGCAGTGCCAAACGTGTCCCCCTGCTTAGGTCAGTTCATGTCCAGGCCCATCTGCAGTTTGCTAGAGAGCATTTGGATGATCCAGAAGAGGATTGGGAGAATGTCATATGGTCAGATGAAACCAAAATAGAACCTTTTGGTAAAAACTTGTCATGTTTGGAGGAGAAAGAATGCTGAGTTGCATCTAAAGAACACCATACCTACTGTGAAGCATGGGGGTGGAAACATCATGCATTGGGGCTGTTTTTCTGTAAAGGGACCAGGACGACTGATCCGTGTATAGAAAAGAATGAATGGGGCCGTGTATCGTGAGATTTTGAGTGAAAACCTCATTCCATCAGCAAGGGCATTAAAGATGAATCGTGGTTGGGTCTTTCAGCATGATGACCATGATCCCAAACGCATGAAGGAGTGGCTTCGTAAGAAGTATTTCAAGGTCCTGGAGTGGCCTAACCAGTCTCCAGATCTCAACCCCATAGAAAATGTTTGGAGGGATTTGAAAGTCTGTGTTGCCCAGCGACAGCCCCAAAACATGACTGCTGTAGAGGAGATCTGCATGGAGGAACGGGCCAAAATACCAGCAGCAGTGTGTGAAAACTTACAGAAAACATTTGACCTCGGTCATTGCCAACAAAGGGTATATAACAAAGTATTGAGATTAAATTTTTTAATTCTTAAAAAAAATAAAGTATGATCTTGTGATCCCCCGAATATCAGCTTAAAAAAAATAAATAAAATAAAAAGCGTGCATGTTTTGATTCTTTCGCTTTGGGATGTTGCGTAGCTCGACAATTATGTAGCTAGAAATGTTGGATGTAAAAGAAGAAAAAAACGGTTGGGAATTGTTGATGATTTGAGGGTGTTGGATTCATCACATTAGTTAATTATCTCTGCACAGGCTGTATAGGAGCAGATGGAAACGCTTGATTTAAATCCTCCTGTTTGCGATGACGGGCAGTCAGCTGACTCTCACTGTTTTCACTTTCACTTTAAGATCTGGTTTACTACAGTTGTTTTTGTATTTGCAGTAGACAAACTACAACCTGTGAAACGGGACTGAATTATCCATTACAAGAAATAATTGTAGAATCATTGTGTGTATTAAAATTAATTATTCTAATTGTAGTATAATCCTGTAATTCTGCTCAGAGTTAACCTCTGGTATTTATAATTTATAGATGTAGATATAATTACGTAGCGCTGATGTTTGCTCGGATATTTTAATTGCGTTTTTGCCTGAAATGGAAATATAATGAATAATTCATACATCATTCTTTTCCTCACATTAGATTGTTTGATTTGGCCCTCGTTCTTTTTTTTTTTTTTTCCTCTCATACATGCTCAGGGATATTGCAATTAATTAATATATTGCTCTTGTATATAATAATCATCGTGAACATTACCAACACCAGCGCTGGTGACCGTGGCGTTCCAGGACGAGTATAGCACTTTTACATCGTCTACATTGTCTTTCAGTAGGAAATGCACGGGTGTCTTGTCTTGTGTGTCAGTGTTACACGCTTCACCCTTCACACGGCCGTCATGGTGTTTTCCTGTGTGTGTGTGTTTTGACAAGGTCATCTCTTGTGTAACACTGACGACTTCCCGGTTTCAGACTTCGGCAGACCGTGCGCAATGTCAGCGCACAAAGTGTTAACCTGTTTGGTCAGGAGACACCCAGGCGACTGTGTACACTCCTCTTTATGTGTCTGAGTGCGTGTGCGCGAGATCTGCACATGTGTCAGCCGAGGTGTTCGCCTCTTCTTTGGCTTCGCTCCGTCTGCTTGCTGCAGGAGATCGGAGTCGAGATGTCTGTGGCCTCCCTCCAAAGAGCGCTTTTATCTTCTCTGCCATGAAAGGACTTTGCTTAAGAATCTTGATCTAAACAAATATTGTATTAGACGTTAAAACGTCAAGACTGTTAGAGCTCAGAGCGTACCTCGAATACCTCGAAGCTTATCCACGATGCAGCGAACAATAAAGCCGATGATTCGTCAGGGCAAAAGCCTGGACGAGATTCCCGACCTCGTTCAGAGCCACGCCTTAACTTAAACAGTACATACATAATGTTGTGTCAACGAAACCGATCTGGATAACCGGTTTGTGTGGGGGGAAAAAACAAACAAACAATCGACAGAGACTAGATGATTTATAGAGCGCGTGCTTTAAAATGTTTACAAATTAATTAATTGAAGTCCAAGTTCATGGAGATTTTATTTAACTTTGAATTATTAGATGTTTACAGAACAAGGCACCACTAACAAGGTTAATTGTTTGCAAATATCATGGTGCTTGTCGTACACACCTGTGTTTCCTGTAGTTGAGCAGTCTTAACCCCACTGTACGCAGTAAATCACAGGATCATTAAGCAATTGTGAGTCAGAACACCGAGCCAAGCCTGTGTATGTCTACACCTCTCTCTCTTGTTGAATTGTTTCTCATTCGGTACATTTGTTCTTCTCAGTAAATAAACCTGTTCGTTAAGTTAATGCCACGTTGGTATTTCGAAGACAATAAGGGATTAATTAAAGTTTCTTTCAGAAATGAAACAAAAAAGCCTTGAACGTGAAATGAGTCAAAAGGGAAAAAAAAGTGCAGACATGAGTGTGCACTTTGGTGATGAGGTGTAACGAGTGCAGCGTGAAAAAAAAACATTCAAAACCGCTTTTTGCAGGCAGCTGTAGCTACTGTAGTACCGTGTCAAAGTTTTGAGCCAGACTTTCTTGTCATTTTTATTCATACAGTCTTGAGGAACATTCCAGTTCTCCAGGGTTCCTAAATTATTATTATTATTGTTTTTTTTTTTGTTTGTTTTTTTGTCTCTTATATATTTATAACAGAACAGTCAGGTGTCCACAAACTTTTGGCTATTTTTATTGCAGGAACGTTTAGTAAACATCATTAGGGTTTCCCCCCCCCCCCCCCCCCCCCCTCTCCGGATGTTCACCAGTCACGCAGAAAAAAAGCTGTGGGTGCCAATACTTTACTCCACATCGTCGTTTCTTTTACGTTAGACTTTGTTAAGGAGCGAACATACATACAGTACATATATAGTGAGCAGGAAGTCACACTGCAAGCGCTCGTGTGTGTGAGTGATGCATGTGGTGGTGATGCAGCAGTTTGACCAATCAGTGGCTTGCAGTGTTTCTAGCTCCACCCCTTTTCTGTTCTCATCTTTTAGGCCTTTGTGAGGGAAGAGGAAGCTGATGTTAGATTATAAAAAAAAATCTTATTACTGCTCTGATTTGTGTGTACTGAGGTGTGTTTAAGACTGTGAGCATGATGATGGTGTTTAATGGAACCTCTCTGTGTGTGTGTGTGTGTGTGTGTGTGTGTGTGTGTGTGTGTGTGTGTGTGTGTGTGTGTGTGTGTGTGTGTGTGTGTGTGTTGCAGGCAGACAAACGAGCTCATCACAATGCGCTGGAGCGCAAACGCAGGGACCACATCAAAGACAGCTTTCACAGCCTCCGAGACTCTGTGCCCGCCTTACAGGGCGAAAAGGTCAGTACGCGTCACGGGTTAAACACGCCAACATGCACACTGTTTTTAAAAACGTCCCACGTGTTTACCGTTAGCTTCAGTGTAAACTACAGTACTGAACCTCTGTAATTTGCTCCTCTGAGACACGGCCACGCTCGTTTGAACCTGAATAGGAGATCGTTATCTCTCTCTCTCTCTCTCTTTCGCTGCGAAACCCTCAGTGCATCGCATGTACATTCCCTGTACATACGACTCGGGCGTGAAGATTAAAAGCGCACGCAATCAGAAGTCTGAGCTGATGCTGAGTCGAATTGTTTTCAGTGATCAATGTATCATCTGATGGAGGTAAAAAGTGTTATTTATGGCTTTATTAGAAATATAAAAAGTATAAAGAAATGTATGGAAAGTGCTATATTGTGTGAATTGTTACTAAGAGTAACTGTATAAATATATTGACATCAGACAAAATATACTAAAAGAATTTAATTCGGAACGGGTTCATTTCGTATGCAGATGTTCCACCGTATGTATGTACTCTTTATTTTTTTCCCTCTTGAATGTGAAAGTCTTAACTCCTCCCATATTTAATTGAATTACAAATTAAAAGTTAAGTTTTTGTTTTTTTTTAGCATTTAAAAATGATACAGGCACCATTTCTCCATACAGATGCCTATAGTTATTTGTAAAGGTAAAAATAAATAAAGAAAAATAAATTTAATCCTATATTTTACTTTAATCCTATATTTTTGCAATATTTTATTATGCCCTTATGCACAGTTAATTTTACTAGTTAAAATTATTTCTTTAGTATTTCCTTTTTATTGATTATTTATTTTACGTACAAGCTTTTATTTTCTTAAGGTCACTGGCGGTCGTATAAAGCATTTCACTGCATATTATACTGTGTATGATTGTGTATGTGACCAATAAAATTTGAATTTGAAATAAATAAATAAAATAATCTTCCATTGCACCCTTAAAGTGCAGCTCTACAATGACTTTTCTCTTATTGTGTGTGTGTGTGTGTGTGTGTGTGTGTGTGTGTGTGTGTGTGTGTGTGTGTGTGTGTGTGTGTGTGAGTGAGAGAGGGAGAGAATATTTGTGACTGTCATTTGCTCTTAAATACACATCATGTACAAAATCCTAAAGTCTACTGTCGTCAGTTGCTATTTGTATTAATTATATAAAGCAGCTCATACGGAAATGAGGTTTCAGTTTTTTGTTTTTCCATTTCTCCCACTGCGTGCGTGTGTGTGTCTGTGTGTGTGCGCACTAGGCCTCCCGAGCGCAAATCCTTGACAAAGCCACAGAGTACATTCAGTTCATGAGACGGAAAAACCACACGCACCAGCAGGACATCGACGACCTGAAGCGACAGAACGCTCTGCTGGAACAGCAAGGTGAGCAGCTCCGTCACCACCTCCTCCCCTCTGCCTCATCTTCCTCATCCTCACACCACGCAGGTACTCGTCATCTGCTCAGAGCACACCGTGCCAAAACCCTAAATCTGCTGCTCTGTTACAGAAACCCCCTCTCTTTTTCTCTCTCTCTCTCTCTCTCTCTCTCTCTCTCTCTCTGTGTATTAGGTTTTAATATTTAATAAGTTATTATTCATTTTATAATTTGTTAAGCTTGTTTAGTTAATAATATAAATGCTTGCTGATTTTTTATGTCAGAAATGCTGCAATATAACACACATACGATATACCTTATCAGCATACAGCGACAAAGAAATAAATGTGGAAATGCAGAAATAATTATGTGGAAAGTCTAAAATGGATAAAGAAATTTGACAACACAAAAATAAATAAATAAATGAAGAAATGTGGAAATTCAGAAATAAATAAATCTTGAAATATGTTAACCTCCTAAGGCCCGAATGGCCTCATATGAGGACATGACATTTTATCCCAGTTTAACAGTCTATATATTTATCCTCATATAAAAGAACTGTATAATTCTTTTGCCAAGTTTCTTCCTGGTTGAAAACTTTGATTAAATTATATTTATCAGCTGTAAATAAAGAGAAACAGTCAGCAGAAATTGCAATGTCACAAGAGTAGACTTCAGACCTCATTAATAAACAAAAGTAGGAATACATTTAGCAATTTTCCAGGGTATATTGTATTTATGTATTTATTTATTTCTATATTTACTTATTTATTCACACATTTATTTATTTATAATTGTCATGTTTAGTCCTCCATAATTTATAACGTATAGTAGTAATAAATTAATAGTAAATAAATACTTTATTACTAAATAGTAGCAATAAATTTAGTTTTAAAAAAGTTTTCCTGAAGTATGTGTACGTTTTTGTAGATTTAAAATTTTTTTTTTAAAAGTGTTCATTCATTCTGGATGTTAGGGGCGGAGCTTCATAAATGTGGGTGGAAATTATGCAAATATTTTAAACAAGTAACTGTTAAACACTTTTTTTTTTCTTACAGAAATATAAGTCTTTTCGGGGGAAAAAACATGTTAATCTTTACAAACCGTTTTAATGTTTATTAGGATGGAGGAAGAGTGAACTTAAAGACAAGGAGAGACAGAGAGGGAGGAATAGAGTAGGAGAGAGAGATACAGTGGGAGAGACATTAGAAGTGAGAGAGGGACAGAAATGATGACAAGAGTGATATGGTGGAGACACAAAGGCAAAGGGAGAGAGAGAGATAGAGACAGCGAGAGAGACGATGAAAACGGTAATAGAGAGATATTACAGAGAGAGTGCACTTGGCGTGGATTGTTTTTCTCCATGTGCACGCAGTCTGCAGTGTGTTTCTCACACACACACACACACACCCTGAGGGCGAGTCGATGTTTCATGATGATTTGATTAATATAATAATCATTAAATTTTTATTTACAGAGCACCTGCCCACTAATGAGTAGTTCCTACTGTAGGTGCTGAACAAGTGCAAAATATGCAATAAATGTGTAAAATGTAGCAGGTGATAAATAATAACAAAGGAGCGTAGAATGTGTGTGTAGAGTGTGTATAATATACAACATACTATTGTTTTTTTCCTTAGGTGTGTTTAAACTTTTTTTTTTTTTGGTCTGACTTGGTGTGTGTGTGGGTGTGTGTGGTCAGTTCGCGCACTGGAGAAGGTGAAGGGGACGACACAGCTGCAGGGCGGCTACTCTTCCTCAGACAGCAGCCTGTACACTAACCCTAAAGGCAGCGCCGTGTCCGCCTTCGACGGCGGCTCCGACTCGAGCTCGGGGTCCGAACCCGAGGAGCCGCCCACGAGGAAGAAGATCCGCCAGGAGTCCAGCTAAGAACCACACCGTTTCGTCCTCGCTCTTCCGGCTTGTCCCTCTTCCTCGGTGCGGACCGATCAGAGACTCCACAACTTCCTGTTCCGTGTCTTTCACAGCCGTTCCCACATGCCGACCCAGACACAGGGAGCAGCGGAGAGAGCAGCACTCGTAGCACACGTCTCTCTCTCTCTCTCTCTCTCTCATCTCTTCCTCCTCTCTCTCTCTCTCTCTCGAGCCGGCTCAGCATTAACAAGCAGCATCTCAAAACCTACAACGAGGCAGCTTAATGATTGATTTACGGACTTGCCGCTCCTTACGTACACGTCCGTCCATCTGTAGGACATGGAGAAGGAAGCGTACAGCTCCGGGCACTGCTCGATGTTTCCTTTTTTTTTTTTCCCCCCCATGTGTTTAAAATGAGTACTTACCCTGTGTGACTGTTCCAAAGGAGCGCTTCATCTTTCTTATGAAATGTGAAGCCGCTTAACATGAACCTCCTCGGTCGGTCCGTCCGCCTGAACGATCGAATCTGATCAGAAATTTGGCTTAAAAAAAAGAAAAACAATGAAAGAAATGTTCTTAGAGTTGTTGTGTTTTAGCCGGAATTAGTTAGCGAGTTTAGATAGCCGAAAGGGTTTTTATTTTATAAAGTATAAACATTAATTTATATTCTCCCTATATATATAAATATAAATATATATATGTACTGAGTTTTGTACGTTTCATGCAATTTTAAGGAAAATAAATTTAAAGTCAAAGACGGCTTTTGTGCCTCTTCAGGGAAAAACAAAACGTCCACGCTGATCAAGTTTTCACGCAGCTCCCATCCATCCACTCCTGTTCAAAACATTTTTTTTTTGCGTGTTTATACGTTGTTTGTAAGTATATATAAATATTGATTATATTTTATCTGTGTTTGGTTGTTTTTTTTGTCCCCCCTCCCCTCTCTCATAGCACGCATTGCATTAACCAGATCCATCATTACAGATCGAGGCCTAGAGTTAACTACCAGATTATAAATAAACTATTTTATCCTTTTGAGTCATCTTTTCATAAAGGTTTTTTGTGAGTAGATTTATTCAGAATTTAATGGCACACTGTTGGATTTTGGGACAAACTAAAATCTGTACGTGTTACCGTGAAGGTGCGAGATCACGTTTAAGTCGATTTCAATCGCACACTCATAAGCACGTATGTTTTTAGAAATGTATAGCGCCGTCTGTTGGATTTTGAGAAGAACTAGTGATTTTGTTTCAAGGTCAAATGTAAAAAAAATATATATTATTTTGATACAAGTGCGTTTTCCATTTTAAATTCAAAGTAGCATAATTGCGATGAAGCAAAGCCCCTGTTTTTTACCTCAAGCTCGGCCAAATACACCTGTGAAGACACCATTAAAATTCGTTTGGTAGTTTTTGTGATGCGTGCACAAACAAACAAAAAATTCCAAAAAAACATCTTAGATGTGTTGTTACTCATCTTGCGTCACCCCAAAGAATTTTTCTACAAATATCTTCAATGTACAGACGTGCCAACTTTACATTTTTTATTATATGTATGGATTATAGATTTTTTTTTTTTTTTTTTTACACATGTAGAGATGAGGACATGAAGAGTTGCTCGAGTTTTTCTGGATGGAGTGTCTGGCCAATCCCAGGGTTGAACGATGTGGAAAAAACTAATATTTCTAAACATTCCTATGAAACAAATTTAATTTAAAATGATGCTTTAAAGCGTGTATTTAATGCTTTTATTGATTCCCTACAAAAATCGACATTAAAAGGAGAATTTTACATTTATTTTTAAACAGATTTGTATGATGTCCGTTCAAGTCAAACCAATCCTTTGAATAACACCGCAGCTCTGAGAGCAGAAACTCAGTGTATTTCTCTGTGTAATCCCCTGCTACACTAATGCACTTATCACAGTGTTTCACACCATCAAGGTAGAAAGTTTGATCAATGATCGGACTGCATGCCTAAAACACTGGCCACCCAGGAACTCCTTTAATGGCCCAAACATGTGGAAATGTCTTGGATCGAGGTCAGGACTATATGGAGGATGCGGCAGGAACTCCCCGATTATACTGTAGGTTGTGGCTCACAGAATTAAAACCTTAAATGTTATATTACTTTTTTTTTTTTTTTTTGCAAAGAACTGAAAGATTTATCACTTTAAATCACAATTTCTAATTTGCATATAATTAATCCAGAAGCCCTTGTCGCTTTGTTCAAGTGATTATAGGGCAACTTGATTATTTCATTTCATTTGTTTTCTGCAAATGCCTGTAAATAACACCACATTTAATACAAACTAAGACCAGAGTGAAACGGATGAAGCTTTTATTTCTATAGCACCACAGAGGCAACTCTACCGTAAAACACGATTCTTTTTTAAAAAAAGCCACTAAGTGCATTTACAATCATCAAGAACAGCAAGACGCGTCTCAGACACTCACTAACGGCTCAATGAGGGGAAAAAAAAAAAGCTTTCAGTTTTTACCCAAGCATGGATTTTAATTAAAGAGATTTCTAAACCAGTTTCCTGTTTACATCCCAGATCACAACAGGAACGTCATAACTCCTAACAAAAGCCAAGTTTAAAAAAATCCTACAGGTGATCTTTCACGCTGGCAGAGGCTCCTCTCTGCGCCGGGACGGGCAGCTTGCGGAAATGCCGGATGGCTTGGGCCACTTTCTCGGGGGAGATGTTGTACACTGGGTGAGTCGGTGCCTGAGAGAGAGAGAGATGAACAGTGATGATGCAGGAGCAAGAATATTAGAGTCTTCACTTTGGACTTAAACTATAGGCGAAGGTTTTACAAAATGAAGATATTTTCTCCCCAGCCCCCCCCCCCCAAAAAAAAAGTTGATTACATAGCACGATTTTAATTTACGTTTTATTTTATAGTATTTATGAAGTAGTGTTGGCCCTACGGAAAATCCTTTACAAGAAGTCTAACAAAATGTGCCACTTTTGTAAAATCTCTGTTTTCTGACAGGCTCAATTATTATTATTTTCTTAGTCATTACTGGTTGTCTCCCTCAACACACTTAAATCTGTATTCGGCTGATATTTCCAAATTGTTTTAACCTTTGAAGATTTATGTGTACAAAAAATGGTGAGGTCTATAAAAGGCTTATTTGGGATTCTAAAGGTACAAAATAAATAGGATACACAGACAAAAAAAAAACATTTTGAATGAATGTCAACATGTACAAAGCCTTGCTTAAGATCAACTTATGTGAAGTGCATTTTAAAAAAAAAATAAAAAAAAAACCCACACACACACACCTGTGATTAAAAAGGTCTTTTCAGTGCTGCGTTTCTATTATAACGAGCCCGAGTAGGACTTTCAGAAACGTACATCAACATTCATTTAAAACAAAGTTTGAATTTTACTTATTTTTTTATTATTATTATTATTTTACCTTTAAAGGCATTTTATTTTTTGTGAGGTCACACACACACACACACACACACACACACACACAGCCTGGTAAAAATAATAATAATAAACACATTTGCACTCTAACATTCCTTTCAATCACCTTTAGCTTTGATTACACACACACACACACACACACACACACTGTGGTGTCCAGTTTACGTGTGAAAATGATTCCTCACGCTCCCTGACCCCCCGAGTCCTGGAATATGGCCGTAATATATACAGTAACAGCTTTTTATAATCCTTATCTGTATACATCGTGTACAAAAACGCCTGCCTTCGTTACGTTACAGCTCGAACAGAAAACAAACAAACAAACACTGCACTCTGAGAGCGTCTTGGCTGACGGACCGCGTTTGTTTACTGACTGATCATTTTCACATCCTCTAGTGTTCGGTATAATTAATCCACAGTGTAGTTACGGACAGTTCAGGTTGACTGGACGTGTAGAACCGATACACAGAACATAATAACCCCATAATAACAACGTGAACGAAGATTGTTTGAAATCTTTTCAAATTTATAAAAAAAAAAAAATTGAATTCTCATGTACATAAGTATTGACACCCTTTGCCATGGCATTTAAAATTAATATCGGGTGCTTCCTGTGCCCACTGATCGTCCCGGAGATGTTTCTACAACTCGATTGGAGTCCACGTGTGGTACATTCAGTTGATTGGATATGATTTGTAGAGACAAACCAAGACCTGAAGTCCAAGGAACTGTGTGTAGACCTCTGAGACAGGGTTGTATCGAGGCACAGGTCTGGAGAACGGCCTTAGTCAGGGAGGTGAGCAGGAACCTGATGATTAGTCTGGAAAGATCTCCGGTGTTTCTCTGTGGATAGAGGGGAACCTTCCAGAACAACCACCGTCTTGTAATATCATACTCAAAAAAGCTTTGATGCTGTAATTGGTGCCAAAGAGGCTGAAACATAAAACGTTTCTTTTTCTTATGGTTCCTGATTGGTGGAGTGGTGTGGAGATGGTTGTCCTTCTGGAAGGTTCTCCTCTCTCCACAGAGAGACGCTGGAGCTCTTTCAGAGTGACCATCGGGTTCTTGGTCACCTCCCTGACTAAGGCCCTTCTCTCTCTCGCTCTAGGAAGAGTCCTGGTGGTTCCAAACGTCTTCCATTTACACATGATGGAGGCCACTGAGCTCATCTGGACCTTCAATCCTGCAGAAATGTTTCTGTTCCCTTTCGCAGACCTGTGCCTCGATACAACCCTGTCTCGGAGGTCTACACACAGTTCCTTGGACTTCATGTCTTGGTTCATGCTCTTTATATAGACAGGTGTGTGTGTCCAATCAACTGAATTTACCACAGGTGGACTCCAATCGAGTTGTAGAAACATCTCAGGGATGGTTTTTTTCTTCTTCTCCAGATGCTCTGTAATGAGCTGATCAGCTGTTACTCTCACCAGTCTGTTCTCTTCTTTGCCGAGGACCAGCTCGTGGTGGAGATCCTTGTTCCCGAAGTGCTGCGCTATCGAGAGACCGCTCAGACAGTAGCACGTGTGGTAAAAGTCCCGGAACCTCGAGGGAGAAAATAATAAATAAATGAATAACACTGCAACAAAGATGCAACTATAACAGAAATTATTATTAATTAGAGCATTTAATCTCTTCAGTTAATTCAACACCAAGTGAGCGAAATGGTAACGAGTCAGCAGTAAATAGGATGTAAAAATAAAACAAGATTTATTTACAGTACTCATGCATCGAGTCTGTTTTTGTGTGTGTGTGTGTGTGTGTGTGTGTGTGTGTGTGTGTGTGTAACATGTACAAGATAAACAAACAATCTGTAAATATGATGGAACTCACTCGGATAGAGAGACTAAAGTATTGAAATCCATCTCCCAAAAGTATTCGCTTCGCCTGCTTTCACTTGCATATGAACTTGAGTAACATCTCATTCTTAATGCACAGGGTTTAACATCATGATGTTGGCCCCGCCCCCTTTGCAGCTGTGAGCTTCAGCTCTTCTGTGAAGGCTTTCCACGAGGTTTAGGAGTGTGTCTATGGGGATTTCTGCTGTTGGATGAGAAGTCCTGGTTCACCGTCTCTCGTCTTCCGTCTAGTCCAAGTTCTTTCACACCAAACTCGCTCATCCGTGTCTTTATGGAGCTTTGCTTTGTGCACTGGTGCGCAGTCATGCTGGAACTGGTGTGGGGTTGGTTTTCCAGGTGTTCCAGGACTCGATTCCAGTGAAAGGAACACTTGATGCTTCACCTTACCAAGACGTTCTGGACAATTTCATGCTCCCAACTTTGTGGGAACAGTTTGGGGAGGTAGATGAGCGAGTTTGGTGTGGAAGAACCGGACTGGCCTGTACAGAGTCCTTTTTGTCAGAAATTCCCAAACCTCGTGGAAAGCCTTCACAGAAGAGTTGGAGCGGTTACAGCTGCAAAGGGGGCGGGACATCATCATTAAATCCTATTGATTATGAACTTGGAGAACATCCGATTCTCACTGTATGCGTGTGTAGGTAGGGGAGCCGATACTTTTGGCAATATAGTGTACATGTATGGAGACGTTTGGGAAACGCTGTACAGCAACATAATGCACTTCAGAAAGACGTTCAGAAAGATACGGCACATCCTGAAGTGTTTTATTCCTCACAGATTTACCAGGTTTTATTTATTAAAACCATTACATTTACATTTCAATTATCCACTGATCTACTTAATCACCTTCAACAAATTAACTCCCTGTTTATTCTTTTCAGAAGTCCAGAAGATAAAACCAACACTGGAGACGCCTTCCATAAAGGCTGATGGAAAACGTCACCAGATTTTCAGCTGTTACTATGGAAACGCTGACGCGATGCGCATCAATATAAACCTGTGGTTCGTGTGAGAATTTAACGGCGCTCTGGTCATATCTACAGCCGTAAATCCTCACAGGAAGCGGCACTCACTTGCCCGGTTTGTCCAGCAGGCCTCCTCCGGGGTTCTGGCAGCAGAGCAGGATGTACTCCTGTAACGCCCGCTGCTCGAACATCCAACTGCTCGCGCTCAGAGTCTCGTCTCCTACGACACAGCGGCACAACGCGGTTAAACTCACACGGGTACCCTACACACGGGTGCTCCGTACATACACACACACTCAGCAACGTTTTAGTTCACGGGTATCTCGCGGTGCTTCCCAAACACACAGTACTGAGAGAGTCTCGGGTGAGGAAGTTCACCAGGAAATACAAATCTACAGTTACAATAACATCAGCTTTCTGAGGGTCACAGGGCTAATGAGGATTATAAAGCAGTTAAGATCCGACCGAGTAATCTGATTGGACGGAGTGGTGATGATAGAGTGTAACAGCACTGGGAGTTTAATGGTGTGTGTATGTGTGTGTGTGTGTGTGTGTGTGTGTGTGTGTGTAGGTGCTTGGGGGGAGGGGGTTTTGGGGTTGGGGGAGCAGAATCAGTCTGGCAACCTTGGCACTTCCCCCCCCCTTATGGTTTTTAAGGAGTGCCAATAATTTAGACACACATGGCTTTGTTTAAAAAATAAACAATAAATCAAAACCCTGTGCAGGATTTACAAATTAACAATGCCTGGAGTAATTTCTTCTTCCATTGATGGAAACAGGGTTAAATGTGTGAAACGTGGTGGTGGAGGCATCTGTGCCAACTCCACAGACCCTGAGATCTACCTGTTCATCTTATTCTAAATAACAAAAACCATAAACTAAAACCATCTTTACCATCTTTACGCCATTAATAAGCGTAAGCCCTATTGCTTGTAACAACCATAAGAGTCTTACCGTCTATAAGGAGCGCCCTGTGGAGCAGCGGGAGGAGACCGGCCTGCCAGAACGAGTAACAGCCGTCCACCAGTTTATTACAGCGGCCCTGAAAGCCGCCCTCGTAACGCATCTGCCTGCTGGTGACCCAGCGCTGAGGAGTACACACACACACACACACACACACACACACACACACACACACACACACGTCGCCATTTTATGTGCCCAAATCAGACGTTCTTTGAATTAGACCCTTTACAGCATTGTGTGCGTTAAACACAAACACCAGACTGTTTTCTTAACGAGCAGCCGAACTGATTCTGTGAAAATCCTAAAGCCCGAGTGTGGATCTGTTCCATCCGTCTGTGACTCGTCTTTAGACCCCGAAGCTGTAAACTGTTGCTATTTTAAAATGATTCTTCGTTAAACTTGTTTGTTGACTTCAGCGGCGTTAATTTGTACGGCATGCCCAAACACAGCTTGTACTGCATGTGGAAGTAGGATAAACATTTTGAGAAGTGAATCGTACTGCATGTACCAGGGATTGTTTTTGTTTTTTTTATTTATTTAACAGCCTCTTAGAAGCAACACAGCCATGTGTGTGTGTGTGGGTGGATTTTTTTTTTTTCCTAAATAATGATGTCCTTGATTTGGACCTGTTCAGTGACATAAGATTTAAAACAGGGCTGATGTGGCGCTACATCTCACCCAGGCTTCACTGAATAATGAGGACGTTACTGGGAATAAAACCCATTAAATATACATATACACAATAAACCTCAAAAATTTGTCAGACACCATAAATCCAGAGTGACTTAAGTTTTATCTCATTATACATCTGAGCCATTGAAGGTTAAGGGACTTGCACAGAAGCACAACAACCTGCTGGTGGTGCTGAGCTTTAAACCTGGTACCTTCCGATCAGCGGTCCGATGCTTTAAACCACTAAACTAGTCCCGGCCCCAGATGTACGTCTTATCTCGACCTGAAAGTCATTAATTCAGCTTCAGGGTTGCAGGAAGTCTGGAGTCTGTCACAGGAAGCTTTTGGCGCGAGACTGGACACACCCTGGACAGAGTGCCAAGCCATCACATATCACGCACACACACTTAATCTGCATGTCTTTACAAAGAAAACCTACCAAAGCACGAGGAGAACACGCAAACTGCTCTGTGACATCACAAGCCGTCTTCAGAACTTTTGTCTTGCATGAACACATTTTCTTTTAAGATTAAGGAGTCTGTTCGAGTCGTTCCCTAAAACTGTGTAATGGAGCGATCTGCACTTCCTGCACGCTGTGGTTATTAAGCGCAGCAGCTCGTATCAGACCCCTCCTTCTCCTCCATCCTTCCTGAAGTGCTATAAACAGCGGTGAGCCGGGACACGGACTGGCGTTTCGCCCAATAACACGAAGTCAGTCTGTGTTACTCTGAGCAGAGCATCGGGTTTCTCTCTCTCTCTCTCTCTCTGTTCGAGACCCTTTCGTGCTCATATTCTCTACGAGACCTGAGAGATGTGGCGAGTGGGTTATGGAGGGACAGTGAGGCATGATGGGTAATACAGAGTGAAAGTGCAGCACTCACTAGTAAGGCCCTGAGGTCCAGCATGTGTTCCTTTCCCAGTATGACCAGCGCTGCCATGCCGCAGAAGGCGTAGCCGCCGTGAGCCTCCAGACCGGGCATCCCTCCCAAACCACCTTCCCAATTCTGACAGCTGAACACACACACACACACACACACACATAGTATATTCCACTCAATGTAAAGTGTGAACAAAGCTGACTTTTAAAATGATGAAATGTTTTCATTCTGAGCGTTTTTTTATTTGTTAACGTCTGTTATGTTTCGTCTGATAGATTTTGCTAACGTGACACATTTTGTCGGATTCTGATACATTGTATTTTAGTTATATAGATATTTTCCCTTTGATCTGATTTGGCCTAAATCAGGTGTTGTTTGATTTTCCTACATTTTTTCCTCTTTGGAAGTCTGTTCTGTGTTTGAGTCTGAAACATTTTTTGTGATATATATTGTCCGAGTATTGTTTTAGTCTCAAACATTGTCCACTTTTACTTCATTTTTTTTGTGTTGAAGTTTATGTTTTGTCTCAGTATATATTTTTTCCTGTTTGAGTGACGTGTGCTGTCTGAGTCGGATACAGTTTTTGTTAGATTTTTTTTTTCTCTGTTGCAGTTTATCATATTTTGTCTGATTCCATTAAATTTTTTTGTTGTTCAAGTCTGATATACTTTGTTTCAAAATATGTTTCATCTGAAATTAATTAATATGATTAGATTTTTTCTTTTCTTCCTTGGATGTTGATGCGCGTAGTTTCGTTTCGTCAGTCGGATAGATTTCTTTCTGGCATGTTTTATCTTTTAGTGAAATATTTTAACTGAGTCTGAAACATTTTTAATCAGAGTAATACTATTTTTTTTTTTGTGCCTGAATCGTTTACACGTCTGTCTGTGTGACTCTGTCCGGGTCTGCTGCATTTTATCTGACCCTGGCACATTTTGTTCCTGTGTGTGACGAGTTTTTATCCAAGTCTGATAAGTTCTGTCCGTTTCCAGTAGAAATGTTGACACTAAAATCGTTCTGATCCACTTCCGCATTTTATTTCCCCTGCCACTTTCTCCTCCGTGTTTGTTTTTCCTCACTTGCCGCTTAACTTTCTTCTCTTTCTCCACTCACAGCAAAACATCAGCAGTGTATTTCATAAGCAGCTGAAACTATACGGTACCTGATGATCCAGTTGTGTGTTCCCTCAAACAGCTCTGGAGTCATGATATTAGTGAGAGAGGCCACGGACGCCGCGCAGTACGCGCTCCTGAAGAACAGCATCAACTCACTTTTACATTCAATTCAGCAGGTCGTGAGGAGAATTTAATACAATTCAGAATCATCGCTTTTTATTATTATTATTATTACTTTATTAATTAAATTAATGCCAGAAGTCAGTATGTACTTAATAAAACATCAGAGAATTATGTTAAATCTGTGTTTGAATCAGGCTTTGGGGAATACGCCGTGCAGACACGACCACGAAACCATGGCGATGGAGCTCACCTGACGTCCACCTCCCCACCCACGTGCATAACAAAGGAGCCATCTGGCTGTTTCACCGAGAACAGGAAGTCCAGGAGCTTCTCTCTGGTGGGGGAAGGGGAGCAGCGTTATCTCACGGCGCTGACTGACAGCCGAGCGTCACGGCTGTAAACTGCGGCGGTACGGACCTGTTTATGACGCTGTAGGCTTCCTCCGTGCCCAGGATACAGAGGGCGTTTACCGCGGCGTAGGTGGGTGCCAGGTGAGCGTGCTGCCACGGACCTCCTGCGAAACCACCCTTCGGGCTCTGGCACCGCGCCAGGAACTGGCACACACTGCAAAACAAACACGCGAGTTTTTAATTCACCCTTCAAAACATACAATAATTACATACATGTACATGTACAGGGTTCGCGGACTGCGACTGAACGACTCGAAGCGCTTTTTAAAATTCCTGTAATATTTAAACATTTCATTACATCCATATACGTGCAGAACTTAAATGATTATCAGTCTAGTGTGTAGTGTTGTGTTATTATCAAAACAATGATTTACACACACACACACACTTAAAGCAGACGTGTCCAATTATCATCCGTCACATAAATTTGCATTCACATGCAAAATCATCGGCGATGCCCTGCACACAGTCTCTTGCGAGATTATCTAATACACACACGCACACACACACACACACACACACACACACACAGAAGGTTTTAAAAGCATCCCTGTTAAAGACTGGTGCAAGAACAAAACCCTCATTTAAGACCAGAATAAAGACATAATGTTTAACTCGGTAAAATATGCTGCATTCATTAAAACAACCTACAGAATTCCTGGATAAAAGGACCCTCTGTGGCGGAGTGGCACATGTGCCTGAGGTCACACCACAAACATTAAATCATTTCTGTGTGCCGTGACTACGTGCAATGGGAAAGGTCAGGGGTCAGCGTAGGCACAGGGGTGGGAGGGAGGGGGTGGTCAGGGGGAGATATCCCTATACTCACTCTGATGCCACGGAAGCAGGAACCGGTTCCTCCAGAAGCTCCAGACTGTGCAGGATCCAGTAACACAGCCAGGGCCGACTGGCATCCAGACACTGAGAGCAGCAGACCATAAATACAGTGAGCCAACAAGTCCTTACTACAACATACACACACGCTAGAGACATGGAGTGCGACTCGATTATAAACCCAAAATGTTCTTGCTAACCTCGAAAAGCTTCAAAGAAACTCGATTTACAAACTATTTTGCGTAATTTATGACATACTCAAGTGCACTAATTGATCAGTGCAGCTATGATTAGCCAACATTTGGTCTGCATCGTGAGCTAATCACTGCTAAACAAGCACGCGAGTGTTTATACACATCAAGCTAACAACCTTCAAAACATTATATACAACTTACATACATGTACAGGGTTCCCGGACTGTGAGCGCTTTTTAAAATTCCTCCAACATAACTGTAATATTTGAACATTTTATTACATCCATATATATTCATAACCTAAATGATTATCAGTCTAATGCGTTATTATCAAAACAACGATTTACACATGCGTAAAGCAGACGTGTCCAATTATCATCCGCCACATAAATTTGCATTTACATGCAAAATCATCGGCCATGTCCTGCATCACACAGTCTCTATAAATATAAATCATGTTTTGTACTTTCTTTGTTTGTCTGTAGAGATGTTAATCGTTTTCTGTAAACAGTTTTCTGGGGGTCAGTATTGGAACATTATCAGGAAAAAAAAGAAGAGCTGAAGTCTAAACTTCGGATTCAACGCAGAGGACGGATATCCGAGGGCGTCGTGATCTCGCATGCCGATGCACGTCCGCACGCTTCGTCCCACACTGTCGACGCTCTGCAAAACCTTCGTTTGAGGTGTTAAACCATCCTCCCTGCAGTTTGTTGGCAGATGGACAAAGTGTATTGAAAAGCAAGGAGGTTATGTCGAAAAAAGTCTCATTTAAGGCCGTTGAGACCAAAAGCCAACCTGTCTGGTCCGATCCAACATAAAATCCAAGGAAAATCTCAATCCGATCGAGCACCCAATGGGACGTGTTGGACAAACCAGTCTGAAGGATCACTTTAAAGATCTACTGCTACTGAGTCTGATTTATCTCAAGAAGCTACATTTCTTACTGGATTCTTTTTGAAGTATAAAATTCTACTAAATATAGAATTATACAAATAAATTGTATGACTTGGGTTATTGTCTGTTTAAATGTCATGTCTCAGATAAAGCAATGAGCTTTTTTTCACCTACTCAAAAGAAGAAACTCAACCCATAAACTCAAAAGAAGAAAAAGCGATACTTTTGTAAAACGCGAGTATTTGCAAAAGATGGAAGTGGCTGTATTTTTTACAAAAGCTTTATGTTTTTTAGGAATTCATCAATATCAGTTCATTTAAACTTTTGAAGTTTACCTAAATAATTAAGATCTCACACTGCTCGACTGAGCTGGGAACACTGGGAAACGCAATCTTCTCTGGTATTTATGGGTTTTATAGACACCAAGGTAGCAATAATATTAAATTAACCATTTCATTCTATTTCTTATTTTCCTTATTAATTTATGATTTAAACACTCATTAAATAAATTATTATAGTACAGAGGAAAAAAAGTTAGAGAATCTGAAATGTTTTTGGTTTGTCAGGGACGAGCGGTTACACCATGTACAGGATCACACTACAGAACATGACGTTATCATCAGCGACTCTGCAGCATATGCTAAGCCATGCAGAAACACTGAAAAAAATAAACAATAAAAAAAAAAGGAACAGGGTAGAAATAACCACAAAAAACAACAAGTATTAATAATTAATTTTGCCTCTGGGAAAACACTGAAACACAAAACATTTACATTCTTTTAAACATTTTTTATCCATGTTAGGACTTATTTTTCCTGCCCTAAAGGCCACTACTTACCTCGTAGGCGTCTGAGAGATGGCGTAAACCTTTCTTCAGATACTGGTAGTGTTGTTCTCGTAATAACGTCGGCCTGAAAAAACGCAAAACAGATCACACGCCACTATACTCCACTGACGTGGTATAAAGCCCTCTCGAAACAACACTGCTCAATCTTTAATTTCAATATAAAATAATACTTTCAAAGTTCAACACTAGTTTGTCCACATTTTACACTACTTCAGCTCAAGTTTTACCTCAAGAAATACCATAAAACAAACCAACAGCTAAAATCTGATGCGTATAGACTGGACTGATGACTGAGGTCTGAGCGAGAGACTGGTCTGAGGTAAAAAATAATAATAATAATCTGGACTAAAGACTGGTCTGAGGTAAAAAAATAAATAATAATCTGGGCTATTTAATTAATTAATTAATTAAAAAAATTTGGGCCAGAGACTGGACTGAGGTTAAAAAGTTTATTTTTTATAATAAATCTGGGCTAAAGACTGGTCTGAGGTAAAAAAAATATATATATATTATCTATATATATATATATATATATATATATATATATATATATATATATATATATATATATATATATATATATATATATATATATATATATATATATATATCTCTCTATCTCTATATATCTATATCTATCTATATCTATATATATATCTATATAAGCATATACAGTGGTGTGAAAAACTATTTGCCCCCCTCCTGATTTCTTATTCTTTTGCATGTTTGTCACACAAAATGTTTCTGATCATCAAAACACATTTAACTATTAGTCAAAGATAACACAAGTAAACACAAAATGCAGTTTTTAAATGAGGGGTTTTATTATTTAGGGAGAAAAAAAAATCCAAACCTACATGGCCCTGTGTGAAAAAGTAATTGCCCCCTGAACCTAATAACTGGTTGGGCCACCCTTAGCAGCAATAACTGCAATCAAGCGTTTGCGATAACTTGCAACGAGTCTTTTACAGCGCTCTGGAGGAATTTTGGCCCACTCATCTTTGCAGAATTGTTGTAATTCAGCTTTATTTGAGGGTTTTCTAGCATGAACCGCCTTTTTAAGGTCATGCCACAACATCTCAATAGGATTCAGGTCAGGACTTTGACTAGGCCACTCCAAAGTCTTCATTTTGTTTTTCTTCAGCCATTCAGAGGTGGATTTGCTGGTGTGTTTTTGGTCATTGTCCTGCTGCAGCACCCAAGATCGCTTCAGCTTGAGTTGACGAACAGATGGCCGGACATTCTCCTTCAGGATTTTTTGGTAGACAGTAGAATTCATGGTTCCATCTATCACAGCAAGCCTTCCAGGTCCTGAAGCAGCAAAACAGCCCCAGACCATCACACTACCACCACCATATTTTACTGTTGGTATGATGTTCTTTTTCTGAAATGCTGTGTTACTTTTACGCCAGATGTAACGGGACACGCACCTTCCAAAAAGTTCAACTTTTGTCTTGTCGGTCCACAAGGTATTTTCCCAAAAGTCTTGGCAATCATTGAGATGTTTTTTTTAGCAAAATTGAGACGAGCCTTAATGTTCTTTTTGCTTAAAAGTGGTTTGCGACTTGGAAATCTGCCATGCAGGCCGTTTTTGCCCAGTCTCTTTCTTATGGTGGAGTCGTGAACACTGACCTTAATTGAGGCAAGTGAGGCCTGCAGTTCTTTAGATGTTGTCCTGGGGTCTTTTGTGGCCTCTCGGATGAGTCGTCTCTGCGCTCTTGGGGTAATTTTGGTCGGCCGGCCACTCCTGGGAAGGTTCACCACTGTTTCATGTTTTTGCCATTTGTGGATAATGGCTCTCACTGTGGTTCGCTGGAGTCCCAAAGCTTTAGAAATGGCTTTATAACCTTTACCAGACTGATACTGTAGATCTCAATTACTTTTGTTCTCATTTGTTCCTGAATTTCTTTGGATCTTGGCATGATGTCTAGCTTTTGAGATGCTTTTGGTCTACTTCTCTGTGTCAGGTAGCTCCTATTTAAGTGATTTCTTGATTGAAACAGGTGTGGCAGTAATCAGGCCTGGGGGTGACTACAGAAATTGAACTCAGGTGTGATAAAGCACAGTTAAGTTATTTTTTAACAAGGGGGGCAATCACTTTTTCACACAGGGCCATGTAGATTTGCAGTTTCTTTCTCCCTTAATAACTTAAACCTTCATTTAAAAACTGCATTTTGTGTTCAATTATGTTATCTTTGACTAATAGTTAAATGTGTTTGATGATCAGAAACATTTAAGTGTGACAAACATGCAAAAGAATAAGAAATCAGGAAGGGGGCAAATAGTTTTTCACACCACTGTGTGTGTGTATATATATATATAATCTCGGCCAGAGACTGGACTGAGGTAAAAAAAAAATATATATATATATTTTTTTTTAATAATAAATCTGGGCTAGAGACTGGTCTGAGTTTTGGTCTCGGCTAGAACCCAACAACTGGTGCAAAGGTTTTGTCTGACGTTTGAGCTGAAATCTTGTATGGATGTACTGTATACAAACTGTATCAGCACTGATGGTCCTAAATGTGGTGCTCCTTGTCTAACTGTGGGGAAAATGATCCATGCTGCACTACAAGCGAGCAACCTATCATTAAGTCACGAGCTCAACTCCGCTGCTTCCCACTGAGCCACGACAAAAATAGCAATTACAACTAAGGATAAAGCAGCTTTACACCACGCAGGGGTAAGAACAGTCCTGATATCCACACCCGCTCACCGCTAAACCCCGTAATCTGCACAACAAACACAATCCATCACGAGGAACAAGTGTGCGTAGATCCCCAGATAACAACGTCTCTTCTGAGAAAACAACATCTAGACGATTAAACATTACTTTTACTTGATTGACATGTCACAGAGAAACCGCAAAGAAATGTGCAAATACTTGAACCTCTGACTGCTACAAAACACTAACACTGGAGACTCCTTCCACACACTTTCAGAAAACACCCACATCCCTCATGGCCTAAATATTTTTTTAAAACAAATACATTTCAAAATTAATCCACAAGATGATGATTAATAAGTTTAGCCCATGACCTTGGTATTTCATTATTATTATTATTAAATTTTTTTTAGAGATCCACAATCATGTCCTGATGTCCGCAATACGCTGCATTGTGTGCTAAACATTTGCAAAAGCATCTGCTACTATGAACAAACTCCAAACTTTCATGAGTAACTTCAAGAATTATGAGTATACTAGAGGCATGTGATCGTTTTCTTGTGTGTGTATGCGAGTTTGTATTACAGGTAAAAGATGTCACCCGGTTCAATCTCAACTGTTTTTACACCCACGAGGGAAGGTTTAACAAAGCAAAGCAGCTTTGTCACATGATACATTATAATGCACATGTTTATTTCTCTTAAAAAAAAAAAAAAAAAAAAAGAGAGAGAGAGAAAAGGGAAGCCAAGGATTATTAATGAAATGTGTGAGTTATTTAAGGTTCATGGGAGGAGTCTCCAGTGTCCGAGGTAAAGTTGAAGCTGCAAAGCTGAAACTTTCTGGACAGGCAAGTTTTCACTTTTGTAGTTCCTTGGTTATATGAATTGTGGAATATTCCAGAAATTCCATGACGGAAATATTACAAGATTGAAAACATGAAAGCTCCATGCACACAGACCGGAGGCAGGAATCTAACCCAGACATTGGAGGTGCGAGGCGATAGAGCTAACCACTAAGCCACTCACCTCCTTGAATTTGTTTAGAGTTGGAAAGAAAAATAAATAAATAAATACAATTCGAACATTGTGGTACAGAATAGCAATACAGATTAAATCGGTACCTGGGTATCACAATTTATTATATATATAAAATTATTTTTTTATTTTATTATTATTATCAGGTCATTTAAAAGAGGGATGGATAGATAGATAGATCATATACTCTGCATTAAAGCCTGGGGTTGTGATTAGGGATAAGGAGGGATGAACAGTACTCACTGGGGTGAAGTGTGGATCTGCTGGTAAACACTGAGAACCTCTTTAATGTTCCTCTCAACTTTTCTCTGAATTAAACAAAGAGAGAGAGAGAGAGAGAGAGAGAGAGAGAGAGAGTGTGTGTGTGAGATTTGATTTTGACTCAGCAGTCTGAGTTAGTTAGCTTGTAAACATTATAAACTCTTTATAAATCATAAATAAACCAGCAAAGACCACCGGATGTGACGTCATATCCGCTACACGCGCACGCCGAGCTGTTATTCAGTTACAGTACAAAATTTAAACCCTAACCGTTTAACCGTTGCTAATGGCAACCGCTCGCTCTCTGTTAGCTAGGAGGAGCGCGTGACATGTCTCTCTCACCTGCTCTGCCGAGGTCACGCTCTGCAAACCGTCATCTTTAAACTCCTCCAAATAATGAGAGTCATTGAAACACCGTAACGCCTCCATCTATATATTTGCTCAATAATAACAATAAATTACGAACGAATCCGCAGGCTAGCTCTAAAGCTAGCAAAGTTTGTTTCTGCTGTCACGGTTTTCTTTCTTGCTTGCTTTCGGGTTGCTTGCTTTTCGCAGATCTTAATACCATACACGTCTATAAGTTCCGGGATAACATACGTTCAAGATCTGCGAATTTGGGACAGCGCGTCACTTTCAAGCGACAACGAGTTAAACCGGTTCGCGCACTTATATCCCGACACTCACCGCCCACTCCTTTCTACCGAGTTCTTATTGGCTAACTAAACGTGCCTGTTAAATTGATAGCCAATGGTCTTTCATGATACATGTATACTAGCCAATCATAACGCCAGACACGAATTTTATCACAATGCGTTTGGGAAATAAATAATACATTTATAAGAGTTACTCCACCTGAAGTACGGAAAGCCGGAAAGGACATCGTGTTCTTTAGAAGAAAAAAAAAGAACGCACAATTTTAAAGTAATTTAATTTTAGACTTTAAAAAGTACTGAAATAAAAGTAAAAATATGACAATAAATGAGTTGTAAATAATCATTGTGCATGTTTAGCAAATTAATATAATTATAATGATAACTAGTATAAACTTACTAAAATTATATAATAATAATAATAATAATAATATATATATATAATATATTAATACAATTATAGATTAATACAATAAAATATACATTTAAAAAATCTTAAATGACTTTTTAAAACAAACCGAAAATCAGGATGAGTCCAGACTGATCCTACTCCAGAGTGATGGGTGTGTCAGGGTAAGAAGGGAAGCGTATGAAGCGATGCACCATCATGTATAGTGTCCACTGTACAAGCCTCTGGAGACAGTGTTATGATCTGGGGTTGATCAGGTGATCAAGTCGTGACTCAGTAACGTTATGGGGCAATAAAATTAAGTCAGCTGACGACCTGAATGAACTGAATCACCAGGTTATCACATCTATGGAGTTTCTCTTCCCTGATGCCACGCACCATATTCCAGGACTGTGCAACTTTTTTCATTTTGAGAATTCCTGACGTAGCGAACTGTAATGAAGTAATATTATATTGCTGACATTCAGTGCTAATATTCAGTGTAACTGCACGATTGTGCAAGTGTGGTTCTGTTCTATATCTATATAAAACAAGATGTAAGTTGTTTGTACAGATCTTACCACTCCACTGTTGATTGAGCAAATTATCTTTCCAGATAGTAATAATTTTGTTTGTGGAAATCAGCATTCAGTATGGCAGTCGAGGAACTTGCTAGAGCTTCAGTGGAAGTTAGAAAAAGCTTATTAGTAATATGTAGGCAAAACTATTATAACCAATGTTGCTGGATGAAAGGAATAAAAGGGAGCGATAACAATGATGACCTTTATTTTTAATTTACTTCTCATCTCCGGTGCCGGTGATGTTGCTACAATGTTTCAATCACTCTTTTTGTTCAGTTTGCTTGAAGTGATCACACTGTAAATGGTGTAATGCAGTTTGTTTGGAAATTTGTTTTGGAATTAGTTTTATACATAATTAAATTAAAATCACTTTTTACTTACTTTTTTAAGTTTACTCAACTCAAAGGTACAAGAAATACCAGTACTTTTACTTAACTATTCTTTGTATTTTTTTTAAAATAAAAGAAACATGATTATTCTACCTAAAATGCTTGTTTAAAAAATCCTGATTAGTTTAGATTCAACTTTATTATCATTATGCAAAATACATATGAAATGCATTTACAATTACTCTGTAGGTCTAAATAAATGAAAACAAAACGGACTGAAAAAAATATTTCTTACAGAAGTAATAAAAGGGCAGTTCCAGCATTATGGGTGAATCAAAAAATGATCCAAATTCAAGCTGTAGAATTTTAATGACCCTTTAAAAAAGACAAATACATTATTTTTGACAATCTCTTTGCTGTTCAATACATGTTGTCCGTCTGTCAACCAGCTTTTGTATTCCATCATTAAAAATGTTTGTGTCTGAGCTGTGAGCCACACATGCACCGCTGTCTTCACTTCTTCATCAGAAGTGAATCTTCACCCTCGTAGGGCTGCTTTTAGGAGACCAAACAGGTGAAAGTCTGATGGAGTGAGATCAGGACTGCAGTATAGGGAGGACGCGTTAACACCTCTGAGTGTCAATAGTGTGGACAGAAGTGCGTGTACGTGCATCATCACGTGACATCACGACACCCTCAGATATCAGGAAGTTCAGTCTTCGGCTCTTCAATAAACATCTCACTGTAACGAGCGCTGTTGATAATGTTCCAATAATTCTGGCCCTTGAGAATCTCAGAAAACTGTAAGCGTTGATGAATTTTCCAGCTGATGGTCGACTTTTGAATTTTTTCTCGGTCGATTAGGAATTAATGATGTTTCCGTTCCAGACTCTGTTAGCCGTTTACTCTCAGACTCGTAGTGATGAATCCGTGTCTCATCACCAGTAATGATTCTCTCTAAGAAAATTTCACCTTCCTTAGTGTTCATTAAAACTTTCCTGCCAAGTTTTATTAACCGTAGGTACAGTATCCTATCCTGTTTAAACTCTCCGTGAGTTGTTTTGTCACCAGGTACACCCTCAGACCAGAACCGAACAGCCACAAATCCCTGCACGCTGCGCTTCTTTGGTGCAAATCACAAGTGAGGCGTCCATGACTGCTCGCACTGCAGTTACCGGGGAGACAGGAGCCTCGAACAGAAAGTGCTGATCAGACATTGCGGCCAAGAGAAGCTTGAATATCGCTGTAGTGTGCGGATCATTTCTGGCTCACCCTCGTACATCCTCACAATGTGCAGCATTTTTGTTATTGTTACGGATGTGACGTTAATACACAGAGAAACTTTAATACAAACTCCAACACAAAAAGTGTAGATTTGAACATTTATGGAACAAATCATTTTGGATAAACTGGTGTTATGTTTGTGTGACATTTTAACATTCACTTCCTCTTACTTTAGCGTCTCACACACACACACACACACACACACACACACACACAGCGCTTGCTCGTATAAATGGAAACACTTCCATTTTTTTACTTTTTTTAAAGGTAAAGTGCAGGTTAATTTGTTTTATTTTTACTTTATATTTTGTATTCATTATTTTTATGTATTTATTTTTAGGGGCTGTGGAACAAATAATTAGAGTTTCTATTATTTCTTATAGTACAATTTGATTTGGTTTACAAGTGTTTTGAAATACGAGCCACTTCTGGAATGAATTATGCTCGTAATCCGAGGTTCCACTGTACGTATATAAAAGAACACACTGGAATAGTCATTTTTAATATTTGAAATATAATTATTCAATAACTAAATAGATGATTATTGCTGAGATTTTTTTTTCTCCTTCTATTCTTATTTGTAGTTTTTCATCGCTTTTATCCGTCTTTGTGTTTTTTCATGCTCAGCCTTGGACTTCAGTGTTCAGTTCACAGCTAACGGTTTACTCGGTACGGTGTGAGCATGTGTCGTATTTACTGTAGTGGATTAGTACAGTGTTACAGTGTGATCAGTACTTTTGGAATTGTATTTATTTTTAATAATACTTACATAAAGCATAAATACAGAATTAATAATAATAATAATAATAATAATAATAATAATACTGGGATAGGCTCCAGGTCCCCTGCGACCCTGAACACAGGATTAAGCGGTATAGAAAATGAATGAATGAATGAATGAATAGTGAATGTTCTAATGTATTTATGGTCCATTCATGGACATTTAATTTCATTTTTGCACACTTTTGCACATTTTTCCATATTTTTACAGCCATTATTGTCTATATTTTGTACAGCTAAGTTTTTAAAAATATTTTTTATATCCATTATTTTTTATTCTGTTCTTTTTTTCTGCAGCTAAGTTTTTCTATATTTTATTCTTATTATATTCCATAATTTATTTCTTTTTGATAATCTTGATCTTAAGGTCACGGGCGGTTGTATAAACATTTCCCTGCATATTGTACTGTGTATGACTGCGTAAGTGACAAATAAAATAGATTTTGAATAACAACAACAACAACAACAATAATAATAATAATAATAATAATAATAATAATAATAATAATAATAAGGAAGTAGCCTACAATAATAAAAGTACACACAGACACACACGAGCTGGGGATAGGGCTTCATCACTGATCCTGCATACAACAGCACTAAAGAGGAGGAATCCGGTAACCATGGTAACCCGTGACATCCTACAGTAACTCTGTGTGTGTGTGTGTGTGTTTAGGCCTCGCCCCTTTCTGGAGGTAAACGGATCTCTCACCACACCCTTCCTCTCCTGTCATCTCTGCTCACACACCGCACCGCTCTCCCTCTCTCCTCTCTCTCTCCCCCCCTCTCTCCCTCTCTCTCTCTCTCCTCTTCCTGCTCTCTCCCTCTCCCTCTCTCTCTCTCTCTCTCTCTCTGTATGAGCTGATCAGACCCGAGCTGTGGATGGACAGAGGCAGAAGGGGAGCTCAGGATGCGGGTTGTCGGTGCGGGGTGTGTGTCTGTGCTGGGAATCCGTCACTGAACTAGCTGAGCACTCTCCTCTTCCTCCTCCTCCTCCTCCTCCTCCTCTTCCTCTCCGACATCATGGCCAAGCAGTACGATGTGCTGTTCAGACTGCTGCTGCTCGGAGACTCAGGAGTCGGGAAGACCTGCCTGTTATGCAGATTCACAGACAACGCGTTTCATCCCTCACACATCTCCACCATCGGTAAGAACAACACACACACACACACACACACACACACAGAGAGAGAGAGAGAGAGAGAGGGGTGCGGGGGTGGGGTGAGAGGTAACAGAGGTAATGGGGGAGGAGGAGGGGGGGGGGGGGTGGATAACATAATGTTTTCACTGCCTCTGTTGTACTGATACAGTTATAGACATGTACTGTTATTGTAGAGGTCTCCAATAATAATAATAATAATAATAATAATAATAATAATAATAGTAATAATAATAATAATAATAATAGTAATAATAATAATAATAATAGTAATAATAATAATAATAATAATAGTAATAATAATAATAATAATAATAGTAATGATAATAGTAATAATAATAATAATAATAATAATAGTAATAATAATAATAGTAATAATAATAATAGTAATAATAATAATAATAATAGTAATAATAGTAATAATAATAGTAATAATAATAATAATAATAGTAATAATAATAATAGTTATTATTATAATAATAATAATAATAATAATAATAATAGTTATAATAATAATTGTATTCGTCTCTTTTATCATTATTATTATTATTATTATTATTATTATTATTATTATTATTATGTCTAATGAGCCTTTTACTTTGGTGTCAGTAAACAATACCAATCTACATTCTTCAAAAGTAGGGATTTTTTTACATCAATGAATAGTACAATACAATATAAATGCATAAGTAGTACAACCATTAAATAATATTTATTTATTAGTTATTAGTTAACATAAACATTAACAATATTATTAGTTTTATTGTTTTGCATGTAAATGGTTTGTTTACTGTCAGGAATGAATGGAAATGTACTGTAAATAAACAAGATACAAATTAATTTAAATAACAAATAATTAGTGTAATATATACACTAATATAATAATTATTATTTTGCATAGGTATCTAATAATAATAATAATAATAACAACAACAATAACAATAATAATAACAATAGTTATAATAATTGTATGTCTCTTATTATTATTATTGTTATTATTATTGTTGTTGTTGTTATTATTATTGTTATTATTATTATGCCTAATGAGCTTCTTACTTTGGTGTCAGCAAAAAGTACCAACATTCATGCTTCAAGAAGTAGTTTTTTTTACATTAATAATTAAATAAAAAGTAAAATTATACATTAAAAGTATTTTATTTGTTTCAACAACCAAAAATAATATTTATTATATATTATTTAATATAAACATTAAATATTGTTGTTGTTGTTGTTGTTGTTGTTGTTGGTAGACATGGAAATGATTTGTTTATTGTTAGGAATGAATGTAAATGTATTTAAATTTAAAAAGTCTAACAACAACAATAATAATAATAATAATAATAATAATAAAAATAATAATAATTTTCAGAGTCATGGCTTATATCCATACTGTATATATCATTTAAATATATTAAATACATGTAAATATTAATAATAATAATAATAAGAAGAAGAAGAAGAAGAATGAACAATATTGTCAGCACTGTCGCCTTGCACCTCCAGGGTCTGGGTTCGATTCCCGTCTCTGTGTGTATGGAGTTTGCATGTTCTCCTCGTGCTTGGTGGGTTTCCTGCGGATACTCTGGTCTCCGCCCACAGTCGAAAGATATGCAGGTTAGACTAATTTACGTTCCCAAGTTGCCCGTAGTGTATAAATGGATGTGTGAGTGTATTGACATCCGATCCAGGGGAACACCTCGTGCCCTAAGTCTCCTGGGATAGGCTAGAGCGAGAGAGATAGACAGAGGGAGAGATAGACAGAGAGAGAGAGATAGACAGAGAGAGATAGACAGAGAGAGAGAGAGACAGAGCGAGTGAGAGAGAGAGAGAGACAGAGAGAGAGAGAGAGACAGAGCGAGAGACACAGAGAGAGAGAGAGAGAGAGAGAGAGAGAGAAACAGAGAGACAGACAGACAGAGAGAGAGAGAGAGAGATAGACAGAGAGAGAGATAGACAGAGAGAGAGAGACAGAGAGAGATAGACAGAGAGAGAGATAGACAGAGAGAGAGAGAGAGAGACAGAGAGAGATAGACAGAGAGAGCTAGACAGAGAGAGAGAGAGACAGAGAGAGATAGACAGAGAGAGAGATAGACAGAGAGAGAGAGAGAGAGACAGAGAGAGATAGACAGAGAGAGAGATAGACAGAGAGAGAGAGAGAGACAGAGAGAGATAGACAGAGAGAGAGAGAGAGAGACAGAGCGAGAGAGAGACAGAGAGAGCTAGACAGAGAGAGAGAGAGACAGAGAGAGATAGACAGAGAGAGAGATAGACAGAGAGAGAGAGAGAGACAGAGAGAGATAGACAGAGAGAGAGATAGACAGAGAGAGAGAGAGAGACAGAGAGAGATAGACAGAGAGAGAGAGAGACAGAGAGAGCTAGACAGAGAGAGAGATAGACAGAGAGAGAGAGAGACAGAGAGAGCTAGACAGAGAGAGAGATAGACAGAGAGAGAGAGACAGAGAGAGATAGACAGAGAGAGAGAGAGAGAGACAGAGCGAGAGAGAGACAGAGAGAGCTAGACAGAGAGAGAGATAGACAGAGAGAGAGAGAGACAGAGCGAGTGAGAGAGAGAGAGAGACAGAGCGAGAGAGAGACAGAGCGAGAGAAACAGAGAGACAGACAGACAGAGAGAGAGAGAGAGATAGACAGAGAGAGAGATAGACAGAGAGAGAGAGAGACAGAGAGAGATAGACAGAGAGAGAGATAGACAGAGAGAGAGAGAGAGAGACAGAGAGAGATAGACAGAGAGAGAGATAGACAGAGAGAGAGAGAGACAGAGAGAGATAGACAGAGAGAGAGATAGACAGAGAGAGAGAGAGAGAGACAGAGAGAGATAGACAGAGAGAGCTAGACAGAGAGAGAGAGAGAGAGACAGAGCGAGAGAGAGACAGAGAGAGCTAGACAGAGAGAGAGATAGACAGAGAGAGAGAGAGAGAGACAGAGAGAGATAGACAGAGAGAGCTAGACAGAGAGAGAGAGAGAGAGACAGAGCGAGAGAGAGACAGAGAGAGCTAGACAGAGAGAGAGATAGACAGAGAGAGAGAGAGACAGAGAGAGAGATAGACAGACAGACAGAGAGAGAGGAATTTGATGCTTGCTGTACAATTGAATAATAAACTTTGTGCTGTAATGCGTTTAAACTTTCATCATCAGCTCCGAGACATTCATCTCCTGCTACACTCCACCACTGAACAATAAACAGAGATTACTCTTTTTATTTATTTATTTTATGCGTTTATTTATGTTTGTGCCTCCTGATATTCATCGTCAGTGTATTTAAAGGAAATGAAAGTCAGTCAGATACACATGTAGTATTGTTTATGGCCTCGTTCACATCACCACCATGAAGCGGCACAAATCCTGTCTGTTCTTATCACGTGTGGTCGTAGATCAGATACGGTACAGTATAGTCCAAATCTGGTCCATATGTGGACATGAGTGCGGTTTCCCCACATATCATCATCATCATCCTCATCCTCATCATCCTCATGGTCGTCGTGTTCATTATCACCCGTTGTCTGCAGCAGGGATTACGAATGATCGCCCTCTTAGCGATTTACTTAGCCGTGTTCCACATGCACTGAAGAATGTTTTCTTTAGGATTAGTAGATATTCCCTTAGATCCTCCATCTAATTGTAGGTAAAATGGAAAGGAATTTATAAACACGCAGACTCCATGCACGCAGACCGGAGGCGGAAATCGAACCCGGATTCTGGAGGTGCGAGGCGACAGTGCTGACCACTAAGCCACCGTCCCGCCTCCTATTCCGTGTTACTTTAACAGAATATTGTACACCATGCTGTCACTCACATGATTATTATATCCTCTGGATCAAAAGGAAAACGACGGTGCTTTTGAACCTGATGTCTAACTATTGCACTTGAGGTGTTTGTGTGATTACCAAAATAGAAACAGTATAAACAGTATAAAAATCACTTAAATGTTCACTTGTAAAAATGTAAAATATTAAAACTCAGCCTTTACACTGAACTATCAACCAAAATGCAGTGGTAAAGTATTGGTGCTGATTTAATTTTTTTTATGTTATACTGTACTTATAATATAGAAAACTTATGTGGCCAAAGAAGCTACTTCTGAAGTTTATACAACATAGAGGTGATGAAATCTCGCGTTTGCTAACTTTAGCCGTTTAGCAGAGATGATTTTATATGAGCCTCCAAAATGGGAATTTCTCAGCGTTATACTGTCTCACTGCAAATTATTCATATTTCTTCATGAGTATTGATACTAAAGCTTCTAGAAGGATATGACCTGTAAAAATGGTTGCTTTTAACTAAAGCATTCTCTCCAAATGAGACACACACCTCATGTTATGTGGCCATAAAACATAGAACACTATACAGTAGGTCATTCAGTTAAAATTGCTTATTGTAATCTGCCTAATAATTACTGTTAACACATACAGTATAGCGTTAAAATTCCAGGGCGACCTCAGTGTTTTGCACGAGAGATGGAGATGGTAAGAGCTAAAAAAGCAAAAAAAAATCTGTAGTGTCCGTAACCATGTCAAATTCATCTTGCAATATCTTAATAATTTAGCGTTTTAGAATAATACACTAAATGAAACTGTATTTAGCGAATGTGTATTTATCAAAATTTTTATTACTATTAATAAATACTACTATTTTATTAATATTTAGTACAATAACAAAAAAAAAGAAGTATGGATCTGGAGATAAGAAGCAATAAGCATTATGAAAAACGGTGTTATATGATCATATCTGAAAATTCACTTGTTCACCTGGATGGGACACGTTTTGGCCAAATACATGTTATTCACTGAAGAAAGAGAAAAATAGTAAAAAAAAAAAAAATATATATATATATATATATATATATATATATATATATATTAGTTCAGGTTACTTTATGCCACTTGGGCCACTAATGATGCCACTTGATTACTCTAATTTAAAAAGTCCCATCTTAGGTAGGGTCACAATTCCCCAAATTCAGTAGACACATAACTAAATAATTTGATTTATACTTGTCTCATAAGTGAGTTTTGTGGTCTTATCCCAGTGCATCTAACCCACTTAAAGCATCGAACGATCTACAGAGAGAAGCCGAGAAAACCTTCTGGTTATTGACATTAAGGCTGAATCCCATTTCTACCCCTTACCCCTTCACATAGCCCTACCCCTCCGTTTGGCGCGTTCACGTGAAGGGGTAGGGGTGTCTCATTTCTCTTTTGGTTGGAGGGGGAGGGGGAAGGGGAAGGGCCAGATAGCCCTCCAAACGAAGATTTTTCAGGACCTCACTTCAAACGAAGGGCTAAGCGAAATTTTCAACATGGCTGCTCACTCGAGCAAACAGACCCATAAATGTAAATTTTTGCCATAAATAAAGATTTTTATGACAAGTTTTCATTATATGTATATTACCTCTAGTCTTGTGTTTGTGTTTATGGTGATGTTCTGTAAAGAAATGTTTGCAAAAAAATCGCTAAAGTTTGCTAGCGGATAGCACCGATTGCACGATATTACAAATATATATTTTATTTTTATATATTTTTATAATTTATATTATGTATAGGGATGAAATACGGCGCAAAAAAACTTTGGGAGTGAGTAATCTCTCTCTTATTGCAATGTGTGATAAACATCGGCGCATGTCCTTTAACGTAACATTAGGAACTAGTGACAACGTATGATGACGTATAACAGTGTTGTAGTGGTGTCCCATTTCTTAGGGGAAAAATTTAAACCCTTCCCCTTTCCACTTCGTTTCAAGGGACAAGGGGAAGGGGCAAGGGGTAGAAAATAGAAATGGGATTCAGCCTAACAAGCCTTCATAATGAGTGACTGAGTAAAATACATACAGTATAAATACAGTATACAGACCTGAACTGTACAGTGAGAAACCAGGAAGTGAACATCTGATAAGATCTCTGTAGCCCCCTGCTGGTGAGAGGAGGTAATGTCCTGGTCTGTTGCAAAGTTATGATTTCTTTTAACTTACGCACTAAATATACAGTGAATACACGTCAAACAAAACTGGAGGATTCATTAGAAAACAACATTTTTGTTAATTAAACCTGTTCAATTTAAATTTGGCTTTAAACAATTAAACAGCTAAAATCTTTAGTTGTTAATTTATTGTTTCCACTTTTAGCTTGGAACATTTCTCTTTGTACATCTTGCTACCTGGTTTGTGTTTGGACGTTTTTCATCCTTGTGTTTTACTTTTCTGACCCCATAGAGTTCCATTTTAAGAGGCCTTAAGCCAGACGATGTGTGTTAGCATGCTAAGACTGTAATTAGCATGAAGACTAGCGTCAGATGAGCGCTGTAACCATGGCGGTAACACTCCTCTGTTTCTGTGGGTTGACTCCAGTTTTGCTCGGACACAGTCTGTACCAAATCATCTACTAAATCACTGAATCTCGTGCAAGTCACATGACCACGTATCGGACATTCAGTGTACCCGTTCTGGGATCAGATACCAAAGTCAATCAGATATGAAGAAGATTTAAAAATCACATCCGTGTTACATTAAGGTGAAGAATCAGATTTGAGTTTCTTCAGGCTGGTTATGTGATGTAATGTTTCATTTTCCGTGGGAAATATTACAGTGAGAATCATCTTGGCATCTCAGATTACTCTAATGCAATAAGGTGTTTGCGCAGCGTCCGAACTGCACCACGCACAGAACACATCTCATACACTAAGCAGTTTTGTTTTTCAACCCTTTTCCAATGTAATATTTTGGTAACACAGCTGTTTATTGGTATTTTTGTAAAGATCATAGTTATCTACTTGCATTTACTATATGTACACACTATATATATATATAATTTCTTGCCACATTGTGTTGGGTGCATGAGGTCAACGTTGGCCCATCGTCATGTAGTTAATATTGTTTTTAAATAATTTCATCAATAAAGATGAAATACAACCTAATACCAATGTTGTCACAAAATCTGCTGTTGTTATTCTTTGGTCTGCTCCCATAGACGGGTCATACTGTACCATCTGACCCACTTTCACTGTTTAATATCTCAACCCAGCAATAAAGAGCTGAATACAGTACATGTCACTTTAAACAAACTAAAACCCAACCCTCCTATTTGATCTGGGCTCGGGGCACTGCATCCAGTGGCTGGGGTTTGGCTATTGGGTGGGACTCAAACCCGGGCCTTCTGCAAAGAAGGCAAGAAACCTACCACTTTGCCATCAATACCGTTGCCTTAATCTCTTTGCCAAATCACCGTCACTACAACGTTTTGACAACCAAAAATTCGTACTTGTGAAGTCTCACATGATCAGAGCTGTTACTACATGACAAGATTCAATCAACTACTATCTCTATTCATTTATTAGGGTAAAGTAAAATGCTGGATTTATTTTTTGTTTTAATGTTTAAACCTATACATGTACATTATTAAAAATTTAACATAATGTCACTTTTACATTTCCATCATAATCTCACAAACCAGCAGCTGGAGAACGCTGCTTTAGTACACTGTACCACTGTTCTCTAAAGTTGCTGTTCCACGTCGATTAATCTCTCTAACAGAAGCCTGTCTTTAATACCATCTGTATAAAAATCCCAGTCAGGCTTATAAACAGACCGAAAATATGCTGTCATGTGACGAGTTCTGCCTGGAAAATATTAAAGAGTCGGACAGATGAATCCAAGTTTAGGAAAATATTTCGGCTTTAGGAAAATATTTTCCTACCTGTTATGTATTACTGTTCTTTCTCCAAAAAGTAAAATATCCTTCTTTCCTAAGCTAGGCTGAGCTAACGTAAGACCTCCTTAGGTTAAAGTTTGTCATGAATACAAATTAATTTCATGGAATTTAATTATAGGAGCCATAAACAATCCAACCAGTCTTGATTCTCTCTCTTAAAGTTTAATAATACCAAATACAAATACTGTATAGTCTCAAGCAACAATGATCACGCCCAAGCACCTGCGCCATAATTGCCCTGGCACACCAGAAAAACATTGGGCATAGTGGGCCATAATTATGACATAATTTTAGAAGAGGGGGGAATTTTATGTTAAGACCTCCATTCCCAGGTGATGAACCTCTCGCAACCGGAGGTCTAGAGAGAACTGATTGGCCGAGCTCTCTCAGAGGGGAGGGAAGAGAGGTACTTAGTGCTCCCACATTAATCACGGCTCTACAGCCAATCAGGGGCGTCTTTGAGCTCACGCAAGCGGAAGGGGCGGATAGCGCTGTCCTCCGAGTGTGTTACACTACCCCAACGGTGCGTGACTGAGCAGTTCGAAAAGATACGGTCAGCTGGCATCACACGGTTCAGAGGAAACACGTGATAGTCTTCGGCCCTCCCGACTGAGTGGTAGTAGTAGCCTTAATGTGGAGCCCCCTAGTGACAGGGAGGAATTGCACATGACTAAATTAGTATATCAAATTCCATTGGGTGCGTTTTGCAAGCAACCCCAAATAACTGACTTACTGTTAAATAGAGCCTATGGCATGCAGCTGATTCCAACCTGTGTGCTGATTTTCATGAACATGTAAGACCTTTTTCTTAAAAAAAACAATAATCTAGAAGAACAAGAGGGCCCATTACACACTATGATGCCACAGTGGTGATGTCATACTGCGTGGTCCATAACTATGTCTTAGTTGTACAACTGGAAAAAAAAATAAACAAAACATCATTGTCATGTAACTGAGAAATGGGGGGGGGGGGGGAGTAAACTCATTTGTCCTGAGTGTGTTGGCAAACAGGACACTCCTTCCGTTATTATTAAACACACGAATTTTCCACTGTGAGTGAGCTGTTGTTGTATTATGAAATGAGTACATTAAGTCCTGTACTTTGCAGCTGCACTGCTGTCTGAGCTGCTGGTAAAGTCATCTAATCAACAACCTTCTGACCAATCAGAATGTAGAATTTGACAAGTGCCAATAAAATACACACACACACACACACACACAATATCTAGTTTCTGTTTGTATTTTACCAGCAGCTAAAAAAAAATCAATGAAACCATCGGGTTGAGACACTTATTCATGCTGACATCATGGGGTCTGTGTGGGTGGCACTATGGTGATTAAGTGGTAACCTTTAGCAAGTCGATAGAGCTCCGGACCGGAGAGTTCATCTGTTCCACCGGCTCCGTGTGCAGTGGCTCAGGATGCCCTGAGATCTTGCTTCAGTAAACTTTAAGACAGCGTAACATGTATTACAGCAATAAACACTGAACAGGGCCCGAGTGCCATAAGCACCGGATAGAGACCTGCTCTTTATTAATGATTAATATCTCCTTTAATGTGAGTGTGAAAAACACTTTTCCTGCTTTGCTTGATTGGAGGGCTGTCTCTTCGACAGCAGGATGTCATAAACACCTTTTTTTTTTTTTTTTTCCTTATTTTGGTAAATTATTATTCTCTCTATTTAAAATGCCTATATAACCTGATTTTACAGGCATGATAAAGTAAAGTGGAGATGTTTACGAGCAACAAAGTGGCTGATACGAGGGGTTTAAGTATATTCAAAGGGTTTTCGATCTCCAAAAAGCCCAGATGCTGTAAAAAGGGCATTACACTATGATGTCACTGAATGTGAAGTTTAAGGCTTTGTCATGGCTGACCCGTTTGAGATATCAAAAATTCCTTCGCAATTTTGTATCCTTGAGATCTTGAGATCACATTGGCCTGGTTTGATGCCAGTTGTGTAAATTCCCTACTAGGAGTATATCAAATTCCATTGGGTGCATTTTGCAAAGTAAAGGATGTTTACACTCTGTTACTGCCATTCGTTTCTCCAGCAGTAATAAATGTACGGTATGCATCGCTTCCTCGATACGTTCCGTGAAACAGGACATTTGGATGTTGTTGAGACGCTACATTATACTGTGATAAAGCAGGTAAATAACGTTACAATGTAACGTGTTATAAAATACGCACGAGCGATTCGTGTACAAGAGTCCTGAGATGTATACGCTGTGTGTGGGCAGCTGTTGGTTAAACAGGGCATACCTGTACGATATTAGTGAGCGAAACTGATATTGGTAGAGTAGGGGAACGCAGACGATGCAGCAAACTGAAGTTTGTGTATGGCTTTTAATGTTTCTTATGATTTTCAGCAATCTGTGTGATTAAAAAGGTTTTGTGTGAAATAAAACTCAACATTTTTTCCCTTGATCGAATACTTTCTGTTCATGTTACAGAATCACAATCAATAAAAAACAAGCAAAATTCACACTCACACAGTGGCACCTCAGCATACGAAAACCCCACCATAAGAATTTCTGTCTGAAATTTTGCAAGTAATTTGCCTCGACATACCAAGAATTTTTGGAATACGATCGAACAAAACGAACACTGGCTACGTTGCGTGTGCATCCGAGAACAAAAAAAAAAAAGAAAAGAAAATGGAGCCACTTTCAATTTGTTTTTAAAGCCTTGATAGTGATGATGATAAAACTGTAGTGAAACACATTGAAGGTCTGGGGTGGTGGTTGGGGGGGTCGGTGATTCGAGGCCCAGCTTCGGCAGGTTGCCGCAGTTGGGCCTTTGAGCAAAGCCCTTAACCCTGTCTCCCCCGGGGGTGTTGTATAATGGACGACCCTGCGCTCTGACCCCAGCCTACTCACAAGAAGCTGGGATATGCGAAGAATAAAGAATTTCACTGTGCAGTAATGTATACGTGACGGATGAAGGCCGGACTGTTAACTTTTCAAACTCTATATTTCTGTCTTTATTCGGTCCTAAGGGTTCGCAAACGTTTGCACTTGATTTGCAAAGAGTTTACATTCCTTGTTTGTTTTTTTTTTAGCTCTGGCTTTGGTTTAATCATATAAGACGTGTCCGTGATATCAATCTGCTGTCCCTCTCTCTTCACCCCTCAGGAGTGGACTTTAAAATGAAGACGTTAGAGATCGATGGAATCAAAGTGAGAATACAGATATGGTGAGTAAGCGAGAGGCTGTGTGTGTGTGTGTGTGTGTGTGTGTGTGTGTGTGTGTGTGTGTGTGTGTGTGTGTGTGTGTGTGTGTGTGTGTGTGTGTGTGAACTCTACACTGTGATTGGCTGGTGCTGATCCTGAGGCTCTGGTACGTCTGTCTCTCACAGGGACACGGCAGGACAGGAACGATATCAGACCATCACTAAACAGTACTACAGACGGGCGCAGGTGAGCTCATCTATCACACTGCATCACCTCCAGTCTAATAATAATCACCCCTCATACTGTACATCTCACTGGACAGGGAGAGGAAAATGATGTAGGGTTAGGTTTAGGGTTAGGCATTTTATAATTACAAAGTGAACAAAACCTTCCAAAAGAAGTGCGTCGGAGCTGATATTACAGATTCCATGTCTGTAATAATTATTCATAATCCTGAATTAAGACGTCCATGTATACAGGATAAAGCAGTATAGCCGATGAGCGAGTGAAAGAATTAAGGTTTAATTGATGTAGGACCTTTTTTTTTTAATGAGCCAATAAAAATGTAACAATGGGAAATGACGCTTCATCTACGCACACAAGCACAGCTTAGAGTTGGATATAAATTGGTTTCAGTGTGGCGAGACTGCAGTGCACTGATAAAGGCTGTGCAGCAGGAAATTACATTAACTTCTGTCCTTTAAATAATAATAAGAATAATTTTTTTTGTTTTGGTTTTTAATAAAGAGATAAAAGTAACATTGAAGGTTTCGCTTTTCAGTCTACACACATTTCATGTTATTGCACTAATGAAAAACAGAAAATATGCAGTTGTTCCTGATGGAAATACTAACAATGGCAGTGATTATTAACAGCCTCCTTCAGATTCACATAAAAACAGTACACTATATGAAGAAAAAAGTGTTTGGCCAAATCTGTTAATTATTGAATTCAGATGTTTCAATCAGGCCCCTTATCCCCAGTGAAGGGCGATCTCAATGACTCCGCCCCAGTGCACAAGTATAACTATAAAGACACGGTTTGATGAAGAACTCGACCGGGCCGAACACAGAGCCCTGACCTCAACCCCATCGAGCGCCTTTGGGATGAACTGGAATGGAGATTGTGAGCCAGACCTTCTCGTCCAACATCAGTGTCTGACCTCATAAATGCTCTACAGAATGACTGGGCACGAATTCACACAGAAACACTCGAAAATCTTGTGGACGGCCTTCAAAGAGAGTGGAAGCTGTTAATTATAGCTACAGAAGGGGGACCGACTACATATTGAAGTAAATGTATTTGGATGTACAGTAATGTCACTGCAGGTTTGGACAAATACTTTTGTCCTTATAGTGTGAAAAGAAAAGTGACACAAAATTACACGAAAAAACACTGGTGCATAATGAATTTTTTACAAGGGGCGTTCGTGTCAAACCGAGACCTTCGATTGTTCAGAACAACAGAACACAGTTATGAGAGTAAAACCTTTTTTTTCATGATGGGTTACTGTATATAGAGTCATAATAAATGATCAGTAGTGTTAGATACAGATCTGTGCAGTTTAATAAGTAAAAAACAGATAGTAGGTTTTACTGAGTGTGCTGGAGAATATCTTCCGGTAACTTTGTCACACTTGTTCTTTTCTGGTTTCAAAAACAACCCAGGAGCCTATAAAAGTTTTTTGTTTGTTTGTTTATTTGTTTGTTATTTTTGAAAATTGCAAATGTAATGTGTAGCTTACTTTACAGGCATGAAAATATTCTTCTGCAGTGTTATTTATTTATATAAATGTTTAAGTTATGTTCAGAAATAATGAATGATTTTGACTATAATAATGCAGACATGACAAACTGTATGACAAAATCTGTACTAAAGTTAATACTATGACGTTTGAACAGTGTTGTATAAAATGACTCATTGCTCTTTTTCACTTCACCAGGGAATATTTCTGGTGTATGACATCACGAGTGAGCGATCCTTTCAGCACATCATGAAATGGGCGAGTGACGTGGACGAGGTGGGATTCACACAACAGCAACAACAATAATAATAATAATAATGATAATAATTCATACCAGAAATGCAGCAATTTTTTTAGATCCTTTGAACCTGATGCTGCTCTTTGAACAATGATGTGGACCAAAAATAAAACATGCATCACTGCATGAAATATTTTCATAAAATAAGATACGGTACGATTTTTGTCCTTATACCGGGCACAGAGACATTTTGCAATAATTACATTTATGAGGTGCATTTTTATAATTTACACTCACTCTCTTTTGCACTCTTGAACACAGAATGAAGCAGAACTGAATAGATAAAGAATATGAATAAAGCCAAATGTAAAATATAAATTCACTGAGAAAAAGAATAAAATAAAATTTAATAAAATAAAATTGTACAAAACGAGTTTCAACGGAAATAATAGAAATTACACAGAACATTCCGGAGCTCCTAAAGGGACATGAGTAACTAAAAATACAAATACCTAGTAATCACCCAAAATTTAATTTTTTCTTTCCTCATGTCCCTTTAAGGGCTCTGTAAAGTAGAAAATGCAAAAGAAAATAATTTATGTAATTAATTTATATGATGCAATGTGCAAGCTCAGACCTTTTGTGTGTTTTTCTTGTATGATACTTGTGATTCTGTGAATAAATAATATGGAAGTAACTGGGGGGAGGGGGTGCAAACTTTTGCACTCAGTTATAAATGAATGGATGAATAGATGGGTGGATGGATGGATGAATGAATAGATGGATGGATGAATGAATAGATGGATGGATGAATGGATGGATGGATGGATGAATTGATGAATGGATGGATTAATGGATGAATGGATGGATGAATAGATGGATGGATGGATAGATGAATAGATGGATGGATGGATGGATGGATGAATAGATGGATGGATGAATAGCTGGATGGATGGATGAATAGATGGATGGATGGGTGAATGGATGGATGAATAGATGGATGGATGAATAGATAGATGGATGGATGAATAGATGGATGGATGGATGAATAGCTGGATGGATGGACGAATAGATGGATGGATGAATAGATGGATGAATAGATGGATGAATAGATGGATGAATAGATGGATGGATGGATGAATGGATGGATGAATAGATGGATGGATGAATAGATGGATGGATGGATGAATAGCTGGATGGATGGATGGATGAATAGATGGATGGATGGGTGAATGGATGGCTGGATGGATGGATGGATGGATGGCTAGATACATGGATGGAATATAAATATAAATAAATGTAGATGAAAGAACAGAAGAAATGGGCGGAGACTGCTGGTGAACATTCTGTAGACGCTTTATAAACATGACACTGACACTAACACTGTGAAACGCCTGCTGGAAGCTGATTGGCTGATGGAAGTCATGTGCCTCAGTCATCAATAGAAATCAATTCAGCGACATGAGCGACATTATCTTCTTTGGACTTCCTGAAAAGCGTGATTTAAATCCCTCCTCTATGGTTGGCCACGCCCCCTGCCTTTATAGGTACATACTGTATGCACATATATCCACATCAGGAGTGATAAAACTACAGCACACTACAACAATAAAATGTTCATGTCACATCTGTGTGTGTGTGTGTGTGTGTGTGTGTGTGAGTGCGTTCTGTATCTTTACACTAACACACACCCTTGTGTTTCTCTTCAGTACGCTCCTGAGAAAGTGCAGAAAGTGCTGATCGGAAACAAATCCGACGAGGAACACAAAAGACAAGTGGCCACAGAGCAGGGAAACAAGGTGTGTGTGCACGTGTGTGTGTGTGTGTGTGTGTGTGTGTGTGTGTTTTCACCATTAAAGCAGTATAGCTTCTGTACAAACATACACATGTTTGTTTCTCATCTCCAGCTGGCTAAAGCTTATGGAATGGACTTCTTTGAGACAAGTGCCTTTACTAATCACAGCATCACAGAGGTGCGTGTTAATCTGTTCATTTTATTAGAAAATATAAAAAATGAACAGAAGTGAAAGGGTATGAAAATCTGATTAACAATATATACAATTAAGAAAGTGATCTGTAGTGCAAAAGTTTGTATACTCTCAATACAGAAGGAAAGAAATGAAACATTTTCTTGTTCATACGGTGGTTTACGGTGCTTTCACACTAGCTTCATAACGCACCCGACTACGATTGTCCGTCCCTCTCCACACCCACACTCCCCCTGCTGGCCAGCTTTCACTCACATAACCTTGCTCCTTACCCGAGCACCTCGCTGCATCAACACACTCCTCCAGTACAGGAGGTGGCAGTATGCACAAATAATAAAGAAGAAAACACAAATATAAGACGGATACCAACACAAGTTATAATAAGAAGAGCACAAGAAGGGCACAAATAAACAATAGGTTAAAAATAAGTCACTTTCATGCATATTTGCATAACCAAGGATACGTTTAGGGTCACGTGTCAGATCGAGTGCCTAGTGTCAAACCACCTTTACCCAGATGTGTGCCAGCTGTGCACAACTGTAATACCTGCTGTCTCTGCTGCATGTCTGTCTCTTATTTCTGTCCTGTTTTTTGTTGTTTTTTTTTTTGCTCTCCAGTCCTTTACACGATTAGCTGAGCTGGTGTTACAGGCTAATAAAAAGGACCTGGATCTCCTTCGGGTTTCCGTCAACGACCAGCTGGATCTATCAGCCCTGGAGGAGGAGGCGGGAGTGTGTGATGGCAGCAGGAACGTCCAAAAGTCCTGCTGGTGCTGAGGACAGGAAGTGACATTTTCCATCGATACATTTTCCTTTCTTACTCACTGTCACTTTGGCGGATTATTTTTTTTTCCTCTCAGTTTGGTGCCTTCCAGTCTCATCACGAACGAACGAAGTCTAGAGAATTTGTTCAAATCCTCTTTACATTCAGGAAGCCTAAATATCCATCATGGGTCAGGTGACTAGCTAGCAACATCGTGACAAGTTAGTAGCAGAATCAGTTAACTAGTTAGTGTTAGCATCATCTGTTTTAATGTTTCGAACAGTTAACGCGTGTCCTATTTAAATGACGACGACGAAGACTTGGTGCGGTCCGGACGTGAGGGTCGAGCTCCGAAGATTACTCGTTTATTACTCGTTTATTACTCGTTTATTACTCGGACACCTTTCTGAGGCATGTGATTAAACGTGTTACTGTTTGCTAATAAACTTATTGAGAAGATGTTATATTTACGAGCGTTGCCAGTTTTGTGTCTTTCATTTCCTTTAATTGTCTACAGCTCAAAGAAACAAGGAGTCGTACCTTACCGTGGCTCGGCTTGAAACCCAAGAAGAATCAAAGAAGAATGAGGATCCAAAAATCTCATTTAAAGCTTTAATTCGAGAATGAACTTTTTGACAACACTGAAAGGAAGGTTGTTTTTGAGAACCCGTAGCTCAGACACAATACCTGACTAGCGGTGGTGACGGTTAAAGAGTTTAAATAATCTGATCAGTTTAAATGTAATCAGTGATATTATTATTTCAGGTTGAAGCCCACGTACACGTCTGTCTAAGAAGATTCTTAATACAAAGAAATCACATTTTATAAGGTTGAGTATCTGGAAAAGGGTGATTTTATTTGGGAAAAGTGTGAAATAGAGGGTTTTAAGGAGGGAGGGTGGAAAAAAAAGAGGAGGGTGTGGAGGTAATGCCCAGCTGGCATGCAGGCACGAGGCTGGTGAGCGATGGCGGTGGGCAGAGTGGGCCCATGTGGGCAGCGGCTCCTGCAGGCTCCTGCGAGAGTGGAAGTGCTGCAGGAGCTCAAGCAGTCTTTCCACGTCTGTCCTTAATGGGGAGATCAAACGGCGGCATTCGGTTTTATGCCCTTTGATGTCTGGCAGCTTATTACATCACCTCGCTCTCGTGCCACTTTCTGCATCTAATCGTCCAGCACGTGACTCTGTCCTTTAGACCTCCAGGACCTCGAGCTAAACTCCCTGCCTCATTTTTATAAAACGTGCCCTTTTCCACAGCCCTACTCCTTCACTCACCCGCCTACCTAGTGAACCTATGGAGTGAACGAGGAGCGACAAAGGATTTAGGCACACGCCCATCACTGGCACAAGCTCTGACAGTCTCTTACACTACGTTTACACTAAGTCCTTTCATCGTCAGACAAATACACTCCCTGTTCGGTAATCGGAGAGAGAATCACAGATGAGAAATGGAAAAAGTCGATCAGATAAAGATGAAGTTTTGTCTTAAAACGACTCGTTAAAATTCACTTAAAGCACTTCAGCGCTGTTATTTCAGACAAAGTGAAAATATGAACTAATCCCAGTCAAAATATTCACTTTATCTTTTCTCATTAATATCTATTGCTGCAGGTGTTTGTTTACATTGAGACAGTAGCGCATTAGTAGATTATTATGCAGTAGATTATTAAATCCAGCACAATAACTGTTCATAACATCACTTTTACTCCACATTTAGATTCACTGATGATGCAGATTAAACTCCAGGCGGAGATCTGAGTCCGGCTAAAGTCTCAGTAAATTCTGTCCAGCCAGTTTTGTGTGATGCTGTGACAAAATCTGGTCGGACAGACGTACAGACAGACAGACAGACAGACAGACAGACAGACGGACAGACAGACGGACAGACAGACAGAACATTTTCGGGGAGATTGGGGGGTTTCGGATCCCGTCACTGTTTGAAACACAAAGATATCATTGAAAGAGTAAATACTGACCAGTGTACAGACAAAACGTCTCTTTGACTTATAGATTTGACATTTAACATAATGACTTTGAGTTCTGCTTATGTACCTGCATTTACTGTTTTGCCCCACTAGATGGCACTGTGGGCTTAGTTGACTTTTAGAACCCTTTTCACATTTCCTCTCAAATATTCACCCAGCTTTCGCAGGGTAACGCAACAACAACAACAACAACAACAACAAAGTCTGAGTCAAACAATGTTTACTAGACGTTTTGTAGAAAACACTGAGATTTAAACGTATTTAAAGAAACAGCTTGGGACAAAATAGATTAGAATAGAATTGTTGAAATAGATAGAAATAACAAAATCCTCACAATGTGCGATTATGGAATGATGATCAATGAATGTCTTTAAGAGTAGTGTATCAGTAATTAGTCTTGTTGTGATAGATGTTTGAGTGTAGTAGTGATCTGTGATGATGTAATGGAGATTTGTGGTTAGTCAATGGGAGAACTCTGATCTGGGATTAATGGTGCTCAGTGATTAGTCATTGGTACTGGTGACCCTGGGGGTAATGACGATCCGTGATTATTTTGGGAGTAATGGCGCTCAGTCGTTGATATTTGTGAGTAACAGTGATCAGTGATTAGTCACTGCGAGTAATGGTGATTGGTGATTGATTCCCTGGGAGCACTATTGATCTGTTAGTGTTTAGAAGTAATTGTGGCTCAGTGATTGATATTTGGGTGTAATGGAGATTTGTGATTGGTCACTGGGAGAAGCAGTGATTGGTTATTGGAAGTAGTGGTGCTCAGGGATTAGTCATTGGGAGTAATGGTGGTCTATGATTTGTCGTAGGGAGACGTATTGATCTGCGATTGGTGATGTAATGTGAGTAATGTGATCAGTGATTAATCATTGGGAGTATTGGTGATTAATGGGTGAGCTGTGATTAGTGTTTTAGGGTAACAGTGATTATTTAGATGTATAAACTGTGATTATCTGTTAGGACTAATGGCGATTAGGGATTAGTCGATGAAAGCAGTATTGATCTGTGATTGGTGTTTGGGAGTCCTGGTGCTCAGTAACCTGTGATTAGAAATACACTAGTTCATGCTAGCATTAGCATGTAGTGTTAAGGTATGCTTTTATAGCATCCATCTTTCCAGAGCCTCAGTCTGCTGCGTAGAGGCGGTTTGGGTTGTTACATTTAGGCGCGACCCCTGAATAAATGAATCTCTGGATGGATTACATCATCGAGTCATTACAATATGACATGATGAGTGACATTGAGGGTGCACAAACTTTTATACAGGTTACACTTATGTGTTAATGAAGAGCATTCAAATCCTCTTGCTATACAATGTAAAGACGTGCGACTCGAGCTTGTGGGACTCGCCGTCCTCTGTCTCGCCCCAGTGCATCATGACGTTCGGTTTAGATGATGATCCACAGCGACGGCACCGAGCGCCCGCTGCACTGTAAGAGATGTAAATTTATAACTCTCTAATTAGAGCGGCTATGCGGAGGGATGGCGCTTGCTCGTGCCTCTCTTCCAGGCGCTCGGCAAAGGCCAGACTGAAACGACGAAAATAGCGCTGGCTGGAATGGGCTGTGACTCTGACCCAGCTGTTCCAGCTCACACATCGCTGGATTAGACACAGCGGCGGTAACTGGTGACAATGTGGTTAATTAAACACAAGATAATTAATGAAATAAAGTCACTGTGTTTGTGTCTGTCTGTGCGTGTGTGTGTGTGTGTGTGTGTGGTTCACTGAACTACATTATAATCCTGGTTTAGATTTTGAGGATGTTCCCATGGGTGCAGTTCCACTACTGGTACAAAAGGAATAAAACACACTGTGTCATGCGGCTATGGGAAAATAATCAACACACAGTTTGATGTGATTAAAAACGATTTATTGTAGATTACAGTCATTTTCCAGAACCTTTTATATCACAGCATTTAACCAAGGATTACACACTTTCTTTCTTCATTTTCTTTCTTTTGTTTGTAATTTTCCTGATTTTCTCCACTAATTTAGTCGTAGCCACCCATCATTAGGACACGCCCCCATTAAGGCATCGACCACCTACAGGGAATGATGAAGACTATCACAGGACTTAAACTTCCTCTCTCCTCAGGTCGCATTCATGTAACGGATGACACACAATCATACCTTTTTTATCTTATTATATTTACATCTAAAGGGGCCCTATTATGTACAAGAGCCATTTTTTGTATGAGCCGGCGTTTAAACAAGCTGATTAGATTTTCCCTCTGATGTGACTTCATATAAGAAGAGCTCAAGGTAGGTTAGTGGGTACGGCGTTGAACAACTGACCCGAAGATCCCAGGTTCAAATCCCAACACCACCAATTTGCCCCTGTTGATCACAAAACCGTCTAGACAGAATTTACTGAGACTTTAGCCGGACTCAGATCTCCGCCTGGAGTTTAATCTGCATCATCAGTGAATCTAAATGTGGAGTAAAAGTGATGTTATGATCAGTTATGTGCTGGATTTAATAATCTACTGTATAATAATCTACTAATGCGCTACTGTCTCAGTGTAAACAAACACCTGCATCAATAGATATTAATTAGAAAAGATAAAGTGAATATTTTGACTGGGGTTAGTTGATATTTTCACTTTGTCTGAAATAACAGCGCTGAAGTGGTTATAAGTGAATTTTAACACGCTGGAGTCGTTTTAAGACAAAACTTCATCTTTATCTGATCGACTTTTTCCATTTCTCATCTGTGATTCTCTCTCCGATTACCGAACAGGGAGTGTATTTGTCTGATGATGTAAACAAAGAGTAAGATACTGTACTTAACCTTACAGAATGTCATTTCTTTGTATTAATAAGTTAGACCGAGAGTTCTGCTGTACAGAAACACACACGGACACGGACGTGGACTTCAACCTCTAATAATAATAATAATAATAATAATAATAATATCACTGATTACATTAAAAATTATTTTTAGCTTTAACCTTTTGACTATTACCTCTTTTTCCCCCATCAATCCTCTGGATAAGGGCCAAATGTCACAAATGTAAGTGTGAATGTAATGTTGTGTTGATGTTGTGCTGCTGTTTCCTGGTGGGCGTGGCTTTTAGCAGTAGCTCATTTACATAGACACTGAAATGGCATGCTTGGAAGTGGAGTGAAGCAGAGGGAATTAAAGGTATGAAAAAAAAAGCTTTGCATTATCTGAGGGGTATTTCAGCTGGGGTATTAACACACACACACACACACACACTATGTGTGTGTATATTTCTTCTATTAAAGAAGAATAGAATAGAAGAAGAAGAAGAATATTCAATTATTGTCACATGTACTTTTTACAGCACAGCGAAATTTCTTCTTCGCATATCCCAATTAGGAAACTGGGGTCAGAGCGCAGGGTCAGCCAGCTTACAGCGCCCCTGGAGCAGATAGGGTTAAGGGCCTTGCTCAAGGGCTCAACAGTGGCAACTTGCCGATGCTGGGGGGTTATTTAAAGAAATAGACAAATATGGCACCTTTAATGTTCCGCACAAACTGTTCCCGTTTTCGACTGACAGGGTGCACAAACTACTGCACACGCCTTTGTGTCACAACTGTTAGGAACATTATCGCTCGTCGCTCTGCTGTTTTTTTCAGTGTGGGCTTGAAAAGAAATACACAACCAAATGTGATCGGACCAGGGGTGCACAAACTTTTGCATTCATCCTGAAGATGCAGGAGCACGGGCGCAGCCTGAGGTGATGGGGGAAGCATGAGCAGAGACGCGGTGGCGTAATGAGGCAGATATCCAGATCTAATTGAGCTGGTTGTTTAGTCGTGTTAGAGCGAAGCGGGGACACTCGGGCTGATCGCAGGCTCGTTTCTCCGTCGCACCGTCCTGGGGTTTGGATGTTGCTCCGAGCTGAGCTTAATTTAGACCGAAAGGACAGAGCGATGAAAGGACAGAGCTTCTGAACGGCAGACTTTGGCTCGTATCTCTTTCTTTAACTTCAAAATCCTCTCACACTGTGTAGCCAAATATGGTAACCGCCGCCTTGGCTCGGTCCTTGTTACCGTCCATTTATTTGCTTTGCTGCAGAGATCTTGGAACGAGAGAGAGAAAGAGAGAGAACGTACTGTATAAAAAGAAGCCTTCCTTAGGGAGAACAAGAGAGAGAGAGAGAGAGAGAGAGAGATGGGAAAGAGGACTAAAAGACGTGCCTGGCCATTATTTTTGTGCTCTTGTGCGCACGTGGCGGAGGCGTTCAGTGTGGGTGGGGCTTTAGGGCACTTCTGCCAATCGCTGTGATGTCACATCCGCCCACACCGCCGCTCTGCGCTTTCACACCAGAGTGAGTCATGTTAGCGCTGGAGGAGGACACTGAGGAATGCTAAGCACCCCAAATAAAGACAGAACTTTGCTGGATGCTTGCAATCTGCATCTCTCTCTCTCTCTCTCTCTCTCTCTCTCTTCATTCGTACAATGGAAATGTTTTCCTTTCCACTGCCGATATCCGCTAGATCGATCTGCCACCTGCACCACAAGATACTGATGTGGCTACATTAGCTTGAAAGAACTGCAAACAAAATTTGACCTCAGCTCACGTCTCGTGTGTTTGTAAAACCCATCGAGCTCCATGATGATGAAACTGTCCCTCATGAAGACCTTCCCAGGAACGTAAGACCAGAACTGAGCTCTGCTGCAGAGGAGACGTTCATTTAGAGTCACCAGCCTCAGATGAACATCTCAATATCAACTGTTCAAAGGAGATTATTGTGGATTTTGGAGAAACACCTTCAGTATCGATTTACAGAGTAGAAAGAAATAAAAATCAGAAATGACCGTGGAGGTAGAAGGGGTGTCCAAACTTTTGACTGGTAGTGTAATTTTTTCCATCTTGCATGACTTGCATACGAGGTGCATCAGAGGTTCACCAGCTTGACCAGGATGAAACAGAACTGAGGATCCATGAATGAGCTTTTGCCCATGCCATTGTTTTATTCTTCACAGTAAACATACTAATTGTGCATTAGCAATAATAAGTCGTGTGTAAGATTATTTGATAAAAAATGGAGTATATAAAAATACAAAGATAAATAATAAATACTAATGTATATTATTATTAATTGATTCTTTATAGTGCTTTTCCTATATACAGTATATATATATATACAGGCCTGGAGCCTATACCACTGCATGCACGCATACACACTAAGACCAATTAGTCTAATCTGCTAATCTAATCTATGTTTTTGGACTGTGGGAGGAAACCTGAGTACACAGAAGAAACCCCACAAACCTCCACACACACAGATCAGAGGCAGGAATCGAACCCTCGATCCTGGAGGTGCGAGACCACAGTGTTAACCACTACGCAACCGTGTCACATTATATGATTAGTTATTATAAAATATGTGCTGTTTATTAATAATATGTATTTCATATTAAGCAGTAATTTGTTACATTCAATGTATTTATTTATTCTAACATAACATTTTAAAAGCAAAAAAAATACAAATGACTGATATGGTGAGAAGCTCAAAGCTGGGCACAAGACTTCCTGTTTCTAGTAGAACAAATCTAATGTCTAACCTAATCTAATCTAATCTAACCTGATCTAATTTAAGATTATTTAATCTAATCTAATCTAATCTAATCTAATCTAATCTAATTTAAGATTATTTAATCTAATCTAATCTAGACTACGCCTAGAGAAGCTTTGTAGTGTTCTACTTGCGAAAAGTAACTCGAACAAATTACAAGTTGCTTCAGTGTGAATCAGTTAAACAATGACTTATGCTGCATTTTAAAAACATTTTAAAATAAGTTTTTTCTTCAAAATGAAGCAAGAAGTATTGCAAACACTGATACACACACAAAACCTTTCTAATTATTTTTAATTAAACAATTAACCTTTTTTTAAATGGTTCGTAGCTTTTCCGACACACCGATCATCTCAGATGGTTACGAATACAAGATGGACATGGAGGTGTCCATGATTGGACAAAGAGGTGTCCATGATTGGACAAGATGGAGGTGTCCATGATTGGACAAAGATGGAGGTGTCCATGATTGGACAAAGAGGTGTCCATGATTGGACAAGATGGAGGTGTCCATGATTGGACAAAGATGGAGGTGTCCATGATTGGACAAAGATGGAGGTGTCCATGATTGGACAAGATGGAGGTGTCCATGATTGGACAAAGATGGAGGTGTCCATGATTGGACAAAGAGGTGTCCATGATTGGACAAAGATGGAGGTGTCCATGATTGGACAAAGAGGTGTCCATGATTGGACAAGATGGAGGTGTCCATGATTGGACAAAGAGGTGTCCATGATTGGACAAAGAGGTGTCCATGATTGGACAAAGATGGAGGTGTCCATGATTGGACAAAGATGGAGGTGTCCATGGTTGGACAAAGATGGAGGTGTCCATGATTGGACAACATTGGACAACATTGTGCTGTTTCTGGGATACTAACGCTGAATTCACACTGAATTCAGCGTTAGTATCCCAGAAACAGCACATGGAATAATAACAATGAATTAATATTGTTTGATTGCGAAATAACAAGATAATAACTAGAGATTGTGAGAATATAAATAAAATAAAATGTTAATGGGAAATAAGATAACGTCTTGAAGTAACATACAATACAGGTGTTGTTCCAGACTTCCTGTACTTATGGTCTCCATTGGATTTGCAACAATGGAAACCAAATAAGCGAATGTCCCCGTGTCCCCATTGTCCATGTTTTGCGTTGTTGCGTTGTGCCTGAGAGGAGCTGATCAATGGGGTCTTTCTTCCAATCGCCCTTCAGCCGGGACGCTGAATACCACACATTCTTTACTGCCCCAAACATGCTCCAAGGGGGCGTCGGCTATTGCACAACCGCTTCAGCCTGGACATTCCACTCAGCGCTTTCCTCTCCTAACCCTACTGTAGGTCTCGTCTACATCCTACAGCAGAGACGTTCAGTATTTCTATCGCTATACATGCTGATATACAGGTAAGGAAAGAACAGGATTAGGAAACAAAAGTCTTGAGATTGAAGATTCAGATTTAAAATGTTAAACATTTAACAAACATCATTACAAAGATAACGGCTGTAGAATTATACATTAAACACAAACCAGGGACATGTTGAAGATGAACACAGTGTTTGAGGAACGCAGCGTTTCACTGGTCCACAGCAGCTGAGCGTCAACACACTGCTGACATCATGTTCTTCAATTTACCGACCTGGGAACGGCCAGGGATCGCTCGATATGACATCATCATCGCCATACCTCCTGTAGGTGCCGATTATAGTAGTATTGAGATTTTATTTACATCACACACAAACTTACCACACTGGATGTTGTACTGTATATGGTTTAGAGCACGCCACCTGCAGGACTATAGAGGAACAGCAATATTTCACCACCACAAGTGCAAACATTTAAATCAAATAAAAAAATGTAAAAGAAAAAAAAGTCAATTTGGCCATACGGTACATCAATCGCAACACAATCTGGATACATAACTGAATATATATAAAACTGTCTGTAGTACAAGACTGTATGAAAACCAAAAATAAGTTCATGTATGAGGAAATAAAAGTAGATTTCTAGTCCTGAAGTGTTTAATTTCTCTTACACCACGACAATTTACCAACAATTACAATGTTTTATTTACTGTAGGAGGGAAGGACACATGATATTTTTGTCCCCTTTAGGATAAACGCCTTCAGTATTGTTTTACAGTGTAGAGAGAAATAAGAATCAGGAACGACCATGGAGTTAGAAGAAGGGGTGTACAAACTTTCGACTGGTAGTGTATATATAGTCACGTTTAATATTGCAGGAAATTCCTGTTCTCAGCAGGAATAAACACTTGCTTCCTTCACCAGTGACTCTCTATTTTTTTGTTAATAAAGAAGAAACATGGCTTGTGATGTTACTAATAAACCGCATCAAGTTCGGAAAAGTTCTACGGCGACTGAAGGAGGAGGAGGAGGACATGCGGCAAAAAACAGCTTGTAAACAGAGTTAATCTTGAAACTTTGCAAAGAATATTTGCTTTATGGGAAATTTGAGATCATGTGACAGGTGTGTTTGGCTCCTCACTCCTACACATAAAAAACTTTAACAGATTTCTGTGTTGGCTTCCTCTAGTTTATTTTTCCATTCATCCTTCCACAGAAACAAATCTCCAGATATGTTGCGAGGGGAATTGTGCTGTTGCTAGAGCAACACTTTCCAGGACTTTTTCTCATTTCCATTCTACAGTAGCCACTTTATTAGGCATGCATATCTTATATCTATGTTTATTTTCCATTATACACTACATAGCATTTACACCCTACATATAGGTGTACATACAGTAATGTGTATGGAATGACTACTGTAGTTATTATTAAACCCTAACAATTATTACTATCCTGACCATCAGTGTTATAACATTATATTGCATCATTTTTACAGGATTTACTGTCACACTGTAAAAATCTGGTGTTCCTACAGTGGCCCCGTTCCTATATAATCTAGAGTACTTTATTAATCCCAGAGGGAAATTGTAACAATAAAGCCGCCAGTTCATAAATTGTACAACAAGAAAAAGTGTGCTCACAATCTCTCCTCTGAACATGTCCAAACCACCTCAATCTGGCCTCTCTGACTTTATCTCCAAAACATCTAACATGGGTTGTCCCTCTGATAGACTCACTCTTGATCCTATCCATCCTTGTCAGTCCCAAAGAGAACCTCAGCGTCTTCATTTCTGCTACCTCCAGCTCTATCTCTTGTCTTTTCTTTAGTGACACTGTGTCTACTGTCTCCGTAGGGAGACTGTAGGTGTACTGTCCTGTACACCTTTCCTTTCATTATCGCTGATACTCTTTCATCACACAACACACCTAACACTTCTCTCCAGCCGTTCCAACCTGCCTGCACACGCCTCACCGTTCCACTTGGGTTCCTTGTCATTCACACACATGTATTCTGTCTTGCTGCAGCTTCCTCTGCTTTCCAGAGCGTACCTCCACCTCTCTAGATTTTCCTCCACCTGTTCCCTGCTCTCGCTACAAAGCACAATGTCATCTGCAAACAACATCATAGTCCATGGAGACTCCTGTCTAACCTCATCTAGTCATCCTGTCCATCACCAGAGAAAACAAGAAGGGGCTCAGAGCCGATCCTTGATGCACACCCACTTCTGCGTTCACCTACAGCGCATCTCAACACTGTCACCACTACAGCTTGAATCTAGTCACGTTTATTTAAAATTTCTTATCTAAAATTCAACCCATGATTTTTAAGCCTATTTCTGGACAATGTGTACTTTTTAAGTGCAAATTTCTTGTTCTATTGGCAGATATGTTTACTTCTGATCAAAATGAGCTAAATTATCATATATAATTTTATAATTTTTTGCTTCTTGTAAATTAACCTATAAAAGCCCAGGTCATTCAAGGACAAGTAAGACAGACCACATGTTATAGGGTTAAAAGCCAGAGTGATATTTTCTTAATTCGATTTATATCAATTTGTCCAATATTTGTATCATATAAAATATGAGATGTTATTAAATCATTAGAATTGCTAAATAAGATAAAACTTACTTTCACTCTCTATACCGCTTAATCCTGTATTCAGTGTCATGGGGGCGGAGCCTATCCCAGGAGGCTCAGGGCACAAGGCAGGGTACACCCTGGACAGGGCACACACACATACCCATTCACACACTACGGGCAATTTGGGAACGCCAACTAGCCTAAACTGCATATCTTTGGACGGTGGGAGGAAACCCACCAAGCACGGAGAGAACATACAAACTCCATGACACAGAAACGGGAATCGAGCCTGAACGAGAATTGAACCCGGACCCTGGAGGTACAAGGCGACAGTGGTCACCACTACACCACCGTGCCGCCTAACTTACTTTGAATAATAAAGAAACAAACTTTTTAATACGACCTAGTTGTGTCACATGTGATACTCAGACACACCACCATTTTTGAAATGATGTCATGGGACTTCATGAGTTGAATAATGCTGAATAAAGCTGAATAATGAACTTTCCAGGGTTCCCCACTGGGTCACCATGCCGTCTTATGGGCTACGAAACTGTAGATATTTTCACTAAATTACAGATATTCTCACTTTGTGCTTTGCTTTCAATAATAGGATATACTGTATATGACAAATATATGGTTACAATTTTGTTTTGTTTTCATTTTTACAGCTGAATATGTTAATTGAGAACTAACTGAGGGTAAGAACCAACTAGGAAACTGAAGAAATGTTGAGCCAAACATATAAATATAATTGGTCCTGGGATTCATGCCAAGTAGTTGTCATAGTTGTTTTCTGGAGGATTTTTCTTTTTTCTTTGAGAAACTCTCATAATGTCACATAATTATCCACTTCTAACCGGTAAAAGCCACAGAAAACGACATTTCCACTCATCGATGTGATTCGACATTTCCTTCCACGTTAACTTAATGATGTCAAACCAACATGGCTGCTCACATTATGAACATTGTAAATGTCCTCTTTTCTACTTAAAAATATCATTATCTGGCGAACATTAAGTTCTAATTACTTATAACTAATGTTAGTTGGCTTACATTTAATTTTAATTACTAAAGTTACTTGCTATTGTTGCTTTTGCTACAATTTCAGTCCGAAGTGTCGCATGAAAACCTGAAATTCACTAAAACGCACCAGGAGCAGTACACACACAAACCTGTAACTGTAAAAGTCTGCTTTAAGTACCGTTTTTACCAGCTTTTCCTGCTTTGGCAGAGCAAAGAAAATACATGCTTTCAAGTCGGACGCTACATTCTTTTCCACTTTACATGTCGAACTTGCAAATGAAAGCTTACAAGGTAACAAAATTGAACACAAACGTCAGCCTTTGCTGCGTCCTGGTGCGAACTGCTGCTAAATTATTAGACTCATCGCAGGACTCGGATTCAGGATCAGCTGGAATGACTTCTGTTTAGTTTTAAAGCCTGTAACTGTAGAATAGTGATGATTTATAATGCCTTCAGGGGGATGAGCTCCTCTTGGAGTCTGGTTCCTGTCAGGTCGTGGCCTCAGGGAGTGTTTAGATACAGAACCTGGTTAAATCTGTAACACTGACCATACGCTATAATTAGTACTATAAGAAGGTACTGTAATCACCAACACGAACGTTTTTGCACACATACTGTAGAACTAATGTAAGTGGGCTAGATTTTCATATTGCTAAAGTTACTTGTTATTGGTGGCTCACTAGTCGGTTTCTTGCCTGTCATGCAGAAGACCTGGGTTCAATTCCCAGCCACTGGGATAAAAACTGCGAAAGTCTGCTTTAAGTAGCTTTACATAATTTGACGGAGCACGTAAATGTAAATTCATGTTTACAATTACATACACACACAAAACATGAACACAATATTTTTCGCACAGTAATGGCTACTATTTGCACAGGGATCTTTTTCTATGCTGCTAATTCAACAAGAAATGTTTACTGTTTTCATTTACCATCTCATGGACAATTTATTTGCACTATCTCATCTCAGCTCTGTGTACATTATCTCAGCATATTGCACTGTGCCATTCTGTTTTGTTCTTAGATAGTTTTGTTAATTTATGGTGTTCATTTTGTGTCTTAGCTAGTCAGCTAATTAGGTTCGTCTTAGCTAGTTTCGTTAGTTTATGCTGTTAAAGTTAGGTGATTAACGTACAGTTAAATTGATACCTCGGCACACGATTTTGCAAGAAATCTGCATTACGAAGCATTCTTGGCGAACGAACTAAGATGAACTAAGTTGTGTGTATGCCTGGGAGCCGCTCAAAATGAGTTTACATATTGTTTGTGGTTGTTTTTTGCATTTTGTGCTAGATTTAGTGAATTCAATTTCAATTAAATTCAATTTTATTTATATAGCGCTTTTAATAATGGCCACTGTCTCAAAGCAGCTTCACAAAAATGAAAAAAGAAAATGAAAAAAAGAAAATTTATGGAAGTGTGTATGTCAAATTCTAATTCTAATTTTATTTGTCACATACACAGTCATACACAGTACGAAATGCAGTGAAATGCTTAAAATGTGTGAGACAAATGTGTCTAGATAATAATGAGATGAATAAATGAATGAATGATGAATGAAATGTCTCGGATGAGCAAGCCAAGGGTGACGGCGACGGTGGCAAGGAAAAACTCCCTGAGATGGCATTAGGAAGAAACCTTGAGAGGAACCAGACTCAACAGGGAACCCATCCTCATTTGGGTGATAACAGATAGAAATTATATAACATCATGTGTGTTATGCAGCTGAAAGTTCAACATAACAGAAGACATAGGCCTCAACACTACCGGTCTCCAGAATGTTATATAGGAAGGGAGTCGCTTTCAGTTTGGTTTTTAAAGCAGCCGGTGCCAAGAGGAATCATAAATTAAGGTTTAGTGAGGTTTAATGTCTATTTATTTCATATTTTACTTTATCTACATATCTTTTCTAAATGTTTTGATTGTTTTAATATGCAAAAAAACATGATTATAGTGATGGAAATAGGTAATATTGGATTTTACATTATTTACATTATTCCCTATTGGAGAATGTGTTTTGCAATACGAAATTTCGCCTTAAGAATTGAAGTTTAAATTTGTGTGCCGAGGTATCATGAAGAATCCTGTTTTTGAAATTCACCTTTAGTAAATTTTGCTTTATAAAGCTGCTTTAAAGCTCACAGTGTGTGTGTATGTGTGTGTCTGAAAGTTGTTAATGGAACAGATTAATAGTGACGGGACGTATCGATTCGATATTTTTGAACGAATCTTTAATGTGATTCTGTAGAACGAGTCGCCTCAGCGAGTGATTCATCGCAAAACCTCCGTAGGTTATGTACAGGGAACAGAAATGGCCGATTCTTTCTTAATGACTCTTCTACTCCGAGTCGTTCGTTCTTTAGTCATGTGACTCCCATAGACGCTATGTGGTGCAGTAGATTTAAAAGAACGAACGACTCAGACTGGAAGATATGAGAGGTGAGCTGCTCATTCTGTTTAATATTAGCTGCACTGTAATATTTTCATTACTGGAAAATACAATTTGTGTATGTAGACGTGTTGGGGGTCTGTTTATTGAAAATGCAACATTTTATTTTAATTTCTGATCAAAATAACGAAATGAACTAAATGACTCAAAAAAAAAAAAAAGATTTGTTCATTTTGATGAACGAGATTCAAAGAACCGAGTCACTAACATGATTCAAACTTCCCACCACTACTGATTAAACCTCTATTGTAGATGGGATTAAACGTACAGTTACGTCACGCGCTAATTATTATTACTTTTTTAGCTCTCGTGAGAAATTCTCGCGATATTTGGTGAGCAGCGCGACGGTTGGGCTTTTTCGGCGTGACCTCAGCAGCTGCGGCGCGCGAGGCGAGGGGCGGAGCTAGAACTTTGTATGAACTTCTGAGTTGAAGTTGGGAGAGAGAGAGAGAGAGAAGGACGAAGAGACTGCACACAGAGAGAGAGAGAGGAGCTGCGGCGCGGCCGGTGATGGACTAGGATCTCACTTTATTTTTTTTAACGGCGCGTTTTTTTTTTTATTTATTATTTTCTCGCGTGAAATTGCACGCGCAGCCCCGAGGAGACTGTCTCGCGCGCGCACACGCACGTTTCTTCGACGGTTTTTCTTCTCCTTATTTCTGTGTTCTATTTCCCGGTGCTGGTTTGGAGTGCTTTATCTATAACACAGGCGAGCCTGGAGGAAGACACGGCGAGAGACCGAGAGACAGAAGGTGAGTCCTGAACCGCAAGCACGGCTTTAATTTCACCATTTAAACAAACGTGTTATAGAGATATATATATATATATATATTTGTTTAAACGGTGAAAACGTTAACAACCCCCGAGCGCGTGCGCGTCTCGAGACGGCGCTAACGCTGGAAAATAAAAATCCTGCGTTTAACGTTTAGTGAAATGAAGCCGTCACATTTTCCGGTGATTATTATGCAAACGTTGAATAGCTGCGCGTCGATAAAAGTGCATGAATCATCGGATTTATACGGACAAGCGATGAAAAGAGATGCGCGCGACCGGAGCGTTAGGAACGATAGGCTCTCGCGCCGCGGATCGTTTTTTTTTTTTTTTAATAATTTAAAATGTGTGTGTTTTTTTTTCCCCCGATCAGCTGTGTCCGTGTGTGCAGGGTTGTTTTTTCTTGTACTGCTCAAATCAATCCGTTTGACTGGTAACGATGGAGATCTGCTTCCTGCGCATGCGCACTTGAAGCCCATGTTCTGCACATACACTATATGTTGGTGTGGGTTCCTTCAGGGTCCTCTGGTTTCCTCCATGGATTATAATGCATAGGTGTTGATCTTGTCCTCGGCCCAGGGAGCGATTGCTCTCCATCATCCTCAGTCCACTGCGTCTAGTAACGTGCAGGAGGAAAACAAATATTGTCTTGTTTTGTTGTAAAAAATAGTAAAGGTGGCAGAGAGTTTTACTGCAGAGCTCTCAGCATGGTGGTTTTTATGTTCCGTTATGGTTTCCTCAGGGTTCTCTGGTTTCCTCCGCGGATCATAATGCATCATGTTTATTTTATGTGCTTAAGAAACGTCGATTTTTGTTGTTCGTACTCGGGTGCGCTTGCATGTTTACGCTTTCCGACACAGCAGGTGGCAGTGTGGAGGAGGCCATTGGTGCAAGATTTTTGATAATGTAATGCCAATACGTAATATGCCTGATTTTATTGATATTTTTTGTGGGGTAAAGGGCAAGTGTGAAGCTCCCGTGTGCCTTCCTACTGTATCGAGGACGAGATCAGCAAGTGCTACCTGAACACGGAGAACGTGATGACGTCTCGTCCTAATAGTGATCTACTGCCGTTCACACGCACGATTGGCTCCCGTATCTGATTCGATCTGTGCCGGAGTACTCGGTGTCGTTCTTGAGACCTGGGCATGGATCCCGAGCGCCGAACGATTGTATTCTCACTGATTAACATGAAACAGACGTTCTTGAAAACGGTTGCAATGTGAACACGCCCTTAGTGTGAAGGGGTGGTGGTGGGGGGGGGGGGGGGGTGCAGTCTGCTGAATATGAATGAACGTTTGTCAAATTATGATCTAGATCCTGTTTTAGTTCCTGTTTTAGTGTTCATGCGTGTACTTTTAGCGACAGGCATTCTTGTAAATAAAATGCATGTGATGATGCAGGAAGCTGTTGGTCAGGTGTTGGTTAATGATCTGCGCTCAATCTGTGATTTATGTTACAAGTTCAATGACTTTGGTTTTCTAGGATTCCTGGTGTAAAAATGCCCCAGTGCTTCGACTCAGGATAAACACACAGCTTCCCAGAACAAGGAATTCTTTCTGTGTGATTAGTAATGAGGACTGTGGTGTAATGTTTATCAGTGGTTTCGGAATTATGGAATTTACAGGAAAATGTTACGTTACAACTAGAGCTGGACGACTAGGAAAAAAAAAACAATATTGCATTGTGATCATTGCACTGATTTTCCCAGCGCTGTCTGAAATGACAAATCTGATGTTTTATTAGATTAGATCGGAGTCACTTTTGTATGTGGTCCTGGATCAGATACATATCTGATACGCAGTCATGTGACCTTAATGAGAACGTTAAGGTAATTCTTTCCAATTCCCATTAAGGTAATGACCAGAATTCTTGTGCTCCTGCACGTGTGTGTGTGTGTGTGTGTGTGTGTGTGTGTAGGCTGCTTTCTGATGTCATCATTCAGCGCCAGTGGAAGGGGCATTACATATGCAGCAGTGCTAGCAACAGCTGCTAAAACAGCTTAAGTGAGGCGTCTGGCTTAACACAAGTGTGTTATTTATTTTTTTACTAAAATCAAACATTGTTTGAATCGAATGAGCATTTGAGGGGACGGACAGGTCCACATTCAGAGTCAGATAAAAGTCACTTGTAATTATGAATGTGAACCGTCATGACGCACGCACACCCGATCTGATAAAAAAAAAAAAAAACGCCTTTGAAACATATTATGATTGCAAGGTAAACTGCGATGTGTAATTATTTAATGTACTGTTTTATATTCAAACATATTTATTCAAGGGTTAGGGTTTAAATGGACAAATTGCCGCTTTGTTTAAATTTCACGTCACATATACTCAGCAAAAAAAGAAACGTCCTCTGACTTTCAACTGTTTTTACTTTCAGTAAACTTAATGTGTAAATATTTGTATGAACACTAAAAGAGTCGACACCATAAGACATAAAGTAAAAATGTTTCCCAATGTGTCCCTGAATGAAGGGAGGCTCAAAACCAGTCAGTATCTGGTGGCCACCAGCTGCTTGAAGTACTGCAGTGCATCTCCTCCTCATGGACTGGACCAGATTTGTCAGTTCTTGCTGTGAGATGGAGGGATTGTGTGTTCCTGGTGTGACTCGGGCAGTTGTTGTGGCCATCCTGTACCTGTCACGCAGGTGTGATATTCGGATGTACCCATCCTGTGCAGGTGTTGTTACACGAGGTCTTCCACTGCGAGGATGATCAGCTGTCCTTCCTGTCTCCCTGTAGCGCCGTCTTAGGCGTCTCACAGTGCGGACATGGTGATTTATTGCCCTATAGCCACATCAGCAGTCCTCATGCCTCCCTGCAGCATGCCTAATGCACGTTCACGCAGATGAGCAGCGACCCTGGGTGTCTTTCTTTGGGTGTTTTTCACAGTCGGTAGACGAGTCTCTTTAGTGTCCTGCGTTTTTAGAACTGTGACCTTAAATGCCTACTTTCTGTAAGCTGTTAAGGTCTTAACGACCATTCCACAGGTGCATGTTAATTAATTGATTATGGTTAATTGAACATGCATGGAAAACATTGTTTAAACCCTTTACAATGAAGATCTGTAAAGTTATTTGGATTTTTACAACATTATTGTTGAAATACACAGTCCTGAAAAAGGGGCGTTTCTTTTTTTGCTGAGTTTATAATCAACAAAACAAGTTACAATGCATTTAAGTGTTTATTAAATACTTATAGGTTTAAAATTCTTACAAACTACTAAAAGAACTATAGAGACTGTATATATTATATTATTTTGTGATCTGCATCTCTAGTGAGCTGCCGTGTTTAAACATTGTAGAAATCCAGAGAATATTACAAGTAGTAAACATGTCATGCTCAGAATTTTGACCTTGCAGTAGGGGAGATAAACCCCCCCCCCACCCCAAAGGTAGGAGTGTGTCCTCGACCCCAAGTTCAGCGAGTGATCTCCTATCACACTAACACTGATAAAACCTGACCTTTATCTTAAACAGTGGTGTTTACGTTAGTTAACGCACGTTAAATAACAGACGTCCTTTTCATTCTCCACATCGTATCTCGCGTGCACGCCGAACTCTGAACAGAGCTGGAATGCGGCGTTTTAAGCAGGTGGTGCTTTCGAGCTCAGTCTCCGAGTGTGGTGTCGATGCGTCGGTTTGTTCTGAGCTCTCGTCTCAGACTGCGTGCGTGTGTGGGCGGATGTACACTTTAAAGAAGAGCTTGTCCCCGAGCCAAGCGCTGGCTCCTGCTCCTTCTAGCGTGTGTGTGTGTGTGTATGCATACGGTGTGCTGTCGCATTACGTCACATATTTACACAATCGAAAAAATTTATCAACTCAAGGAGTGTATTGAGCTGCAAACCTGATACCTTCTGGCTCACAAGGAAGCAGGCCTACACTCCTGCAGTCAGAGAGAGAGAGGAGACTGAAGGATTTAGGACGAAAGGACACTCTTTTATCCATCTAAGAAGTTAAAGGTTAAACCGTGGTGAAGGAATTCGAGACCCTGACTGCTGAGCGCTTCTCTCTTTCTCTCTCTTTTTTATTTATTTATTTATTTTTTTATGATTAGTCCAGAAGAATTCAGATTGTCCTTTAAGATGTTTACTTGATCACAGGAACTCATGTAAAGATACCGAGCGCTCTTATTCTGCTTATTCTTTTTCTTCCTCTTCTTCATCTCTACACATGCCTTTTCCCCCCTAATATCTGTTATGTAAGTAAGTACTCCAAGGCTGCGGATACAGTGTCACATTTTTCTGTATTAAGCTGCCGATTGAGAAGGAGAGCGTGGGCAGAGGCGCACATGTTCTGCAACATGTAGAGAGAGAGAGAGAGAGAGAGCGCGCCTGGGCGGATGAATGCAAAAGCCTTTTCAGATTTCGAGTGGAACGGCGACGGATTAAGCCGAAGCATCACATAACTCAGGTGTTTAACTCCGTCACTTGTGACATTTTACAAAAGCGTCTCCTCAGCGCGGGTCAGAGTGACGGAGAAGACGCCACAGAGGTCGGCGTTTACTCCAACTTGCTAGCCGTTAGCGTCGCGGTCATTTATCTGGGAAAACAAACACATTATGACTATTGTTGAGTTTCGCGTCCTCGAGAGATTTCATTCCCTCAACGATCGTTTCCCGCTAACATTGTTAACACTGCTAACCTCGGACAAGAGTATCATCTGATCGTTCGTCACGATCCAGATGTTATCTCGGCGTATCATCCAGCTGTGACCATCAGTGATGTGGTGATTGTATGGGACGAGTTTACTGAGGGAGGAGAGGAATAAAGCGAGTGATAAAGCTGTTTATAGAGACGCAACGATAACACTTTTCATTCCTGCTATCCATGTTCTCCTCGTACGTCTGTCTGTCTGTCTGTCTGTGGAGGGGTCAGTCCATTGGTCTGTCTCTCTAGCTATTTAAATATGCATCTGTTGTTTTATGGATGTTTGTCTATGAAGCTGTTTATCTTTCAGCCTTGATTTTTTTTTTCTTCTGTGTGAAATTCACTCCTACTCTTTGCGGTTCACTGACTCGGATTAAATCTAGGAAATCTCAATGCCAAAAGAACTCATGACTAACCGATTTAGAAAAAGTTATTATTTTTGTTTATTTATCCTTCAGTACTTGAAATGCTTGATGAACCTATTTTAAAATCATTCGTTTGAATCGCGGAGATTGAATTGTTTCTGGTTCGCTGAATCGACTCCATTGATTTGATTTGAACCCGACATTGAAGTTTTCTTTAGGGTTAATAAAGTTTTGTCTTATCGTAGGTTTTAATGCTTGGAATCAAGGAATCCTAGAGTCAGGGATTTGATTCATTTTGTGATTTGATTCATTTTGTGATTTGTGATTCTTTTGGTTTTTAATGCTTGGAATTACGGAATCCTACTTGAATGAGCAGATTTGATTCTTTTTAATGCTTGGAGTCAAAGAATCACAGAATCAGGGCTTTGGTTAGTTTTCTAGATTTAATTTATTTATTAAAATTTTTTTTTAAAGATTTGAAAATTTTTCAGGGCTTTGATTAGTTTTTTCAGATTTGATTAATTTATTTTCGGGTTTTGATTCCCAAGCAATTTTATGAGCCGATAGCAGAATAACTGGACGACCTCACATGCTAGAAGAAAATAAATTAATGCAGTGTTGACAAACTGTTCATTACATTTCCAGCTAATTAATAAAAAAAAAAAAGCTTTGCTACTTTTTCTGCTCAGAAGCCCAGACCAAACCAAACGATAACACATCAGGCGACTTCATGATTTCATCATTACACAGAATACTTGATTTTAGTTGTCGCAACCTTAATTACAATTCTCAATCCCGTTAACCTCATCACACCCTGAACCCGGTCTGCACTGACGTACCGACTTTAAAACCATCCTCGAGTCACCTGACATCATCCTGATGCCGATCTTTAATAATGACGTCTGCATGTCAAATCCTGAAGAGGAGAAACGCTGAGCAGAGAGAGAGAGAGAGTGTGTGTGTTAACATGGCTACCGAAGACTGAAATTAGTAACGAATGCACCCGTCTAACACTCGGACTCCGTAATTACGGTCCTGTCTCCGGCGTCGCTGCGGGCACCATCTTATTGCGAGCTGCTGCTGCTGCTGCTGCCTTGGATACACACACACACACACACACACCATGTAGTCATGACGTCCATCGTTCCAGCATTCTCCACGACCAGCAGATTCTAGCAGCATTCTCGCACACGAACACACACATTTTAACACACATTTAGTTTTTCAATCTAGGATCCTTCAACGTTAACAGTTTTCAGCACCTTGTCGTTGGTTTTTTTTTTTTTTTGGTTTTTTTTTTTTTCTTTTTTTCTTTTACAGAATAGATTTCCTGTTTCCCACCAAAGGGAATTTTTTTTTTAAGTTCACAACAGCCAATTTTCTCCTTTATATTCTAATCAAACTAATCTATAAGGCAACATTTATATTATTATTACAGAAGATATTTAGCTGAGAAAGGAAATTCTCACAATAATAGCGCGGTTCCAGAAAGGCACTTTTTTTTCTGCAGGTGTTTGACTCCTCATTAGTCGTAGTTTATTTTCTGTTTGCGTTTCTGTCGATGTTTGTGCCTTAAATGACACTAAGCGCTTTAATAATGACTTTAATTACTTTTTAAAAAGGTTTACTCTTCTTCTTTTTATTCTCTCTCTCTCTCTCACCTATCCTAACGCCAGACTCGTTTATTTCCCAGAAAGCGCGGGAGCGGCGTGTCGCAATAGCCGTGAGAAGGCATCCGTCATTAGCGGCGGCGTCTTCCTCCACCACAGGAAGTGTTTGTTGAGATTATTTGTCCTGACAGGGCTGTCTGTACGAGATGCCCCTTAACGAGGCTCTCTGCCCACTCGGCTGACGAAATCACCCAGGATGACCAAAATTATTTACACCCCCGGCGGTTAGGGTTTAGGACCAAAGCGTGTAAACAGCGTTAGGGCGGGTCTGGGTTTAATGATTTAACATTTATATTTAAAACTCATAACAAACGATCGTACTTTCAGCGGGGAAATGTAAAAGCGGTGATTAAAGTCTGGTTAAGATGCCGTGAGTCATGTCTGGATTCTCAGAGCGCGGTCGTATCCGGCTCCCCGCAGGCGTCACTACACACCCGGTGCGAACGATGAACCAGAAACGACACACCAGAGCCATGAAGCTCACGTACACTGTACATCCGAGAGGAACAGGATCTTCTGGAACAGCCACTGGTTAGGCTCGGACTCCGCTTAAGTTTATTTAACATTTCTTGAAACATTTCTTCATTTGAAAGAAATTTTTGATTTATAATTTTTTTTTTTTTTTTTTCCTTCGTTTTTTTATAATTTTGAGTTCGGTACGTCATCTCAAACGTAGCAGCTTCGGAGAACGTACGTAACACGGTCACGTCATGCTGTATTTAGTACATGTTAATCAATGTTCTTATCTTTAAGTTACATTAACCGAAACTTTTAAAAAATTTCAGTATATTAACTATAGCTATAACATTTAGCAATTCTTTATCTAGCTGATGTTTTTTCTCTCCTTTACTTTTTTTTTTCTCCATTTTAAAAAAACAAAACAAAAAAAAAACCTGTTTCACTGTTTCAGAAGGGTCAAATTATTTGGGTGTCAAGCAAAGACAACAACTAAGGAGATTGGAAATGGGTTAGAACCCTTTATCAGAATCCTGGAAGGATTGAACTGTCAATCTTGTGGTGGAAAAACTTAATTGGGAAAAAGAAAAAAGAAATGAATGACTTGAGATTTCAAAAGTTTGAAGACTCGTCAGAGAAAAGGCCTTCGGTTTGTTAGAGAGTTGGAGCGATGGAGACGGGGTCATGTGATCTGCTGAGTCCTAGAGTCTGTACGATGCTAATCGGACTGGCGTGCCTACGGGATGTATGAGGTCATGTTAGCATAGAGAGCTAATGACTAGCTAAAATGTGAAATAAACGGCAATCAGTCTGGGATCAGTGTTTAAAGAACAGGCCACATTAAATAAATCCAAATGTCGGGAACAAAATATATACATTTTCATTTAATAATCGTTGGGAACAAGTCATTTATACAAGATGCAGAGTAGCGCACTCAAAAGCTCCACACACTTCTACTATCGAGAGAAAACTCGCCACAGTGTTTCATTATTAAATATTAAAATTAGCTCCTAGTAAAATAATACACACACTGGTTAGTTTATATTTTTCAGTTGCAGCTGTATTATTTATGCGGTTTATAAACATGTGTTGTACAGTGATGCAGAGAGAAACATTTGGTACGAAGGCGGAGATGTTGTTGTTGGCGCTCTGTTAGACCAGGATCACTGACTGTCCACGACACGCCGGTATTAGATTGTAATGTGCATGGAATGATGTTTAGATTAAGCAGTTTAGTGTATATAATTATTTAGTGTATATATTATTTAGTGTATATATTATTTTATATTAAAGTGTTGTACTTTGAGTCGGCCCTAGCAGCGTCCCGGACTAACCTCTTCCATCACCGCCCCCTGGTTTGTACATGTGGTCTGTTGTTTCTTGTAGTAGTTGTTGATGTTCGGTGTTACAAAAACAACATCTGTATGAAGAAATAGTGTTAAACCATAACATCTGTTTGTGCTCCATTCAAAGTTATTTATTGACTCTCGGAACTCGAGATTAATATTTTTTCACAATTACTCAGTTTCTTTCCAGGTCATGATTTTTATTTTTTTTTCCCTCACAGATTCATCAGTCAATGAAAAATGTGGCTCTTTTCTTTCTTTCTTTTCCTTCTTTTGTTTTGCTTCATACCCAGACCTTCTTTGCTTCTGTGGAGAAACAGAATGTAATGAATTTGGATTAAAAAGCTCGTTCATCGAACATTACTCATGAAAAACGCACTCATTAGACTTTGTAGCTGTGTTTGACGTGTTCTCAGGATATGAGGGTTTCGGGGTGCTCAGGGTCTCTAGCCCCGCCCCATTTACCAAAAACGGACACAATAATAAATTAATAACATTTCACAATGACGGTCACCCATGAGCCTCACCCGGAGCTCTCGCCCCGTAAGTTTATGCACTGCAGCGGTCGGAAAACTGCGCGAGTGTGCAGGTGTTCCTAATAAAAGGGCGAGTGTAAACGTAGACCTGATTTCTGAGCCGAGCTCCGCCCCTCGGATCCTGAGCCGTGTTAATCCTCCTCATTGTTCTCTCGGCTGGCTTTAGCGCTATTTATCAGCTCTCCCTGACTAACTCTGTTTTTACACCCGGCCCGATTGCGTTTCACAAACCTGCCCTTTAAATCCTCTTTAAGGGAAAGAAAACGCCCCTCTCTCTCTCTCTCTCTCTCTCTCTCTCTCTCTCTCTCTCTATTCCATCAGCACCTGTACACACCAGCTGTAGACACCTGAATCAAGGTGTTGAGTCATGTGACTCAGCAGCACTTGTTATGCGTCTCCCCCGTCCTCTCCGCCGCGCCGCGTCTCCCCTGTCCTCTCCGTCTCGTCCTCTCAGTCTCGTCCTCTCCGTCTCGTCCTCTCACCTTCAGGTATTATATTAAACTAAAGAAACGACACTTATTGTTTTTGTGTGTGTTCGAGGAATCTGTACAGCAGATTAATGTGTGATGTGCAAGAACTGAAGGTGGCGTCTAACTGGATTAAGAACAATTGCAAAATATGAGTTGGTATGGTATCTGGTATGTGTGTGTGTGTGTGTGTGTGTGTGTGTGTGCTGTCGTGGCAGTGTTTTTACAGTCCGCTCTGCTGATGTCTCTGCTTTGAGGAGTCATTGCACTTGTACTCCAGGTTGAGAAAATAGTGTGTGTGTGTGTGTGTGTGTGTGCCAGAACGTTATCAGGTGGTTAATGAGCGTGTGATGTTGAAGGTCGTCCCAGCGTGAGAACGATTCTCCTTTTACCAAACAATATCCCAGCATCCTTCATGATGATGTCATCAGATCGTAGCACAATGTTTCTGCACTGAAACAGATCAACAGTTTGTATAAATAAGTGAATAAATAAACAGATTTTGTTAGAATTTAGGGGGCAAATACTTCTGTAAAATATTCACCAAGCAGCAGCTTCACCGGTCAGCTTGATAACCAGTTGTTGTTGAAAGATTTTTATTTTTTACTTTTTTAAAATCTCATTATCAGCGTTCTCTCAAACCAGGATGTCTCACAAAGTTGTATCGTCTCATCACCTGGTCGTTATTATTAATGAAGTTGTTTATAGTTTACAGAAATAGATTAATCACGATTTAAGTTTAAGAAAAACCAGATCATGAATCAGTCGTCGCTTTAAACCGTATTTTATATATATTTTTTTACATTATTTTACACATGCACACTTTGGCCAGCGTTCACATTATCTTTGGTTTCCTTAACTTTGCGTATTTTCAGTCTCCCACACAGCAGGTGGCACTGTATCTTCTCGTATCGTGATTCTGTTGCTGTGTAGGTCAGAGGACGATGCGCACACGGGGTTTTCGGGGGAGACGGACGACACCGAGATCACATCACGTCTAAACAGCAATCTGATTCGATCTGCGACCCCGGTGCGCCGTGTTGTATCGTTCTTAACACCACCGCTTTAAGGTTCCCGAACACGGAACGATCGCGTTCACACTGAACGGAAGGAGCCAGACTTTGGGGTCGAAGTGTTGAGCGGGAGACGAAGCTTGGCTGTTCACACTCTGCATTGTTCAAGGTCAAATAAAAAGTGATACACACACACACACACTCTCTGACTGGCTGCACATGAGGTCATGGCTGTAAACACTGGTAAAGCTTTGCGAGCCGTGTGTGAGACTGTCGGTTAGCCGTCAGTGCGTGAGTCACTGAAAACACTGACTTAGACAAACAGGTTAGCAACTGTTTGCACACACACACACACACACACACACACACACACACACACACACACACACACACACACACACACGCAGAGGAGCGTCACTCATCGAGCCGCGGTGCGAGTTGTAACTCGTCTGTGTTTACGCTGTAACCTCACACCTGATCATCGTCTCACAGACACTTCAGTAACCAGTGACACACACTTCGGTGCTCTCGCTCCCTTTACGTTTAGATCACCGAGTGAGAAAGCACACGCGGAGTTGGACACACTCCAAACTTAATGTCTAATCTAATCTCATTTCTTATACTGTATGTAAATAAATAAACAAACGCATTTCCGTGAATGTATTTTTCTTTGATTTGAACTAATTACACACCGAGCGCTCCTGCTATAAACATTTAAGTGAGTCCACCGTTACTATGGAAACCGTACCGTAGTCAGTAGTGCAGTTCGAGGGAAGTAATCACGCCACCCCTCGTGTGGGTTACGGTCAGTCCGTCGTGTGCGAATTTAATCGATTACGCAGCGGTAATGGATCGTTTCAGTTGGTCCAGATGAGTTGATGATGATTTCTGAATCGACTCACTGAATCGTTTCAACTCAACTGAACTCGACTGTAACGTCTCAAAGCGCGCACACACACACACACACACACACACACACACACACACACACACACACACACACACACACACACACACACACACACACACAACACGTGAACACACTTTCTTTTGTAATGTTAATAGACTTGATTTTATTTTTTACTCATTTTGATACATGCATTTGCGTAATACTGTGCAAAAGTCTTGACCTCCTGAATTTCTTCATATTTTTGCTTCCAGAGCTCCAGAATATGTTATTTTTTTTTTTTTTATGTAGTTTTAGAGTGGAGGAATATTTCTCCAGGCTTCCTAAAGGACTTTTATTGTGTCGTAATTTTTAGAGCAATGTGTTTTGTTTGTTAAGACAGACGTCCGGGCCGGTGATTTGTATACTGTATACTGCTGATGCATAAACGTTTTTAACTTGTCAACCTGTTACAGTAAAAACTTTTACAGTTACAAGACTTTTGCACAGGACCATAGTTGCATAAATACAAAATATTATTTTACTTTGACGACTTGAGAATCAAGTTGCTGCTTTTGAAATGGCGTTTAACTTTTAAAGTCCATTTTCAGTAAAAAAAAAAAACAACTAAAAAAAGGCAAAGCATTGTGACCAATCAGAATGCAGGATTTAGAGGCGCTGTAAAATGCTTCTAAATCCTGCGTTCTGATTGGTCACAATGCTTTGTTGTAATAAAGTTACAACCAGTTATGCTTAAGTAATTTTCTATAACAGCAGCTGTGAGAGTAGAGTAGTGCAGTTCATATTAAAGGCCCTGTGTTTTACTATTTGTTAAACAAGTGAACACAGGTTTCAGCTTCCCCTAAAGTGTGTGTGTGTGTGTGTGTGTGTGTGTGTGTGTGTGTGTGTGTATGCCGCAGCAGAAATACCCCTCATGCCTCAGTTTCACTCCTCTATGCTGAGCAACAACCCTGCGGGGGAGGGGTTTCTTCCTGTATGAGGTCATGTTGGTGGAGGGGGGGGGGTGGTGGTAATCTAATCAGCTCATTTAAATAATCCCTGACCCAAAGGACAAAAAGCAGGCAGTGTGTCCTCCCCACACTCTTATTGTCCTGCGCTGCGGAGACGTATCCGATGGCCTAAACCTGCCTAAAAAGGAAATTCCGTCTCCTTTAATGCGCTACTTTTTGTTTCCATGGTAACAACTCGCACATGAAGAATGTAGTTGTTATAGTGAGGATTTTTTTTTTTTAACACTCTTGTTGTGGAAGGAGTCTCTAGTGTTAAAGCTGTGAGGTATTTTTTTTTTTTTACTCGTCTGTTCATCTGTCGCTGATTGTTTTCCTATAACAGCCTGATTGTCTGAGCTTAAAGAAAGGACAAAGATCTGGTGTCTTTCTAATGTTTTGTGTGAGTGAATGTGAGAACATCCTGAACGGAGTGTGTAAGGGCTGTGAACAGACAGCCTCAGGGGAGGAACAGGCTGAGTATTAGAGTATTGGAGGAGGAACAGCAGACGCGGCTCGAGGTTTTCATTAGCCAGGCCGCGATCCTCTTTCAGGGTTCCCTTAAGGCTCTCGAGCGAGAGAACATGTTCACTGTTGGTTAAGAAGCGGACACCTACACCTGCCTCAGGGGGGGTTCGGGACGCTCCGTCACTACCCAACTTCAGTATATAACATGGACAGGATGAGAGTGAAGTCGTCCATTAGAAACTGATTATTCGGGTCATCTATTTATTCCTTTAAAAAAAAAAAAAAAAGTAATCGTGTATATATTTTCTTCACGAGACGGAATTGATGTCATGGCTAACGATTTCTAAACCATTTCCTGGTTAGCTAAACATTAGCGACATCCTATGGCGAGAGAGTCGCCCTGGTGTTGCATTTCCTCAACCTGTTTACACTCAGTTTTTGCCCCACCCATTTTATTTTTTATTTGTATTTTTTAATGGAAGGCTCGACACCTCAGCTATAACGTCTTTGCACACACACACTGTCTGGTTTTACTTTACCCACCCAAGAAATGGTGCTCCCGCCACACAATGTGTGGTAACTCGAGAAACAGTCTAAGCTTTTGGGTCATGTTGATGTCGACGTGAATTATTCAGCATAATCTTACACAAGGTGCGTTCAAATCAAAGCAGGACTTTTGATTGTGCCTAATATGGTAAGAGAAATACAATTTCATCAAGGTAGAAGGTTTTCCCAGTGCGCCGAAGCCATGATCTGTCTGAATCACGTTTGAAACGCCGGCCTCCCAGGAACTCCCCAAAGATCTTTTTTCTGGAAATGTCTTTGAGTCTGGTTGGGATTGTGACAATAACTTCCTGTCGAGTTCCTGTACCGTGTGTGTGTGTGTGTGTGTGTGTGTGTGTGTGTGTGTGTGTGTGTGTGTGTGTGTGTGTGTGTGTGTGTGTGTGTGTGTGTGTGTGTGTGTGTGTGTGTACAGTACACACAGACTCTGGGATTCCTTTAATGCGCTAACACACGAGTCTCATCAACGAAAGCCATTCGCTTTTACGGCTTCGTTCCTGAAGGCATTAACTTGTATTTACAAAACAGTTGCATATTTTGCAAATAGTTAAAGGTGGACTAACAATATTATGACAATTTAAACGATTCCAATTAAAGATTTGTGCGGAATAAGTGATTGTTTGACCAGCTACGATTATATTTAAAACTCAAACACTATACTTTGTGTAAAGTTTGCTACAGAGAACACGTGGATCATATTATTATTATTTTTATTATTATTATTATTAACTTTTATACAAAGTCATGTTTACAGCTCGTTTTTCAGTCCTGATCTCAGTTTCTCAGCATCGTTAACTGGACGATTCCGTTAAACAGAAAGTGATTGCAGGCGACTCATTACAGGATTCAGGTTTTTTTTTTCTACTCCCTGCCACAGTTGTGTACAGGAGACGTGTTACAACCAGGACACACCAGCTTTCGTTTCCCCGCTCGCAGTCACCGGGGATGCTGTCGGCGATCTCACACAGCTCGTCCTCCTCTGCCTGACTCGTCCTCCTGGACAGCTCCTGTCCTACACCACTAACCACGTCTCCATATAGTTTATATCTGGAAGTCGATATCGTCTCGCTGTTTCCCAGGAGAACGTGTGTGATGGAGAAAGGTGTTAATTAGGTTCCGAGCGTTCTCCAGCCCGCAGGGAGAACCTCCCAGTGCACGTCGGATCGTTCCCCGTCTCCCGAGTGTTAAACACTCCGCTGATCTTTTCAGAACCTTACGTAAACCAGACCCGGGCAGGACTCGAACAAGTTGAACAAACGGACATGATGCATATGGAATAAAAACCTTTGTAGTCACGTACACACATTTATCTTTTACCTGGACAGGTGACTGTATGTTCCTGTAGAATTTAGATTAATTATTCATCAGTTATGTGAACGTGTTAACCGGTAATGTTGAATTGTTTTGCATAATATTTCTGCGTAACTCGCGTAACTTGTACAGCACACGAGGGCACGTTTCCAGTTTAAACAGCTTTAAATAATTTTTAACATTAAAATCTTCAGCCAAAAAAACAGTATTGGTGCTGATTTTATTTATTTATTTTATGTTGTACATACAGTGCAGAAAATGTGTCTGAGCCCAAGAAGCTACTTCTGAAGTTTATGCAGCTTGGAAGAGATTAATGTTGGTTCCCTAAAAAAAAGTCAAGTTGCTGACTTCAGCGGTTTTGGAGAGATGATTTTAAAGGATTTCAGCGTTATACCGTCTCTCTTCTAACTATAATCATTTAAAATGCAAATTATTCATATTTCTTTCTGAGTGTTGATACGAAAATTGGTGTAAATGTCTGGAAGACTGACCCAAAAATAGTTGCTTAAACTGGTTTTTAGTAAAGTCTTCAAAAGCAACAAAAATGATAATAATAATCTGTGGTGTCCGTGTTAAAATCATGTTGCAATATCTTAACAATTCAGCCTTTTCTTTTTTATTATTATTTTTTTTTAAATAAGACTTGTTCAGGTTTGTCTTTTCATGTGAAATCTAAATTAGTTTCATCTAAATGACAGTTGAAAGATTTGAATTCAAAATAGTAACAGATGCTAACATGAAAGGACATGAAACTGAGTTTAGTTTCTTTTTATCAGAATTTTTAGTTTTTTACTATAAAAATTGTTTATAATTTCATCTTAATTTCATGATGCTTTTTTTTTGTTAATTGTAAGTGAAGAAAATTAGGTAATGATGAAATCTGTTTAAAAAAAAAAAAACTTTAAATAAAGCCAGTCAATATAAATGTAATGGTTTGTCATTAGTCTTTAATTTATTAAAATAAAATGTGATGGTTTTTAATGATTCACAAAACAATGCATTGAAAGTGTATTACGCTACAAAAACCTGAATTGTAATGGTTTACATCATGCGATTGTTGGGCCCTAATCTGGAGTCTTTGGTCACACTCCGTCTCTGACTTCCTGTTTGAAAAGGAAGAGCCACAATGACCAGATTACCATCGTTCCACTATTTCCCCCTTTAAAGTGTCTCAGATGTCATGTCCATCAAAAAGATAAACCGGGTGAGACGGTGAGGAACTCGGGTCAGTATTTAAGGAAACTGTCGATCCTTGTGAAACGAGAAGAAACACACACCACTAACTCCAAAAGTCCAAAGTCCAGACCGAGTTTCTGTTTGTCCGCTCCTGACTGTGACATCATTACACAACGTATCTACAGCTCGGCTCTGCCGCCCGCCGCTCTGCCCTCCTGCTTCCCCTCTCACTCACACGCTCCTCACGAGCGTAAAATGGGAATAAAGAAATGCCAGCGTCCTGTGATCTCACCTCAACTTCACAGCTTGTAGTGGCAGAAACGTCCAGCGTGATGAGAACTCACTACTACGTCTGGATTTCTTGTTCAATAAAAACCCACAATATTCTCTTCATGTCGAAGGAAGAATGGAAGGTGTTGTTAGAAAAGTAGAAAAATCGAAGAGGTACAGATGTTGTTTTGTAGTAAAAAAAAATAAAATAAAATCACTATAGCAGCACATTTTCATTTCCAGGCTTCCAGTGTGTCTTAATGGCGACCGTCTGGTTGTCAGGAGGTGAGATGCTCTCCAGTATGACCTTCTGGTTCTTAGGGTTTCACGTCACCTCTGCCAAGTGGAGCTGGACCGTGATGTCACTGAATTTTTTTCCCAGCACTTACCATGAGGGTTTACTGGCTAATGACACATTCTTGTGTAATGGCTGTGATGAACTTACCCTCTTTTCTCTACTTCTTTTTTTTTTTTTTTTTTTCCCCCCACAGCTACCTTGTCTGTTTTTATTTTATTTTTTTACATTGAAAAAAAAATCATTCACAGGACAACCACAGGACTGAGGCCAAGAGTAGACATTCAGAAACAGAAATTATTATTTAAAAAGATTGAACCTAACAGAGTCGACCTGGTCAACAAGCACATCTGTTGTGTTCCAATATTTTTGGTCACTTTGAAATGTGTAGAGGTACATCTTCAGGAAATTGAATTCTGATCTGTCATTTTATATTTGTTTGGATCTCAACCCTAAATGTATTTGGTGTGTGTGTGTATGTATATTTTTTAAAAAGTTGTAAGTGAAACAAGCTTGAGAAAAAACTATTACATCATATTTTGTCATCATATCTCATGATATGTAGGGGAAGTAGGGAAAGGTTAAAAAAAAAAAAGTCCCCCCAAAATGTCTACCCTAGGTGAACTCTCAGACAGGATCATATAAACACAATATTTCATAACACTTAACACATCATATCTCCCGATCCATGCTTCATTTTTATTATAAATATACAGTACATACACATTTATATTTCTATCAGATAAAAAGAAACACATTTGCTAAATTCAGTTTCGTGCCATTTTATGTTTTAGCGTCTGTTACTTTTTATTTATTTATTTATTTTTTAATTAAAATCTTTCAACGGTTTTAACTGTCGTTAAGATGAAACTCGGCCGATTTAGATTTCACATGAAAAGACATAAACCTGAAAAAGTGTATTATTCTAAAATGCTAAATTAAGATATATTGCAACATGAATTTGACGTGGTTACGGACACTACAGACTTTTTGTGCTTATATATAAACACGTTTTTTTTAGATATGTTAATATATGGTTATAGTGTGGGACATATATTTGGGTAATATGTTTGTGTGGCTGGAACAGATTATCCGCATTTACATTATTATTTTATTTGTGGGAAAAGGGTGTTAGAGGTTCCGCTGTATATAAAACACGAGGTCATCTTGCTGTTCCAGTATTATTAATAGTGGCCCATGTGCATCTTATCTGGAAAAGGAAACCAGTATAGAGATGAAGGAGAGCTGAGGCTTTTCCCACTATAACTGGATCCGTTTTTATCTGGAAGTCGTGTTTTTTTTTTTTTTTTTTTTTTTTCTTCCTTTGCTACTTCCCTTTTTTTTTCATTAAATATTTTTATTAAATACTGTAAGTTTTATTTGTTTGCTGGCAAATGTTCACTTTTTTACCGGTTAAATAAAGTAATAAGTAATAATCTGTTGATGATAAATGGTGTTCGTGGAACTGTTGTATAAAAGCCATATCACACTCGAGGTCGTGCTGTTGTACTGAATATCAGCACGGCTGTGATGCGGTGGTAGGCATGAGGATTAGTTGTAGTTAGTTTGTTGGGGAACTATGTAGTTGTGTGTTTAAGCGTTATGTTTTTTCACTTGTTGCTTTGGCTGGTTATTAGTGCTGATGTAGTCTGTGTTGATAAACGATGGAAGAGGAAATGCTTAAACGCATCAATATCAGCCCTGCTGCTGTCAGCGCTGCTGCTGCTGCTCATTTGTTAAATAAAAATAGCAATATGTCATTTCCACATTTTCCTCCAAGATAGTCTGAGATTTTATCCATTTATTTATTTGTTTTTTGAATTTTTTTTAATACCATCTCGCCTCGCTGACTCAGGAGCGTTCCCGTTCCCAGAGCGGTTATGAATGGCTTCCGGGATTTTATTCGGCGCCAGGGCAGCGAAAGGTCCTCCGACGTGGACGGCGACTAAAATAAACGGCACCCGCTGCCAAAAGCCACAAATCCTTTCATTCCTGAGCGCTACCCAACAGCTAAAATAAATCCTGAACGGCTTCCGCGTTTCCTGGTCCTTCGGCGGCGGAGGGTCGTCCATGTGGGTTTTGGCCGAATCGGACGACTCGAATGACTTGAACGTCCAATCACCTCCTCCTCCTCCTCCGTCACCCCCGCTTCACTCAGGAGGAATGCAGGCACGTCTTTCTCATGCTAATCCGTCTCCTGAAGTTACACCGCGATGCCATGCTTCAGGAAAAACACTTTAAAAATGGTGAAATGTTCACACGCGTCTCCTTTTGCCCTGCCGGTGTCCAGGTTTAATTATTCCACCAGAGCGCTGGAGTTTCCTCTACGAGGCCACACGTTGTGTCGTTGCGCAGTCTGGCCTAAATTTACACGAAAGATGAGGCGGAGAAATGGGTTCAGTGAGGCATCACAAGTGTTTCATGTGATCATCACCAAGCTGATTCCAAAATCCAATTTTAACATGTAGGAATTTAGATGTAGTTTATATTTGAGGTGGTAAAATGTTGCAGTTCAGCTTTAATCCTACAGGTGGCGTGATGTAAATTGGCAAGCAGCACAGTGGTTTATTTAAAATAAATAAATAAATAAATAAATTAAAATAAATAAAAAAAGGATATTGAATTGGAACATTTTGTAAAACCAAATAGGGCTGTAGCTTCCGAATAGTTTAGTAATCGAGTATTCTACCAAAAATATAATCAAGTAATCAGATAAAAATGTACTTTTGCTTAATTAAACATGTTTAAAACATGTTAAATTTTTCACGCGGAAAGATGGAAACGTAATCGCAGCACCGAAACCCGCGGTGAATCATGATGAACTGTACTTCCGGCCACCGCGTAGGTGAGATTAGGGTATTAAAGTCGCCGGAGATGAAGTGCATTACAGAGCCATACGTTCTTATTTTAAAGCCTTTTCTGGGATGCAAAAAAAAAAGGTATTTCAAATGACTTTCAAAAAATTAAGGCACATTACAATAAATAATTATACAAAAACACTACGTTGTGCAACTAAACTTTCAGAACTAAATGGCATAACATATACTGTAAGCCTTTACTGACGATTTCTGTCGTTTTCTCTTTTCCTCTGGTCTTTTCATCTCTCGGTTCGCTAATAATTCTATCGCACCAGAGCGTCAAATCAATATACAGCTGACTGTTTGCGTCTCCTTCTGCTTTGTGGGTGACGTAAGCGCTGCTTCTTCGTTGGTGTTTACTGGCGGCTCGCATACGGAAGCGCACCTTGTCAAAAGCGCGCGGTCCATAAATAATTGCGCGAAAACATAACGCAAGCTTTTAAAATTAATTAAAAGATGCTTTGAGGCAGAAGATTTTGCCTCGATCATTTTTTGTAATCGAGTTACTCGAGGAATCGTTTCAGCCCTATGAAACGAATCTGCGCCAGAGTGTTGTGATATCGTATCGCTTGATTCTGGCGTTTCATGTCCACGTAGAAAATACGTTACAATCAGTAATGTTTTAATTGTTTAACTTAATTGTTTATTTAGGAATACTTTATTTGTAATAATTTATACACGTAACACCTCATACACTTCTATTATATTGGCGAATTTGTACATATTGTAAAAATTTTTTGCGCAAAGTTTTCTATATTTGTATCATTTTCATTTATTTCATATCCATAGTGAATTCTAAGGATTTTTTTTTTTTTTTACGTGATTGTACTGGTTTGGAATTTTTGGAATCATGGCTTGGAATTTTATTTATTTATTTATTTATTTATTTAAAGCTTCCTGACTCGCTTTAGATTCACTAACTAATTGAGTCGAGGGGAAAAGTTTCGCATCGTGATTCTTGTATAGCGCTTTTTGAAATTTATATACGTGTTTTTATTTGAGGTGATAATTATGTTGCAGTTCCTCTATAATCCTACAGGTGGTGTCCTCTAAACTATTCACACTTTGGCACACAAATTTTTTTTTTGAGAAAATCTTGGAAAATTGAAATAATCCTAAAATTGCGATACTTGGAGAATCGCGATACAAACTGAAATATCGTGATATCGTATCTGGTGACCCTGACGTGGTCGCTATGGTAACGCTGCTCTGACAAATCTTCTAGTCAGCAATTAAATTTACATTTACATTTACATTTAGGCATTTGGCAGACGCTCTTATCCAGAGCGACTTACATTTTTATCTTATTACACATCTGAGCAGTTGAGGGTTAAGGGCCTTGCTCAAGGGCCCAACAGTGGCAACTTGGCGGTTGTGGGGTTTGAACCTGGGATCTTCTGAACCGTAGTCCAATGCCTTAACCACTGAGCTACACCTGGCCTAAATTCATGCAGGTGTGTGTGTATAGGCGTAGAGATCGTTAGGTTTAGGGTTTGCAGCGGGACACAGAGACCTCGTTAAATTTGTGTGTTTATTTCTCTGAATTAAAAGTGTATTAAAGAACTGTGGGACATTTTTCGACTGTGACTGAGTCGTCGATCCCGCGATCAGAGAGTAATGTATCCTGACGGCGCTCGGGTGGCCGTCCGCGTAACAAACCCATTTACACGCTCGATTAGCTCAGAGCTGTCCGCTACAAGCGCTAAACGATACGGCCCGGCGTGACGGACAAAAACATTTACACACGCGCCGTTCATAGAGTGCTGCGCTGGACATTCTTTCTCTCTCTCTGTGTGTGTGTGTGTGTGTGTGTGTGTGTGTGTGTGTGTGTGTGTCAGTCACAGGAGGTCTGACCTGCTAGAAATGTGCACAGGATACAAAGTCGCACAATAGACAGGAAATAAAGGGGGGTGTTGTGGCGGTGGTGGCGTTTGAGAGATCAAGTAACAGAAACCGAAGCGCTCGTCTTTTTTCTTTTTCTTTTTTTCCCCCTTTCTTTGCCTGTGACGCGTGAGAAGCTCGCTGAAACTGTCTCGCTCGGAGCCGCATACAGGACGCCGGGTCGCCTGGGTCACTTAGACGTGGAAGTTAGAGTTGGAAAAAAATCTCGCGCGCACGTTCCCGGAGCCGGAGTGGAGCTCGCCGCGCTTCCTGGTTAAGGCAGCGTAACGGTTAATCAGCACATCCCTCTCGCATTCCTCTCGTCTGTCTTAGTCATCCCGTCGCCATGGTTACCAGACAGAGCAGCGAATTTCTCTTTGGAGGCGAAGCATCGCTTCAGCGCGGCCACAAAACGGACACCAAGACGACCAGCTACGAAAGACGAGACAAGTCTGTTTTTATCGATTTACATGAAATTTCTTTTAGGAAGATTTTCATTTAATCTGTGTTGTGATGCACAATGATATTATAAGTCGACGCCCCCGCACACAATAAAGGCTTAAAGGCCTTCCACAGGTAGAGGATGAGGTTTAAACCCCATGACCTTCTGGTCAACACTTTAACCACTGAACAGGGTTTGTCTCTTCAGATTTGGTGAGAAGTCGTTTGCTTTGGACGGATCTACAGTCTCGGAGCTAAATGTTTTCCAGCGTCTTCAGGACCGAGATATCTGTGCGTTTCCTGTTTCTCATTCGCAGCAGGACGAAAGCTCGATAGGAGAAGCAGTCAGTCGTCGTCGTTCCTTCCTCAGAGAGCAGCGTTCCCATGCCAGCGCCGAAACCCAAACCGACGGCTTTCATTTTAGACAAAAGGAAGAGTCAGTGAGTCAGTCCTGGAGGAGTCTGAGAACGTCCCCGGTCCCTCGTCATGCATATTAAAGCTGCTGGAGTCTCCCTCTCTCTCTCTCTCTCTCTCTCTCTCTCTCTCTCTCTCTCTCTCTCTCTCTCCCCCTCTTTTGTATTGTCTGAACCGTGATGAAAAGTGGCAATACTATTGCGTACCATGATTTAAAAAAAAAAAAAAAAGTTTTCCCTTCCTGAACTCATGAGTTTTGTGTATTTCTAATCAGAACTGATTCTCTCTCTCTCTCTCTCTCTCTCTCTCTCTCTCTCGCTCTACTTTCGGAAATATCAGATCCAGTTCCCTTTGCATTTTTTTTTCCTTCCTCTCTCTCACATCAAACACATCATTAGGCTTTTGTTCGTCGTACTCGCCATGCCAGGGATTTGAGCGAAGCCGCCCTCAGATCTGCATTTTTTTTCCTTTTTTTAAACAATAGGATTTGTGCTAAATGAGGGGAAAAAACGAGTAGACGACCTTTTATTAAAATAAACCCATGCAGCCGGAGTATCACTCGGGGTTCAGCGGCGTGACGCCCGCGCTTCGACTCGCCGCTGACTGCAGGTAGCGCGGACTGAGGGGTAGCGAGTGGGGAGGTGGGATCGAGGCCAGGTGAGTGAGTGATGGCGCAGGATTATTGAAACATCTGGAGAAGGAGGCGGGGAATGGGCGTGGACGGGGAAGTACCGAGTGATTTGTAAAACAATGGGGTTACTGGTGTAGCTGTAGTGTAAGGGGGTGGTATCCCCACTGTACACCCAGCACATCCAGGATCCACCCCAAACCCACCCAGGACTTTCCCCCAGCCCCCCTTTTTGGATTTTTGTTTGTCTGTAAACAGTTTACAAACTCCTACTTAAGACTACACTACATTTTTAAAAAAAAAATGTCACCTCAAGATCAATAAATGGGCGTGTCTACATGTTTTATTTATTTATTTATTTATTTATTTATTTTTCCTGTATCATTCTGCAAACATGTTTGTGTTTTATAAATTAGCACATTTTATTAAGCGGCTCTGAGGTTTGGCTCACTTTAGTCCCTAGAGGACATTTGAGGAACTGCACTTTTTTGCACTTCCATATCAAACTCATTGATCAGAATCGGAGGCCACCTCTTGATTTGGAGCGATCCTGATGTTGACCCGAGCCCCGTAGTGCTCCATAACACTGATCCTACCACCACCATGCTTCACCACGGATATAGTGTAGTTGATGCACACGTTGTAGAAGCTCTCATATGGTGTAGCTGGGTTTGGGTGCTTTTTTTATGAAGGAGAGCTTCTTCTGTTTGGTCACACCCCTCCATAACCCAGACATCGGTCACGTTTAGGGCGTGAGCAATCCTTCGCCAGGAATCTCTAGAGCTTCCGTAATGTTGCTGTAGATCTCCTGCCATCCTTTCTGATGATGATGAGTCTTGTCCGATTACGCAGGGACGTCCTGTTCTTCATGATGTGCTTCTTTTGACAAACTGATGGCCTTCGCATCTAATGTTATCAGGGACTTACTTTGTAAACAGATGAAACCATGGAGTGACTTTAATGTAGATTAATGATCCTTGGATCTTTTGTGTGAAGAAAAATTAATTAAACACCCTGGCAAATTTTCTCCTTCCAGGTTTTCATAATGTGTTCTTATTAATAGTGTTAAATCTCCTTAGTTGTTTTCTTTGCTTGATGCAGCCCAATAGTTTGATCCATATGAAATAGTGACTTTTTTTATTTCCTCATTTATTTTTTGCCGGAGGCCAGGTTGTGTAGAATAGCTTTTGATCTTGTGATGAACGCGACCAAACCTGCATTAGTGTTGCGTCGAGGTCCGGTTTCATCCAACCAGCAGGTCATCCAGGGATTCGTTTGTATCTAATGACACGAACTCCATATTCAGACGAGGTACTGATGAGTTTTTGTACCATATTTATTACTGTATTTTATCTAAAAGAATAATACAAAATAATAATCAGTGTTGAATTTTGAGACGTCGTGTTTCAGTCGACGCAGTGACAGGAGCGTCTCGACGCTCGGACGTCCGATCCCATCCCCACCGTTCCGAAACTTCTGCACCGCTGTGGAATTTTCTAATCAGAGAAATAGCAAGATAAAGAGAGAGAGAGCTGGACGGCCGCGGTCGTGATAAGGACGGCCGAGTTTAGCCGCTAATCTGTCCGCGCTGTGTTTCAGGAAGCAGGAGGACGAGCTGAGATGTGGAGCGCGCGGCCTCGGCTTAAACACTCAGCGCTAATCAGTAGCCCCGGTGCGGAGTTAATGTCCGGGGTATTTATAAAATAAATAAATAAAAAACCTGAGATGAAACCTGCGGTGTGCTTAAAAATATCGGCACCCTTTGTAACCATCCGTGAGGTAACTTGAAGTATGAAACATGAAGTAACTTCATGTCACACAGCGAAAAATAACCTAAGTTTCTATTCAGAGGTAAAACAAGTAGCTCATCCAGAAACCCGTGTGCCACAATTATTGACACCCCTGATAATTATCAGCACTGTAGGCATTTTTCCCAGTTTATAATGTACATTTATTATTATTATTTTTTTATCCCTTATCCATGACTTCCTCCTGATTAACTGGGATGTAAATATGAGGTGCCACAGGGGCCGAAGATAGAAAGAACACACAGACTCGATAAAAGGAGAAGCGTGTTGACCTTGAGTCATAATAAGTCATAATAATAATAATTCATTGTCATCTGATTGATATAATGTGTGGACATAATTTAAAAAAAATAGTCAGTGTGTGAAGTCAAAGTGTATTAATTAATACTCGTTGGGGTTTGGATGCACCTCCTGTCAGTCATTTTATAGACCTTTAAGGCTCAAGGGGTGGAGCTTCTTAAACATGGGCGGGAAAAAGTATTTTAAAGTTAATCAGTCGTGATAGAGTAAGGATACGACATTTTACCGAATTCAGTAGTGAAAGGCGGCCATGTCAGTCAAAAACGTCGAGGCGTGACGTTAAAACGGAAACACGACCGGATTTCATTAGAGTTTTGTGGTTGATCGTTTTCTTATGAGAATAGTTACCTGTCGCGATGAGCTCTCGCGTTAATAACGTCTATTAATACATAAAGTACGAACTGAAACCTTCAACTGTCTGATAGTAGTACGCTTGTTCCACAAACGCTATGTTTTGTAGCTACGTTCAACATTTGTGTTCTTCTTTTGTGGTGTATTTTTTACTTGTTGGTTGCTACGTTCGAGGTTTGCTCTGTTTGTAACTACGTTTGCTGAAAGTTCTTAGATCTTTTGTCCGTTTCTAGCTACATTTATGTACTTTTTGTCCGTCTGTAGTGGTGTTTGAGGTTCACTGTGTATTTGTAGCTACGCTTGATTTAATTTTGTCTGTTTGTGGCTATGTTTGAACAGTTGTTTTCATTTGTAGCCACGTTCAACATCCGCTTTGTTTGCAGCTGCGTTCAACATTTGTTCTTTTTTGCGGCTATCTTTTGTTTGGTTGTGACTGTGTTAAAAGAATTTTCCCCCCTGTTAGTAGCCATGTTTGATGAACATTTTGTCTACAGATATTAGGGCTGCAACTAACGATTATTTTGATAATCGATTAGTTGGGCGATTAGTTTTTCGATTACTCGGATAAAACGAAACGCTTTGATTTGATGTTTTGCTTAACTATATATAACCATAAATCAGGGTTTTATTTATGTATAAAAGTAAACTTTCAAAAATGCAAAAGCCACATACTGTATAGAGATTAAGGATCTTTAATTTTGACATTTAAACCTTATTTTATGTAAATCAACATTTTTGTTTTAAAAAAAAAATTGCTAACTTCAGTTATTAAGAATGACCTCAATTTTAAATTCTCTTAAATTAATTCAACTTAAGAAGAATAATAGACTTCTAGACTTTGGTTTATACATTATTTCAATCCTCTCGTGTATTTTATACTTGTTTGTTGTCTCAATAATAATAATAAAAAAAGAATATATATATATATATATATATATATATATATAATTAGACCATTTTGCTACACTAGACATTAATCTTATTGTTTTAAACATTCTCGTAATACGGCGACGTAGGGAGAGAAAAAAACCCGGCTACTGGGTTCACTCTCTTTATTTTGCCCTTTTTCCGCATTTCTCCGTGTATAGCGTGTAGAATCATGGGATATATCCAGTCCTCCGAAGCATAAAATGAACGCGAAGAAAACGAACTAGAAGTGTTTTCCTTGTGTTCGTTGGGATTTGAACGGCAAGTGTAGATCATTACAGTGAATAATCTCTCTGAGCTTGTTGTAATTAATGATCTTGATGCGTTGCACTTTAGGTGTGTTGTGCTCTTTAAGAAAGGGGCCCTCCCCGCCCCCGCCCCTCCCTGTTTTTTCACTCACTCATGCTCGAGTTGTTGGTCATGTTGGTGGCTTGACGTTAACAATAAATACGTCACGTTCATGCTCTCTATATCGTGATGGTCATTTTATTGAACATGCAACACCAAGAAAAAGCTGCATGCAACGTTTTTTTCTTTTTACCCCGTATAACCGCGCAGCCGGACAAACGCACGTCACCAAAGCCCGTGTGGACAGACTCACTGACTCCATTTTTTTTTTTAGTCATGGCCAATTCCTCCCCGTCGCTAGGGGCTCCCACATGTGTAGAAAACCCTCGGCGCTTCATCCGCGCTCACCGGACACTACGAACGGCAGAAAACCGCTCGATTTTAACGCCCGATAAGAGGTGTTTAATGTAAACTGCTCCCATACCTTGGAGGACTTGGGGCGCGCGCTTTTTCCTGCAAACGCTTCTGTAACCTCCATTGCGCGAGCGACTGTGTATCTGTGTGTATTTGTGCATCTTGTTGTCGCGCGCCTCAGTAACGTGAGCAGCCCAACTAATCGATAACGGCATTCGTTGACAACGAATTTCATTATCGATAATTATCGATTTTATCGATTAGTTGCTGCAGCCCTAACAGATAGGTTTGATCTACACTTTCATAGTTTCTAGCTATGCTTGCGCATCTGCACGTGCTTTATATCACACAAGCCCTCCAGCATCCGCACTCGACAGGGTAGAAGGATATTTGTGGAAGAGACGAGAATCGGTCATTGCCTGCGTGTTTAAACCGCAGTATAAACCGGTTATGTTTGTTTTGCATGATATTTCTCTGTTGGTCACATCACATGTCTATGAAACCTGTAGACCACAAGGGGGTGTAGTTACAGTTCTACGGCTTAAATAAACTTAACCTGAGGTAAAATGTCAGAGTCTACCTCAAACATATCTACAGTCAACCACCTAAAAAAAAATCATTAGCCCGTTTAATGATTATATTATTAACATAAAGAGTTTGTAGCTATGCTTGCAGTATGTTTGTTGGTTCCTCATTTATAAAACGATCATATTAATCTGTGTTATCGCGCTAGGTTAGCTAACGAGCTCGTCGTACATTAACGCGTTAGCAGTCAGGGTTTTTCATTTCCACATGGGCCGGGCAGCTTCGACTTTCCCAGCGGCCTCGCTAATGAATTTATCACCAGAGAACTTCCTCTCGACACTTCCTCCCTCATCCCCGACGCGCCGACCGACCCGTCCGAGGGCTTCGATCTCATCAGCAGCTCTGTCTGTCTGCAGCGTTGTGTTCTATCAATGACTGCTTATTATACACACACACACACGCGCACGCGCACACACACATTGAGTATGCCTTTTTTTCTTTTTCTTTCGTGTGTTCTCTCTCACTCAGGAGCTGTGTGTCTTTGTGTGTGTGTGTGTGTGAGACAGCTGCTTGAGGAAATTCCTGACCGGTTTCACTTTGGCATGATGGGAATTTTTTGCTACGTGAGTAGCCAAGCTTTTAACACCCACACTCCCCCACTCGCGCACACTCACACACACACAATCTCACACACAAATGTATCCAACATCTCACAAAAGACACACACACACACAAACCCACCGCAGGTCACGAATCCAGACTGGGAAATCGATGCTCTGGCCATCTGTGTCATGAGATTCCTGATCCATCTGTTGAACATTTCGTTCTTACGGAGCGTCAGGAACACGAGACGGGTTTGGTTTATGTTCCTCGAAATATAATTACATACTTTATTTAATTATCATTGAAATAATAATAATAATAATAATGATGCAGGATCGCATCATCATCATCATGTTTTTGATCAGCTCTTTTTGAGGAGGTGTTGTTGTTATTACGGCGTCTGAACTTCCGCTCACCCTCGACTCTCCGCTCCTCCTTGTTCCTCTACACCTCCTCTGTGGACGGCGCGTCTGATTCTAATGCTAATCACAGTCGCTCTCTGTTCGCTCTCGGTTCATCCTCTCCTTTTTAAAGAGCCTTGTGCTGCTTAGTTTTTTATTCATTTATTATTTTTTGGCATTTTAATATGAGCTTCAGTTCTGTGTTTAACCCGTATACACACACACACACACACACACACACGAGTCTGAAATCCTTTCTTGAATCTAATGGAAAGAACATTTCAGGACAGGTGAAGTTAATCCAGTAATATTAATAATCATTGTTAAAAGCGCTATATAAATAAAACTGAAAAATTAAACACTTATCATTGTCTCAAAGCAGCTTCACAAAATGAAAGGGAAAAAAAAAAAAGAAAATATTGTTTAATGTTCAGCCAGACAACTTAAGGATAACCGGTTATTTTTTTTATTTTTTACTTTTCTCATGTAAAGATATTTAGCCGCTGTTGAAGTTGATAAGATATAAATAATTTTTGAACTCATCAGCTGGTCTACGTTCGCGAGTCCTCCTGTACATAAAGTCTACACAGAGCGAGAACGTTCCTCACGCCAAACACGTGTCTCATTGGAGCGTCGCTCAGATTCACACGTCAGCTGGTTTAGTTTTATTTCTAAACCAAATTAAAAAAAAAGTATAGAATTTTTAAAATATGTATTTATATATATATTTTTTATATGCATTTATTATTATAATTATTATTTATTTATTTACTTTTAACTGAAAATTACTGAAAATTCTATCCTTTAGGTTTATTTTATTGTCTAGCAATTTCATTATTTCTTTTTTTTTTTTTTTTAAACACTTTTTTTTCCATTGTAGTAAAATCTATTTAAAAGTAAAGTATTTTTAAATATCGTACTGTGTGTGGTTGTGTACGTGACATAAATTTCCCATTTTAATTCCCATAATGCATTGTAACTAAATGTTAATCTTTAAACTTTCTAACATTGTTTATACGGAGCTCCTACAAACGAGAGTGCAGTTATACTGAATATCAGCACTGCAAAGGTAATATCCAGGCCGTGCCAGTATTTAGTCTAAACGCGTGACTTGGAGTGTGATTTTTAAATTTTTTAAATTTATTTATTTATTTTTTTTAATTGTACAAGGTATTTTTATAGAAACAGGTCAGTAGTCCGGTAGTGGACATGGATTCCAAAAGAAGCTACGTTCACTTTACAGCACGTTGCGTTATAACTGTCCAGCTCGCTCAGTCTGATTTGTACGTCATTGTAAGAGGTGCTTCTTTCTTTTCATCTTTTTAAAAAATATATTTTTCACATTGATTAATTATCCTGATAAACACCGCAGGTTATATTTCAGTGTTGCCTGTATGTGCTAATGATGTCGGTTTTGTTTGTTTTGCGTAATATTTCTCTGTTGGTCTCATATCTAATATGTCGACCACCAGAGGTCGCATTTACAGTTCATCATTATAAATTATTTTAGTTTTATCTATTTACGCTTCATTAATTTGTATTCTGACTAATTTCTGATGCTACACCTGCTTAAGTTAACCTAAACTGAGGTGAGTTGACTATCGCGTAAGAAAAAAGAAGAAATTTGTTAAACACTTATTGTTAGATTCATGTTGTAAGAAGACTTGAGAGGGTGTGGGGGGGGTAAAAAAAAAAAAACCCTGTTTCTGATTATAACCTGTTGGTAGAAACACTGGGTTCGGTCCCGGTCCTGGTGGTTCTATATCCGCCGTCCCCCTGGGCGCGTCTGAGGGATTTCCCGCGGCTAGCCGCCACGACGCCTGCTTTCCCCCGTGCAACCTCGCAGAGCCGGCTGAATCCGATTCCGTTGTTTGCATGCCTAAGATTTACTCCCTCGAGTTCAAGGTTGAATCCCGAGCAGGAACAGATGAAGTTATTCCAGGACACGAGTCTGTCTTTTACGGAGACAGCAGGAGGACACGTCCATGTAGTGCAGTGTTAAGATGAAGACTATTTTAACTGCAGTGGATTATTACTGTTACACTAAACATTATAGTTAGAGTTCAGTGTGTGTGATGCTCCGGTTAAACACAGCAGGCTGAGATGTTTCGAATCCGTCATCATCATCATCATCATCATCGGTATCTCGTTCTCAGGTTTGTTGGCTTCTTGTGGAGTTTTCTGATAACTGTTTGATTAAGACCAGGCCCGCACGATTCCTGCACTAAAACTCACCATGTGGGGATAATTACTCCTTACTGGAGAGTGCAAAAGTTTACACACCCTTAGGAATTCTACAAAATACAAAACGATTTAGTTCATGATGGTTTTAATTAATAAACGTGACACAGTTGTTGTTATTATTATAGGAAATAAAAATAATAATGGGAAAAAATTAGATTGTTTTTTTTCTCCACAATTTTAGTTTATTATTTTTGTTAACAGTTTCCCACAGTAATATATTAATATTGTAATATTGAAATATACTCGTAATAACCTGAGGATTGTGTAGAGCGACGTATCCTTTTTTTCATCACAACGAGACTCATTTTAACCAACTATACAATTAAAAAATGTTAAGTAATAAATAGGTGGCAAAAGCAAAGAAACGGCACAGATTCACACGATCGCGTGTTTTTGTGGTGGTTTTTGTGACCTAATAATAATAATAATAATAATAATAATACACTTCAAATTTTTAGGGAGACGTTTGGTGATGTCATTCCCATATTCCAGCAGCAGTACAATTTACACTTATTGAAGTTAATAATCATTTTTGTTTCTATATGAAATATCAAAATTATTATTATAATTTTTTTTAAAGAAGTGTGAATGTTCGACCACCAGTACCCCATTCTTACACTCTTTACTGCGTCTCTGTAAACTCCATGTGTGGGGAACACTGGGTAATTATATTAATATTTAATTTATTACATTTTTGTAATATTTCATATTTGAGGAATCATATACCATCTTCTTTAAATCTGTATTATTATTATTATTATTATTATATATATTTTTTATATTTATTAATTCCTTTAGAAAAGTTGTCACACACAAACCTTTCCAAATTGTTTTTAATTGTTAAATGTCATAAATTATTTTTTTTGCTTGTTATATTTCATAACAAATAAAGGGGAGCATTTTTATTGATGATGATTTATTTTTGCTCGTCCCGTGGTGGCGGATGCGCCGCAGTGGCTGACCTGCGTTACTGGAACCTTTTTCTTTAAACCATGTTGTGATGAGGTGAGCCGTGTCGCCGCTCGGTTGTCGTTCTGTTATTTCATACTTTCGCAATTTGATTTTAAAAACGATGAAAAGGTCTAGACATTTTCTGCTCGATATGGATTAATCTAAGAGCCAATCACGCAGCAGAACAACACGACATCAACCAATCAGCTTGCGCGTGCCGTGCAGGTCAAAGTTTATTTCTTACCGCACTTTGCGAAGCACACACCAGGACAACAGAAAAAAATTTAGTGAAAGTGAATCTAACCTCGAGTTATTATCCAAAGATGTTGAAATTGTCGACAAAAAAGGCAGCACGAACTCGGTTATATGAACGCATTACCCACACGACACCACACTGAGAGCATGAACATTAAATTAAGTTTAGCTCGTTATTCGCCTTGTTACTAACGGGAGTGTTCACGCTGGCCAAAGCTGCGCAGTTTATCAATAAAACATTATTTTGGTGGTTTAAACCATTCTGGCCAAGCAAATATGAACTATACAACACCTAGCAGGTACCCAACTATATAGTAAAAGTGAAATTGTCCTGGTCCAGATTGATAGCTGCATAATTCATTCCATGTTTGTTGTCATTTCATGCTTAAGCCATTATGTCAGTTTATTGGGGCCGTGTGAAATAGCCTTCATTTAACTCTGAATTGTGGGATAAAGACAGCCCTAGTGTGTGTGGTCTAAATGTTTCTCATTATTGTTTAAAAATCTCAAAACATTGTAATTTATCATCACAAGATACTTTTTATCATCACAAACAAGTATTTTTTTTAAATAAAACTCTTTGCCTTGTAAAGATTCTGAGCATGTGCCTATAGTATCTTAATTTTTAAGTCCAAATCTGTCATCTGTTTTTGTTAATAAACTAAACTTTAAAATGTAATTTAATGAACCCTTTAATTTTTGTGGCTTCAGTCATTGTTGGGATTCTCAGCTTATATCGAGATATATATCGTTATCCTTCAATATGGACCAAAAATTATCGAGATTACTTTTTTTTTTCATATCGTCCAGCCCTACTCTCGCACTTGTTCTGTGGGCGGGGCTGAATGGGCGTGGCAATTCACACCCGGTTTGTCTTTTATCAACATGCGCACGTGAATATAGATCAGAAACCCAGAAAGCTCAAGTTTTAATTTAAAAAGATTGCCAAGTAATGGCTTTTTGGATTCAACTGAGGACGTGTGTGTGATTTTTATTAGACTATCCATCAAGATACATTTTTTTATTTTTTTATTTTAATATTCAACCTCCAGAGTGAGGTTTTGGCTTCTTCAGAACGCCGTCTCGTAGCTCGATACAGCAGTGTCTCATCTTTAATACGGGTTTTGAACCTTGGCACTTCTTTAAATTTCCTCCGAGCACTATGGGGGAATAAAAATTTTTCTTTTCCTTTTTTGTTTTGTTTTCCCCTGCCAGGCCGTGTTGAACTGTTCTGGCACGCGAGCTGCGCATATTTCTTGGTTTCGCATTCCTTTGCCACACTGATGTATTCCAGATGTGGTGCAACGTCATGATCCGTGATGGCATGTGACCTGCGCCGAGTCCGTCGCTCTTGTTGATAAACACCGGCGAGCGAGAGACGGCAGCGGGAATGCCACGCTAATGCGGTGCGCGCGGGGTCTGCCAGGGGACACGCGCCATGCTAGTCCCTGAAGAGCGAGACGTTGGCGCTGTTCCTTCATCATGCGTTCCATCCTCGTTCTCCATAGAGACAGAAGAGGGACCGTGGGGGAAATAAGTGGTGCAGCACGAACCCTGCTCCTTTTCTTTTTTTTTTCTTTTTTCTTTTTTCTGCACTGCCACAAATACCCATCAGCCATCTCTGCTCTCATGGAGGCATGATACGCGGATGATAAGCAGATCTGCGCGTCAGGAATGGAAACAGAAGTGCGATGTGAGATTGTGTGTGTGTGTGTGTGTGACAGCCAGACCTCAGGTGTGTTTACCGCTCAACGCAAAGCCATTTCTGGATGTAATGAGTCACAGCGATATCCGTCCTCCTACACCGACCTGCAGGGGCGCAACACGCGGCCGGTTCTCACACACACACACACATGATTTACTTCTGCTTTTCCGTGAGCATCAATATGGACGTATTTCAGACAAAGCAGACGACGTCCTATGCTGTTTTTAAAATTTTGTATTTTTATTTAGCGTTAAAGTCGAACATCCTAAATGATTTAAGCAGGAGGATGAAGTGAGGTGAGTGACCTGCCCCTGTCTCAGATCTGACCCGGTATCGTCCGTCTACCAAGCACTGAGGGGGAAAAACAAACATACTCACAAAAGTAATGGCGCTGTATGAAAGTATATGATGTAATCGTGTGTCCAGGTTACCTGAGGCACCGCAATGTCGTTATTTAACGATACTTTTTTTCTCTCAGAATTATCCACAGATCGTATTTCTCGTATCCTGTATGAGCCGTAACGAAACTTCAAAATGACCAAACAGGAGAAAATGCTGCCTTGTTTATAGCGTGACGATGATCTGTTCGCCTGGTGATGGAGGACGCTCCCGGTTCTTACCATCCTCGGAAAGAGAGACGTGAAGGACAAACTCCTAGAATTCTCCTAAAAAAAACTAACAAAAAAAAAAACCCCAGAGATCTCGCAAACCCCTGAGTTGAACCCCTGTACTTCCTGTTTTTAAAACTTTGCTTAAAAACTTTTCAACCAATCATAATGCAGAAGGCGGAGTTTCTGAACCTCGCACAAGTGTGTGAACTGAAGCTGAATGACTGTACAATTATTATAATAATAATGATAATTAATAAATAAATATTTTAAAGAATATTTTAAAAGAAATGTTATTTAAATCATTTAAGATTTTTTTTATGAAAGTTAAATTAATTTTAAAGAATGTAAAAAGCTATGATTAAAAAAACTTTTTTTATTGGAATTTATATAACTGTGTGTGTATACAAGTTTCTACTCCTCCCCCTCCCGCACCCCACTTTTATTATTAAAATTATTTTTAATTAAAAAAAAAATTCTTTTAAAATATTTAATAATTAAATTTGTATGATTTAAAAGAAAAAAAATCAACAAATTAAAATGTATTAAATCTTAAAATGTATTACATTTACTGATTTATTTTAATTATTTATAATTTTTTTATTTGCCACATAGTCATACATGCAGTGAAATGCTTAGACAACTGCTCATGACCTTAAAATAAAAGACTAAAGAATAGGGAATAAATATAAAAAAATGAAAATGGAAGGGAAATTTAACTAAGAAAAAATTTAATAAAATATAAAATTAAATAACATAACTGTACAGTACAAAATATACAATATAAGAGAAAATATATGAAAAATTATAGAAAAAATAAGAACAGCTGTGCAATGTACAGTAATGATGTATGGAATTTTATAGACATTTATGTGGGAATGAAGTTGAATATAAATGGAAACGTCAATATTTAAAGTGCTTGAAGTTTTTTGATTCATACATATTCACATTCCATACAAACGTAAATAATTCTTTTGATTGTGTAAAGCTGTTTTGAGACAATGTCAATTGTTAAAAGCGCTATACAAATAAAACTGAATTGAATTGAATTGAAGTGTCTTCTGCATCTGGGTAACAGGACGTCCAGGGGGTGTGCACATGTGCTTGAAAGTGACGTATTTAAAGTGACTCGTGATGAGGTAATTGGTAATTTAACTGCTGTCCACAAATGTGTAGTTGTGCAGTGGCCACTAGTGTAAGTGAATGTCTACTGTGTGTGTGTGTGTGTGTGTGTGTGTGTGTGTGTATGTGCAAAATGTATCAGTGCTGTGTGTTAACCTGGTTGAGAGACCGTATTGCCTGCGGCAAGAAGCTCCTCCTCAGCTTCTCCATGTTGGTCTTCAGGGAGCGGAATCGCTCTCCTGACCTTAACAGAGAGAACAGTCCACCATCTTCCTGGCCTTAGTCCAGCACCGCTTGGTGTAGATCGAGTGCAGGTCAGGGAGCTCGGTGCGGATGATGCGCTCAGCTGATCTCACCACCCTCTGTAGAGCTTGTCTGTCCTGCATGGTGCTGTTCCTGAACCAGGTTATTTTTCTTAGATGTTAGATGTTTCCCGTCAGTATGCTCTCTATGGTGCAGGAGTAAAAGTTCGTAAGCACCATCGCAAGGTAGAAGCAATTCTGTTTGGGGAACAGTTTGGATTCGAAGAAGCGGACGTGGATCAAAAACGTATATTAGGTGCAAGATTTGCTACGCGATCGTGTCGGCAACTCCGTATCTATCCAGCTCAGAAAGGCACAAAAAAATAACAGATGCAGTTGCGTACTTTTTAGCCAAAGACATGCGGCCTATTAGCACGGTTGAGAACGAAGGATTCAGGAAAATGATAAATACTCTGGACAAGCTTTATGCTTTGCCATCTCGACACCAATTCACGAGAGTTGCTCTGCCTGCTTTATTTGAAAAATTCCGTTCAGAAGTGGCTAATGAAGACTTCGCCACCACAACACTGGAAATGTAGAATGTTGTAAAATGTTTAATTTTTCAGTTTAAGGCACATACGTGAGCAAATTTATTTTGGACTAATTTATTTATAATTTTATTTAATATTCACATTTTATTTATTACTTGTTTTCAAAAGATTGTGGAAGTGCACTACATTGTTGATCTTGTTTGCCTTTATCCGTTTTATGTCTTAATCTGTTTTAAGGAGAATTCACTGTTCTGTTCAATAAATGCAACATATTTCCAAAGTCAATGAGTAATCGTGTAAAATAATCGTGATTTCAATCATGACCAAAATAATTGTGATTATGATTTTTTCCATAATCGAGCATAATCGTTTGTTCTTCTGGCACCAGTTCTCCAGATTCCCAATTTCCTTCAGGTAGGCCGACTAGTTGTTGTCAGAGATCAGGCCCACCACGACGGTGTCATCAGCAAACTTAATGATGGTGGTGGAGCTGGTAGTGGCCACACAATCATATGTGTACAAAGAGTACAGCAGGGGGCTCAGAACACAACCCTGGGGGGCTCCAGTGCTTTTTACTTGTACATGTTAAGTGTGAACAGGGATACGAGTAATGTTTAGTAGTGTATCTTTATACTGTCTCATGAGGCTCGTACCGTGGACACTGCATGATGGCTGCATCGCTTCATGCTCTTCCCTTCTCACCCTGACACGCCCATCGCTCTGGAATAGACTCATCAGTCTGGACTCATCAGATGAGTCACATGATTTTCTTCCATTGTTCTCCCAAGTCCAGTCTTTATGATTTCCACTACAAACTCCGACTTTGGGGTGTAGGGGAAGCATCATCCAGTGTGTGTGTGAGCAGAGAGTCTTAGCTGTTTGATCGTTGTTGTTGTTTATGAAAAGACTGAGTCTTGGACTGACACCAAGGTTTTTTTTTTTTTCCCCCTCCTTCCTTTTCTTGCGCTCGTCTGAAAGCCTAGAATTACACGCCGTGGTGTTTGACAGGCTTTTCTGTTAATTGTACCACTGAGTGCTTTTCTCCCTCTCTCTCTCTCTCTCTCTCTCTCTCTCTCTCTCTCTCTCTCTCCTCATTCTGTTCTTCTCCCACACTCGATTTTTCTCAGCTATTTTTGGTCCTTTCCTCCCACCGTCCCCCTCACCGTGTTGCTATGGGCACTTGTCGGAGACGGGAGATATCGCCGCTATGCCGAGGCGCTCGCTCCGGATCGTGATAGCTGATACTGCACATACGCGCATTATCTCTGTAGAAAACAATTTATATAACATCAATATAAACCTGTCGTCCTTTCGTAGCCGCGGTAATAGACGGTGAACACTTTCTGACCGATCAGAATCCGCAATTCTTCATGCAGCAACCTGATTTGTTTTTGTGTAAAAGCTGATCGAAGTTAGCGTGACAGCGTCACACTCGTAACTTATCTTCTACACATCCTGAGGACCGAGAGAGAGAGAGGACACGACCCAATTGATCTCTTTTAGAGATGTAAACATGACGATCAGAGACCACCAGAGCCGTCCTGAAGAGTCGAGGCTTTCTCTAGCAAACGCAGCGTTAATGCTGGATTATGTTCTAGATCACGATTCTCTTAGCCCACACACACACACACACACCACAAAGCTGAGTGTTTAAGTCTGTAACAGAGGAGACAGAATGCGAGGCTGGGGAATATTCACACTTGGCACGAACCCCAGGAACACGAGCTCCACACTTTGTCTCTGCTTATTGCATCACGCTTCATCAAGCGAGCCACATGCAGAAGAGTCTCTGCCTCACGGTTCGAATTAGAACTACAAACATGCTGCTGCACATTTATTATTCTGTATTTTTTTTTAAAACACCAAATATTTCTGGGTTGTTCATCAGCTCACCTTGTCCATGTTAGTTAACAGTGAAATTGATGACACAACCCCTTCATCCTAATGAGGTGTGAACTACAGCGCCGCCGCCGCGGACCCTGCCCCCGCCGCTGCCGCGGACCCCGCCGCCGCCGCGGACCCCGCCCCCGCCGCCGCTCCGGTCTACTTAAACTGAGAGTCTTGTGCTTGTTGAAGCAGGATTATTAATATTAACGAGTAGGCGCTGAAATATATTTTTGTACGTCCTGTACCTACAGCAGCAGCAGCCATGTTTTCTCCCTCCATCACTCATGATGTTCTACTTTTGTTAATGTTTCATCTGGAGTCGTGGAAACGGTCCATGTGTTTTTTTTTATTTTTATTTATTTATTTATTTATTTTTTTATTATTATTTTATTTATTTATTTATTTTTTGCCTCTCAGTTCCTGAACAATACAGCTTAGCCATAAAAAAGAAACACATCCGCAACTGCAGCGATTCTAAACGTCCCAGGGGACGAAAACCAAAAGACAAACCGCTTTAAAAACTTTTTATTGGTGTAATAATAAACTCTTAACTATGAAACACAAAATGAATCAGAATTTGTTCATTTAAACTTTTTTTTTTTAATGCGCATATTTATTTGAAAGTCTTTATTTTTTTTTGCAAATTCAGCCATCCGTCTGTCTTGAAGTCAGTAGTGAGGGGTCACACGCTCTGCAGGGAAACACGTTTTCACACGGTGAAACAAACAAAGATTCAAGCAACACAGACTGATTTAAAAAAAAAATAAATAAAAAATAAAAAATAAGACAAATCGCTTTAAAAATTTTTTTATTAGTGTAATAAAACAAAAAAAAAAAAAACCTTAACTATAAAACAAAATCAGAATGTGCATTTTTTTTTTTTTTATTATTATTTTAATTTTTTTATAAAAATAAATAAATAAATAAGGAAGTCCTGATAGTTCTGAGATGTTCTGTTGAACCGAGGTTATAATTGATTTTATAACGTGTACAGCGGACCCTCGCCATACTGACCTGAGTAATTAGTTTGTAACGCGAAGCGCATTTTCCCATAGAAACCAGCGCAAGTGTGTGTAATCCGTACCAGCCCCCCAGAAATATTACATCATCCAAAATATTTAGAAAAGACACATTTAATGAAGTAAAATACAAAATAAAAGGATGTTAAACCTCTCTTAACCTTTAATTATGATTGCGATTTTTATTTAATAAATTTTTCTTGCCATGTGGGAACAGTACCATTAAAACTATAATAAGTTCCAGACAATCAGATCGTTATTTCTTGTTTTTTAATTTCCATTTTACTTTTCATTTTCATTTTTTTTTCATTGATTTCCCCATGTTCCTTGGTTGACGGTCTTTAGACTCATCGTGCTTTTATCCTCAATTAATCTCGCACTAAAACTCTCCGCTCATGTAAACGCGTTTTGATCGGCGGAGACGTGCGACGTCTTTCCAAAATCCTGTCACAGTTTGGGTTTGTAAGTTTGAAAGTTCACTGTATGGGAATGATGTCACACAGATGTAGAGCTCATAAATTATTATTATTATTAATTCATTTCTTTTTCTTCACAGAAGAAAGTCTAAAACTATCATAACAGGTTTTGTTATGAATGTGATATTAATGTAAAAATGTTTCTCGGTCATGTTTGTATAGTTGATTAATATTGAAGTAAAATTCAGTTGATCATTTTGTGGGTCGTGCTGAATAAACAAACAAACAAAAAATGTCCCCCTGTACTGGACAGTCCTGATCTCTACATCTGTTTATTAAAAAATACTAATGCTTAAAAACACTGGATGCTCTGGTATTGTTGAGGGCTCCGTGTAATAAACATGTTTTTGTATTAAAACTGTGTACAGATTAACTAGACGTTTTAAATCCTACACGTAATGTTTCGTGTCCATTAAAGCGTGAGGACCAGCGCGGGAGCGTCTTCATTCAGACCGAGAAACTAAACGGTGCGAAACCTTTATAGACGGAGCCGTCTCGCACATTCGGGACACATCGCACGCTTCGCTCCTCCAGCTGTCCTCCTGCTAATGTCCGTCTTGTTTACAGCCGTAATAACAGCCAGGCTCTAAATCCTCACGCAGTAGCAGCAGCGGTGTGTCTCAGAGTGTGAGAACGGTACAGTGTGTCCTCCGAGGGGAGGGAGACATCAGAGGGTGAGACTGAGGGAGGGAGACATCCGGAGGGTGAGACGGACCGAAGGACAGAGAAAAGGAGAGAATGAGAAGGGGATCAAGAGAGTCCTTCTATTCTTTAGTGTCTCAGTCTAAGAGCGGCAGAGCGGGACAGAGACCGACATACTGTATAAACAGAGACTGAAATGTACAGAGGGAGACGCAGTACATAAAGACAGATGGAGATGGAGAGGGACACAGAGGCACAGAAAGTGACACACGTGAAGAGAGACACACTGGGCGAGAGAGAGACCGAGCAAGAGCAGTTTGAGACAAAGAGAGACACAGAGTGCAACCGTGGTAGTCTCTCCGTCTGTCCTTTCTTTTCTGAGACGAAGTTGACACTTATAAAGACGTCTGTGCGTCTCTGCTCATCTACAGATTTACGTTTTTTTTCCTCAGATCAGTTATTATTAATATTATTAAAAATTTTCAATCGTCTTTTATCTTTCAGTTTCGACGTGAAGACTTTGGGTTTCGAGTTCTCTCGGAATTTCGCCCACACTGATGTATTAGTGAGGGTTAATGAGCAAGAGCGCACACACACACACACACACACACACACACACACACACACACACACACACACACACACACACACACACACACACACACACCAGATTTGCACTTCATTACGATTTTCCTTCGCTCTCTGGGTTTATAACGAGCGCCTGGGTTCTCGCCGCGCCGCCTCTCACAGCTAGCACTCGGATCAATGCTGCCTGAGAGAGGGGAAGGAAGGGCGGATCCGTCCGACTCGGGGGCTGTGATTCGGCAACCGCGGATGACTAACGTCTAAATCCGCGCTCATCCTGTGCGAGAACACCTGCAGCGCGACCTCCAGGTCACCTCGCGAGAGCTTACGCGGCGGCTGCTCACTTCCAGGAACGGAAACTCCTATGACTTCACACTCCCTCTCTTAAACACGGAACATGTCGGGTTTGCACAAGTGTGTGTGTGCGCACCGTCTCTCACCCCCCCCCCCCCCCCCCACTCCTTCGCTTTCGGGAGACCCAGTGACAGGAACACGACCTCACGTTTACGTCATACACCGGTTACACAACGCCGGTGTTCTGAAACCTGCTGAGAAATGAAGTCACTCCCTCCACTCGTCTTTTTCGTCCTCAATCGAATTAAACTCCCAATCGGTTCGTCCTCCTGGGCCCCGTGTCCCGCTCTGCCGGAGGGAAATGAAGTCACACTGCAGTTATGTCACGTCACTCCGTTACACTCCTCCTCCATCTCTATTTTAGATTTTTTCTTATTTTTTTTTTTTCCTCCTATCTCCATCTCGATCATTAAGGTTAACCCGCTAGCATCGGCACGCCACGGCGGCGAGTGCTCCGCAGACGGTTGCTAGGCAACTAAGAAAACTGACATTTCGGAGCTTATCCTGAATGTGTCATGAGGGAGATTCTCATGGTGCATTCATGCCGCATTTCTTACTGTGTGTGTGTGTGTGTGTGTGTGTGTATGGGGAAGCACAGCACATTGAAAACACTACAGCAGTTTTAATAATTGATGATTTAAAATTAGAGCGATGCCAGCTCGTCAGTTTATCAGAATTTCTCAAAAGGCTCATTTTTTTCCCAGTTTTTCTGAAGAATTAATTTATGTATTAAAGCCTCGATTAAACTGCCTGATTTGGTTTATACGTCCAAGCGTGAGCGATAACTATAGCAGTGAGTTGAATCACTAACTAAATATTACCAAACTCAAGAGTTCAAGAGATTTCCTTCAGCTGTGGAGGATTTGTTAACGCCCCCTTCATGAAGATATCGTACAGGAAGAGATACCGAGCCAAGGTTCTGGATGTGTGGTAACGGTGGTGCCAGTTGGGCTCGAGACCTTCTAGGGACTCGGACGTTAATACGACTAGTAAAGGATGGTCAAGGAAAAGAAATGATCAATTTTGTTGCACGCAATCCTAAAGGGCGGGTACAAAATCTTTTTGAAACGTCAACTTTGAATCCAGTTGCCGCACGGTGCATAAGGGTTGCTTATGTTATACATATGGTACAGAAGTGTGTGTGTGTGTGTGTGTGTGTGTGTGTGTGTGTGTGTGTGTGTGTGTGTGTGCGCGCCCAAAGAAGCTACTTCTGAAGTTTATGCAACATGCAAGTGACAAGTCTCTCTTCCCTAAAAATTTCTATTTGCAAACTACAGCCGTTTTCAAGACATGACTTTATATGAGCCCCAAAGTGTTACTCTGCCTCACTTCAAACAATCATTTAAAATGCAAATTACTCATATTTCTTAATGAGCAATGATACTAAAATTTGTGTAAATGTCTAGAATCATATGATCTGTTAAAAAAAGTTGCTTACATAGTTTTTTGATAAAAATCTTAAAAAGCTTAAAAAAAATAATCTGTAGTGTCCGTAACCATGTCACATTCATGTTGTAATACCTCAACAATTTAGCATTTTAGTAATAATACACTTTTTCAGGTTCGTCTTTTCATGTGAAATCTAAATTGCCCGAGTTTCATCTGAATGGCAGTTAAGATCGTTGAAAGATTTGAATTAAAAAAAAAAAAAAAAAAGACACTACATAAACTTATCTGATAAAGATATAAATGTGTATTCATATTTACAGAAAAATGGAGCGGGAGATAAGAAGCGTTAAGTATTATGAAATTTTTTATACAGTATGATCCAATCTGAAAATTCACCTTTTCACCTAGGGGAGACACTTTTTTAGCAGTGACACCATGTTTTGGAGCTGCAGGAGTTGAAAGGCAGCGGTCGGTGATTTCAGAAAAATGTGATAATACACCTTGATGTCTCTCTTTACACTCAATCAATAACTTGAATTATATTACTCGCTCAGAGCGGAAACTCCATCTCCAAAATCAGTAAGCTGAATGGCGTGGGTCAAAAAAGTGGTGTCTCTTGAGAACATGGAAAGCTCCTCCATTTTTACTGACTGAGTTCTTGAGTTCTTGTGCGTCCCCAAAATCGGTCAATACGTTCATATGCAGAGTTAAGTCTAACGTTAGGTGATTGTAGGCCGTTTAATTGTCGTCCTGACCTTGTCCTGTCGTACAAACTCGGCACGAGAGTCGATTTATTGAGTGAAGTATCTCTGACTCCGTTACCACAGGTGGCGATACACAACGCTTTTAGCTCGTTAGTGTTGTATTACCAGTCTATTCCCTGTTGAAACAACACACCAAGGCAATAGACACGTGATGCTATCCCTAGTGTTTAGATAGTTTTCCGAAAGCCAGACGACGTCGCTGTTAATGGTTAGCAAGTTCTGTGTCTGATTGAAGTACACGTTTAACGAAAATCTCGGGTGTCCTGGAGTCTGACTTTGAGAACGTCACGTGTTAATACGGAGTGTGATTTTTAGAGGGTGAGGTTTGTGAACCGGTGAGAGTTTAACTTCCTTTAATTTAACTTCCTATTAAGCTCCTCCTGAACATTTTATCATCTATATATATTTTTTTATATATGCACGAGCAATAAGGATTTTGTCCCACTCTTTAGGCAGCCGTAAGATTAAACATAACGTTTCAGGAAGTACGAGTACGTTTAGTGCGTCATTGACCGGCTCCTGGCACTTGGTGAACTAGAGGTGTTCCTGCTGGGCTCGAGGCCATTAACGTTATTGATGAAGTGTAACAGTGAATTATACCCTGGCTCTAAGTGCATCGTTAATTATTATAGAAGAGTGATTAAAGAATAGTTAGCCCTTTTTCCTTCTAGGGTTTGTCTTCTTGGAGCTGCTCTGCTATGTAAGCTATTCGCAGCGTTATTGCAAGCGGTACAGTGTGCGTGCAGTAAAGCTTAAAGTATCCATTAATGTGGTCTGATGTGGTCTTCCTGCTGGTGATGCGATGTACATCTTTTTTTCTTTTTTCTCTTTTCTTTCTTTTATAGATTCCGCTCGCAGAACCGATGGAGAAGGATCACTGATCACTTTGCTGCCGTGTTGCCACGCGGCCTGATTCCCCTTAATAAAAGGACCACCGCTTCTTTTATTCTGCATCATTTCATGCCATCGTACTTGGCCCTGGCCTTATAGTTAAGTGGCAGCACGTGACCTCCAGAGATTCTGAGCGTTCTGCAAACATGCTCCAGTGCTGAACTCTTGACTGTTGACTTCACCATGACGAGCTTGAAGCGTTCACAGACCGAGCGCTCTGTAGGGGGCTCCGTGCCCGCCTCAGACGAGTTTTACACTCGACGCCTGCGTTTGCCCAACGGAGGGGCGCCTCCGCCACGTAGCGAGAGCACCCACCTGTCCGGAGGCACGCCCGGAGTGCCCAAAATGGGAGTCCGGGCACGGGTAGCAGACTGGCCCCCGAGGAAAGATGGTGGTGGTGGTGGTGGTGGCACCAGCGGAAGTGGTGGTAGCAGTGGGAGTGGTAGGAGCAGTGGAAGTGGAGGAGGAGGTGGAGGCAGTGGAGGAAGCGGAAGTGGTAGTGGTGGTAGCAGTGGTAGCGGCGGTGGTGGTGTGTGGCACATTACAGTGGAGACTGACTCACCGTCCACCACTTCTGGGAGCTCCCAGAGCAACCTCACTGCCAAGCTCGGTCACCTGATCAGTCCACAGGATTCGTCCATGCTGCGCAATATTCAGAACACGCTGAAGAACAAAATCCATAGCAAAGGCAAAGACAACCGCTTCTTGTCCCCAGACGGTTACTTGGGCTCACCACGCAAGGGCATGCGTCGCATCCGCCAGCGCAGCAACAGCGATATCACCATCAGCGAGCTGGACGGTGATGGCAACGAGGGCTGGTCGTTTTCCGGCTGGACACCGATGCACCGCGAGTACGGCAGCACCTCCTCCATCGACAAGCACGGCGTCTCTGGAGAGAGCTTCTTCGATATGCTTAAGGCCTACCAGACCGATGACCCTGACCAGCGTAGTCCCGCTCCCGAGAAACTAAGCGAACTGCTTACCGTGGCGCACAAGCAGACCGCTCTCGACCTGCCGGACGGGCCCCTAGGACCCCCACGAGGCAGTCCCGCGAGTCGCCTCAAGGAAAGAGAAAAGCACCTGAAACGCCGTTCCAAATCCGAAACCGGGGGCGAGTCCATATTCCGCAAGTTACGAAGCGTGAAGGCGGAAGGCGATTCCTCCCGAGCGGGTTCGGACGCAGAAGACGGGAAGTCTGAGGACGCGGGCCCTCCGCCAAAGCCCTGGGTCTGCCAGAAGGGTTTTGCCCATTACGATGTGCAGAGTGTTCTGTTTGACCTGAATGAAGCGGTCCAAAACCGACAGAGCGCCTCCAAGAGGAAGAACACCACCACCGGAGCCTCTGCCGCCGCCGCCGCTTCGGCCTCCACCTCCTCCTCTTTATCGTCCAATCAGAGCGGGGCCTACGGATCCCCCTGCGGCAGCCAAGAAGAACTCAACGCCAAAGACGGACCAGCGCTGGACCCTGGCGATGACAAGACTAACGATCTGGTCCTCAGCTGCCCCTGCTTCCGTAACGAGATAGGAGGCGAAGGCGAGAGGAACATCAGCCCTTCGAAGCAAAGCAGCGCCGGTGGTGGATCGGCAAATTCCTCCAGGGACGAGGACGGGTCACGCGAGGCGCCCAACACGCATTTCAGCAACGCGGGTGTGGCTGTGCTGGAAGCGCCCAAAGATGGGAAGAGCGTTCACCACGAGAGGGGGAAGAGCAACATCTTGGAACATGTCGACTTGGGTTCCTATTACTACCGAAAGTACTTCTATTTGAGAGGTGAGTCTGGGTTTTAGGTGTAATAGTTGCTAACTGCTATTCCCGCACAATAATGGCTCTAAAATGTTTTAAGGTAAATTCTAGCACGCAGGAGTCGATTGTACCAACTTGGCATAGGTTCAGTCCACTTTAGTCTTGGTGCAGTCTTACTAGTCAGACTTAACTACCTTAGTGAGGTATACTTTTGTAGATCCACCTCAAGCCCATGTTACAGCTAGGGTACTCGGTCCAGTGGGTGAATTTGGACGATAATTTCTGGCCCGTAAGGATTTAATGAGGGGCCCGAAACAAATCAGGCAACACTGCAGATTTTCTTGTTAGCATCTTTGAACTTTAAGAGACCAGAATATTGCTGGTCTTTTAAACGCATTTTGAAATTGCACAACGTACCTTTAAATGTGCAGTTTATATCATAAATTCTTGAGCAGCCGAACCCCCGTCGTCGGTATCAAGGAGCCGAACCATTTAGCGGCATCCTGTTGTTTTTTTTTTTTAATCGTTCTCATATAACGGCATCGATAGCACTGTGTAATCTTTTCCGTCTATGGGAGTTACACAAGCCTAAAATGAGCCTGCAGTTTGCTCTGATAAAAGGCCGTTACGTAACCATAGCGCAGTCATGTGAGCAGAATAGCAAGTCACTGTTTAAACTATGCATCAGTATGTCGGGTGTATCGATCGATTATAGCAGGCTAATAGGGGGAAAGTGAGCGGCGTCATCAAAACCCATACTTCTGTCCTGGAATCGATATCCGGAGTTGCTTACACACACACACACACAGAGAGACAGAAGGACATATTCCTGCACTGGTAAATCAATAGTAACTTGTGCTCAGAGTGAAATATTGCAGTGTTTGGTGAAATTGTAAAGGAATGCCATGGGATGATGCCATGCTTGGTTTTTACTTTTTTTTTTTTTCTCTTGCCATAGAGCACTGGAACTATTTGGGAGTGGACGAGACGCTCGGGCCGGTCGCCGTGAGTCTTCGGCGGGAAAAGCTGGACGATCATAAGGAGCACGGGCCGCAGTACAATTACAGGGTCATCTTTAGAACCAGTGAGGTGAGTAGTCACAAAACAGTTTTCCAAAAATAATTTTTTAATTCCTTCTCTTTTCCCCCATATGTTCATATCTCTATCATCTTTTGTGTCTCATCCAGCATATTTGAAACTTTTTCTATTCATACGATCAGCGTTTCGGGAAGATCTTTCACCACATGCGCAGCTTTTATCCATCTCCGTATCTCCATCAGTACTGATTCAGCATTGTCTTTGTGTATACAGTTTAATTTAAAATACAGAAGAGCAAACTCGGCATACAAATTATATTCGGTATGGAAGCAAGTTCTTAAGGCGTTCGTATGCCAGAAAATGCTTTGTATCCTGATGAACATTTTTTGTTTTTGTTGCTAAATTAAATTTTTAAGGCAAAAACTCGTAAGGAGGTTCGTATGCCAAGGTTCCGCTGTTAGAGTAAGTCCCCAACATGCGAACGTGTTCTCAGGAACGGAAGAGTTCGTAAGTCCAGTTTGTTCGTAAGTCCAACCAACATTGCCTCGGTACTAGGATACTAACGCAACTGGCTATACACAGTACATTACAATACTGTGTTCTTTAAAATCGCGCCGAAGGTTGAACGATTCATATTAAAAGAACAAGCGATGTCCGTCGTCTTTTCACCTCGCTCCATCCACTCAATTATTTCCACTTCTGTCTCTATCGTTATTCCTTAGCGCTTCTTAGCAGTACCAGCTTTATAGCCGCTTTTACACTTGCTTCCGGTGTTATGCGCTTAAAAATGTATCCCCCCACCCCCCTTATGCAACCGTCTTCTTCAAAGCAAAGTTGCTGCACCTTTTCATTCAAAGACTTTAGCGACGTGGCTAACGCGTAATAATGAGGCGTGGTTGTCTTTGCTGGGATCGCACATCCTGGAGCTCCGGCGCATTGAACAGGCGCAAACACGTTTGTAACTTGAATGTTCGTACGTAGGGTACTGTATTTTAGAAATGCTCCCATAGGCCTGCCAGGACAATAGGGGGCGATAGTATGTCTCAAACTGTTTAGCTGAGGGGTAGGGAAGGAGAAATGTAAAAAATTAATAAATAAAATTATCTCGAATAAACCCATGAATAATGGTCCTAAAGCAATAAATGGCGACAAAATGCCGATGTGTGTGTTGCTTGATCGTGTGCATCTACGGCTTAAACCACTAAACAAACTGTACTAAAAATGTGGATTATTTATATTTTTTGATTTCCTTCCCTCAGTATGAAACATTTTCGTTGACGCAAATGGCTATTTTTATATATGGACATGGGAACAAACCACACAGAGCAAAAACATACACTTTTTATTATTTATTCTTTCTTTCTTTATTTTTAAACACTACGGCTCCTCAGCTTACGTGTAGCCGCTTTTCAGCCGGCAGCAGCGATGATGATGAGAATTCAGCCCCGACGCCCACCTCCGGCTTATATAATGCTCTCAGAAGCGGCTGCCAAAGCTCCGCGCGCACGCTAGCGCCATAACTGGCCCACTGCCCCCATGATCACACCGAGATCTGGACAGATGATCTGGATCACGTCCTCGCAATCAAAACTAAAAAGAAGGAACAAGGCTCTATATATATATTTTTTTATATATATATATATATATATATATGCTACTTGTGATTCAGATGCTCTCTCTGATGAAGCTTAATAGCTTTGATCCTGACGTGACTCATGGCCCTGTGTGATGCCTTTTTTTTCTTTCTTTCTTTTTTCTGTACTGCTATTTCCAGACACATTTTCCAGCATTTTTATGTTACCGTGAGCATTTTAAACCTTCTAGCGTTAAGGATATAACGGCCTGCGAGTGTCTCTGCATCTGTTTATGATCATTAAGACAATACGGCTCACTGGTTGATTAGCTGAAGTTGTTCATTAGTCACGTCGTCATGCGCAAACGTGATCGGATCGTTCCTTTAGTTACCCCCCTGATGGTGCATTTTCTAGTGGAATATTACCCATAAATCCTAAACGTTTGTCACCATTAACGACACAAAGCAAGAAATGCTATATACAGGTACTTATTATTATTATTATTGTTGTTGTTATTATTTGGCTTTGGGTACCAGTCTTACTCATGTATGATGCGAGCTGAGCCAGGATACGTGGGCGGAGCTAGAAATGGCGACAGTCAGGATAAATAAAACAAAAATCATTAATCCACCTTTTTTTTTTTTTTTTTTTACATTTTTATCCCCCCAATTAAATTCATAATGTTCTAAAGGTTTAGATTTTTTTTTTTTTTTCAAATTCGTTCACACGTTTCCTAATTGTCATACATTATCTTTTTATATTTATATCCTTCCCTCCCACGAACCAAATGCAAATCTGCATGTGAATCTTGTTTTGGGTTCGGAAACACGTGGCCGCTCGTACATTTAACTAAAAGTATTGGCACCAACAGCGGTGTTTGATTGACTGATGGATATATATATATATATATATATATATATATATATATATATATATATATATATATATATATATATATATATATATATATATATATATAAATTTTTTTTTTTTTTTTTTTTTTTTTTTTTCCCCATCATAAAGGAAATTTCAATCATCCAGTAGCGAGTATAGTAACCCAAGTATGGGTTTCAATTGCATCCATTGAACAACAACAAAAAACTTAATAATAATATAGTACACGTGGGAGAAGACCCATGGTTAAAAATAAACAAAAATATAAATAAATGCTAAATAAAGACTATTGCCAAAAGTGAGCATATGAATGGTGCAGGATTGAGGTAATGAAGGATACAGGTGAATATGACCGTGAACAGCGAGTCTGGATTTAAAGGGGAGATGTTGGATGTAGAACCCTCAGTGAGTAGCAGCACAGGGATCATCGTCACCAATAATCCCGATCACATCCTCCTGGTATTGTGGAGGAATTTCTTTCCGGATCACTGAAAGTGAAAGTGTCCTCCTCCTTTATTTCTACAAAACTTTCCAGATTAAAGTAAACACACATTGGTCTGCGAGACAGAAACCCAGCAGCGTCCAAGATTGTTTATTTGAAGTTGTTGCCTGATCTGATCAGAGTTCATTTCGCACGGTACAACTACTGGGTACGTGCTGGTGTGTGCGAGGCGTCCTCTCTCTCTCGTCCTCTCTTCATTTCACAGAACCGAAGGACAAATATTTCAATCGATCGCTCGGGCTGAAAACAACACATCAGCGCCAGGGTTCAGTGCAGGTTGTGCGATTATTTTGGAAACCGATATAACAAAAGAGACGAGGGTTTCTCTCCTTAAAGAAAGCAGGTTGCCGAGGTGACGAGAAGACGTTAACTCGTTCCTCGAAACCTTCCCAGTCTGCCTTTGTTTACAGCCTCGACATTCTGGCAGCTGTCCAGTTCTTTCGGCCACATTATTAGCTTCACAATGCACATAGCCGACTTGTCAGTGGTGCGTAAACGACCTGATTAATGCACGTTTAACACTGTGGCGTTCACACCCAGACGCTCCCGTCACCCGACACGCTGCCCAGGCGCTGACGCTAAAACAATCATTACGCAACACGGTGCATAATGTGGACTTTTCATTCAAGTTAAATGTTTCTTCCGTAGTTCACCGGTTTTTGTAGACGCGCACTTGTACCCGGACACTGCAGAATTGTTCATGTATGAGAAATGTCAGTGTATGAGAGAGGGGTCTTTCATCCTCTCCTCAGCTACCAGGTCATACAGATCGATGGCATCGATCTCTACAAGTTTCTCCAAATACCTCCGCTGAGCACGGGCTTTTAACTTCTCCCTGTAGAGTCGTTTTTTTTTTTCCTTTAGCTTTCCTCTTCTGTCTCCTCACTAGAGAGAAAAAAAAACAACGTGTTGCAAATGTAACAAAAACAACAAGCAGCTCTCAACATGGCAACCTACCTACCAGTTTTGCACTAAAGGCGGCGGCGCCGACCTTCCCGAATTGTATCGTGGTCTGAAAGCGGGAGCCGTGATGAGACTTGTGCACTATTTCAGCCAACAAATTATAAACCTTCCACCTAAGGATCAGCATTTTCTGAGAAATTAACCCCTTTCTTAAACTTTTCTCTCTCATCACCTCCAGCTCACGACTCTGCGTGGCTCCATCCTGGAGGACGCCGTTCCCTCCACGTCTAAGCACGGCCTGGCTCGCGGTCTGCCCCTGAAGGAGGTCCTGGAGTACCTGGTCCCCGAACTAAACGCCCACTGCCTCCGCCTCGCGCTCAACACGCCGAAAGTCACGGAGCAGCTGATGAAGCTGGATGAGCAAGGGGTAACCTGCGCACACACGCACACACACTTCTCCCTAATTATCGTTAATGAGCACTCTGATACAGCGATGATGATGATGATGATGGAGCTGCTCTGCTCTCGTGCTCGTTTCTGTCTAGTTGAGTTTCCAGCTGAAGGTGGGGGTGATGTACTGTCTGGCCGGCCAGAGCAGCGAGGAGGAGATGTACAACAACGAGGCGGCCGGGCCTGCGCTCGAGGACTTCCTGCAGCTGCTCGGGGAACGGGTGCGGCTCAAAGGGTTCAGCAAGTACCGCGCTCAACTCGACACCAAGAGTGAGTCCGGCGACTATCGCGTCGTAGTGCCAGATTTTATTATTTTATGATATTTTCAGCTGAAATAAAACCCGGATCAGGCATTCCGAAAACGTCCTGGTTCAGCGCGTCTAGGTTTTAGTGTATAGGAGCTACAGCGGACCCTCGGCGTACGAATGTGATCCGTTTCCTGGCGCGGGTTTGTATCTCGAAATCTGGTTATCGTAAACCAATGTAAATGCGAATAATCCGTTCCAGCCGCGCAGAAATATCACCAAACATTCAGTTTTAATCAGATTTTGCATATGAAAACATTTAGAAAAGTATTATGTATTAATGACATAAAATACAAAACAAACAGATGTTAAACCTCGCTTAACCTTTAATTACTGTATGATTGATTTTTTTTTTTTTTCCCTCGCCATATGGAAACAGAATCATTAAAACTTTTTGATTTATATTTAAGCATTTGACAGACTTATCCAGAGTGACTTGGGTTTTTATCTCATTATACATATCTGAGCAGTTAACAGTTAAGAACCTTGCTCAAGGTGAGATTTGAACCTGGGACCTTCCGAATTGTAGTCCAATGCCTTAAACACTGACCCATTTACTTCTCCTAAATGCACTTAAGTACATATTTCATGTATCTTTGCTTTACTTTAATAGATTTATTAGTGGATGCTGTTTACTTTTACTCCACTACATTCTCAAAAAAAATAAATCTGTACTTTTACTTGACTACATTTCTGCAATGGCGACAAAGTGTTTGACATAAGACGAAGAAACACTGGCGCAAACGGTGAGGTGCGAGGGTTGAGGGTTCACCCTACTGAAAAACCCTACAGAGGGATAAAGTAAGCGCTGTACTTTACATACTTTACATACATACAAGTAAATTCGAGGATTTTTAATTTTTTTTACCCTTATTATTTTGTTTATTTTTTACTTTTGCTCAAGTGTACATGTGTACGCGCAACCGGCTTGATTGCTCGTACGGCAAAAAAAAAAAAACAGCTTCCAAAATCTAGGCTAAATTTCTGTTCGTAAACTCGATAATTCGTCTTGTATGCTGAGGGTCCACTGTACTGCCTGGTGCCATCAGGTGATGTCATACCAGGTGGGACATTTGAACATCATGTTCATCTTCACAAGAAAATGAAGGTGTCTATATATACACACACACACACACACACACACACACACACACACACACACACACACACACACACACACCTAAACTGAATTAATTGAACTTTTTAAGTCTTTTTTTATTTTTTACATAAAAACATTATGCACTTAATTACATAATGTAAATTAACATAAATATCATATGAAAATTGTGCTACATTCAGTTTCCTCCCTGCTCAGCTCCTGCTCTTCTCGCTGCCAAATCCCGCGTCCGCGTGTCGCTCTCACTAAAGCCGACGCTGGCTGTTCGGCTTAAAAAATCCGGGACGATCACATGCCGGTAAATCCTCCTGCCGATTATGAGATCATGTTCCCGTAAAGCTCTGGGATTGTAAGAATCCCGACACGCACTCGGTCAATGTCGCGCGGCGCCGCAGGGAGATAACGGCGAGGCTGTCTGATGGAACTAAACTTAAAAAAAAAAAAAAAAAACAGCCGTAATGCAGACGCTTATACCGCTCATATAGTCCCGCTTATTTATTTACTCATTTACACCTAATTATGCTTTAAACGAGCTAATGATGTTTATCATGAAACGTTCGACGACAAATGAAAACTAAGTGATTGATAATGTGTTGCGCTGTATGGTTTAATTGTTACGGACACCTGATTATTGCGTGTCTTTAGGTTAGCTATAACTTAACGAATAACTATAAAGTCAGAGAAAGTCTTCTTTTAAATCTGTAAAGCCGTACCTGTGCTGGAATAAGGTTAACATCTCGAAATCTGTGAGAAGTGCACTCCTTAGACTCCTTTTCGAGTGACGACAGGACAGAAAAGAGCGAGAGCTTTCTGTTCGGGGGGGGGGGGGAGATCTTTCAAATCCTTTAGGTCAAAGATTACAAGTAAAATTTACATAATACAGCGGTACTTCAGCATAAGAAACGTCGCTTTAAGAACTAAAATTTTGCTAGAAATTTGTCTCGGCACACGAGACATTTGCGTCATATTAACAACCTAGTCGGTTGCCGCATTTCCGGTAGCTGATCAAAACGTTGTGTCGGTGGAAAAACAAGCAAAGCGAGTTTACTTCTTTTTTTGCATTTTGTGCAAGATTTAGTGAAGACACAGCACCATTGTTCCCAAGAAAGTTAGCAAGAAGCAAAATTATGATTATGGTGTTGGAATTTGGGGAATATTGATAATATTTTTTGGTGGCTGGAACGGATTATCTACATTTACATTATTTCCAATGGAACAATTTGTTTTGCAACACGAAATTTCACCTCAAGAACCTCAAGAAATTAGTTTTCCGAGGTACCGCTTGGTTCAAATTAATGAGTAATATCATCCAAATAGAGCTTAAAGGTTACTACTTAATTCCCTCGCTCCAACATCATTATCTTTGGTTCAACAACAACAGGCGGCTTTATACAGTATCCAGTCAAAAGTGTGGACACACCTTCTAATTCAATGTTTTATGTTTTGTGACGTATTTTCTACATTCTAGAACCATACTGGAGACTAAACTAATAAAATAACACACACACTGTCAGGGATTGAGTAACTAATAACAGCAACAGTCGGTTGTTCTTTAAAGACATGAAGGTCAGCTGTTCTGGAACAGTTCTCACAAGAACAGTATAGTGTGAAACTGCGTTTGCAAAAACCAATCCAGCACCCTGATGAAACTGTCTCTCATGAAGACCTTCACAGGACTAAAACTTACCTCAGGAATCACCTGGGATTAGAGCCGTTATAAAGGATTTACAGAGCAGAAGTAGCAGATACATCTAGAATATTGACTGTTCATGGGAAATTATTGTATATGTTGGATAGAAATAAAAAAGAAATAATCAGAAAAGACCATGGAGTTAGAAGAAAGGGTGTACAAACTTTTGATTATAGTAGTGTACTCGCTGTTGTCTCGTGTGTTTTTATACATCGTGACAGTATTTTCCACATCCTTTACTAATGTGGTTTACCGGAGGATTCCAATAGGGGGCACACCAGAGAGTTTAATCAGAACGTTTCTGTCGACTCTCAACAAGCTTAGTTTCCAGATCAGCACTTGATACAGTACTTATGTCGCTTTTGGTATTCTTAACATAAAACTCCACTTATTCTATAATTATGCCATAATGAAACTGGTACGTCTCCTTTAAATGCATATTAAGATGCTTATAAATCAGGCGATGGCGCGAGGTGCTTGGACCCGCTCATCACCGCTTGCCATTTTTTTATATTATATCTCGTCAGCCTGTTCGCTCGTGTCGATGTTTAGCTGTTAATTCTATAACCTCATGAGTCACATGTCTTCCCTTTGCAGCTGACTCGACCGGCACGCACTCCTTATACACCACGTATAAAGACTACGAAATCATGTTCCACGTGTCCACCATGCTGCCCTACACCCCCAACAACAAGCAGCAGGTAAGTCGACAGCCCGGCGTTCAGCACGCGCCCCCTGGTCCCCCCGCGTGCCGGAGCTCACGTCTGTGCTCCGTCTGTCGCCCCCACAGCTGCTCAGGAAGCGTCACATCGGGAACGACATCGTCACCATCGTGTTCCAGGAGCCCGGGGCCAGGGCCTTCAGTCCCAAGAACATCCGCTCTCACTTCCAGCACGTGTTCGTGGTGGTGCAGGTGCACAACCCGTGCTCGGAGAACACCTGCTACAGGTGAGGAGGAGGAGGAGGAGGGCGGGGTTAGTTTAATTTATTCCTTTGGTTAATTTGCGGTTTAGTCTGATTCGGTTTTTACAGTAAACATGAAAACATGTGGTGATGAACCTAAAACAAACCGTAATCATGACTAAGAGGTTGTAAAGAATAAGTAAGTGTAAATAAGTTGGTGGATAACAAAATATTACATAGTTAGATACATAATACCAGTTTACACACCCAGTTCTCTTCTTTCTTTTTGTTCTTCCAAAAGAATTTTTTTTATTTTTTTTTATCTCTGCATCATGTGACGATCCTGCAGCTCTACAGCTCTGTCCTTTGGCTCAGTTCATCAGCTCAGAAGCACACGGCCCATGGGAAAGTGTTTGTTTGTGTGTGTGTGTGTGTTTGTGTTTGTGTGTGTGTGTGTGTGTGTGTGTGTGTGTGTGTGTGTGTGTGTGTGTGTGTGTACACGTTCTTTAACATCAGGCTGATGAGAGAAATCAGCGTTGTTAATCGGAGTTCTTCAGTCAGTGTCACTGTTTTTTCTCTTCATTTTTATTCTCTCTCTCTCTCTCTCTCTCTCTCTCTCTCTCTCTCTCTCTCCATGTTTTTGTCTCCCCGTTCTCTCGACTCCCGCGTGCACACACACATGTGTTATGTAAAACTCTCTCAGATGTGCAGGTGCTGGTCGAGAGCACACTGTGTTTATTTATAAGGGAGGTCATGGTCAGTCCTTTTTGTGTGTGTGTGTGTGTGTGTGTGTGTGTGTGTGTGTGTGCGCCAGGTTTCCTCAACTAAGCCTTCCCTTCTGTTCAGTGTGTTATTTCCCATGATGGCTCTACTGCAGACTCTGTGTATCATTTTGCCGATGTGTGTGTGTGCGCGCGCTCTGTACAGAATGTTGTTTTAATGATGTTCTCTTTATAGGGGTGATGAGGCGCGGAGCCTCTCGGTGACCGTGATGTGATGGAGCGCTCAGTTATTTGTCAGAATCACTCAGTGTTAGTTTGAGAGAATACGAATTAAAGAGTACATTAAAGCCATGAGGGATGAGCTCGGGATGTTACAGATGTCTGTTTTAAAAAGAGATCTTTTTGAGAATAAAGAGATGAAGGCATGGACAGATGTGGACAGAGGTGAAGAGACTAACAGATGGGCGAACAGGGGGTGACTGGGACTTACAGAGGCAGACTGGCTGACTGATACGGATGCGAATGTGTTGAGTGGCACCGAGAGGACGAGGACGAGCCGACCAGGATGGGAGTTCGTGACTGAGATGTAGATGACCGGGACCGACAGAGACGGGCTGATCGGGACAGATGGAGGGGAGATGACCAGGCTGGAGGTAGACAGACTGATGGCGATGGACGTAGACGGATTCAGGGTTGTTGGGTAGTCAGTGTCTAGACGGAGACAGACCAAAGAGGGGTGGATATATTTGGGGAAAAAAAAAAAGACAGACCTGGGGCGCAAGTGATAGTGATCGCCCGATCATCCAGCAATCGCTAGTTCGAGACCCACGTGATGCTGTAGACTCATGCAGCTGTGGGCTGATCTGTTCTGTGGAAGGAGTGGATAGCGGATGGATTCTGAGTGTCGAGTGGAAAGAAGTAAATTAGGGAGAAAATCAGGGGGAGAAAAATTCCCTAAAAATAAATAAATAAAAAGACAGACATGGATAGGAAAAAAAAATATTGTGGACATAAAAGAAAGGTGCAGACAGACTGACACACACAGTAATAATAATGCATTTTATTTTAGTTTTTTATTTTATTGTCTTTCAGGTACCCAAGGACACTTTACATTTGACGTAAAAGATAATAAACTAAAAACGGCATTTAATAAAGAAAATGAGAATAGAATCATGAATAATAATAATAAAATAGTAGACAAGTAATCCGCAAAATTAAATGTAGTATAAAATTAAAAATAATTAAATCAATCAATCAGTGATTTGATATACATATAAAGATCAAATTATTAATCTAGGTAGATACATTAAGTAATATAAACCTATTTTAATTTAAACAGATTAGTCTCGTCAGCTCCGGTAAACTCAGAGATGGAGTTACAGTGTCGAATGTTTGTTCCAGAGCTCTGGCGCCGCCCTAGAGGAGGCTTTCATCGCCCATTGTTTCCAGATTACACCGCACACACACTGATGGATGCAGAATGATTTTCTGTTCGCCCCAGTGCAGCTCTGCGACACACACCAACACACACACACACACACACACACACACACACACACACACACACACACACACACAGAGCCTGCACTGCGAGGTGTTTATTGTTGCGGTGGACGTGTTTGTGTACCTGCTGTTTTAAAAGCCGCTGTGTTTAGATGCTCTGACGCTCCGTAAACGTTTCAGTCATCAGCTTTTAATCAGATCCGCATGCGGACGTGTGTGAGGACGGAAGGAAAACTTCCAGGCTTGTTGGGAAATGTGCCAGTCTGCCGTTGACCTCGCTACTTTTGTTCTGAACATAGCGCACTCTTTTTCAGTGAACTTTCCTCACACACACACGCGCGCGCACACACTTACTTCCACGTTTTAAGCAGGCCTGTGTGTGGGCAGCGTGCCGTGGTCTAAAGCAGCCCACACGCTGGTTATTCATAGTGCACGTATGTAATCCGGTGTGTGAGCCTCGCTGTACCTGAGCTATAGGGGTCAGGCAGGAACAATACAGAGGCTTGATCACCGTGAGTCACCGGCCTTTCAGACGACTCCGCCGCGCAGCCAGAACATTTTATTCGCCTGGAATGCGCGCCGAGTCTCACCTGACCTTCAGAGCGCCGGCGGTGGCTGCCGTCGCCCAAACGCGTAGACACCGCGTTCCCTTTTTAACATTCTGATCAATCATCTCCACGACTTAACCATCATGCAGTCTCTCTAACGTGTAACAATGTATGTTAAGCTGAAACTAAATATTAGTTCCCCCCCCCTTCTGAATGTGATTGGAGAAATGAAATCCTACTGGACAATTTGTTTTTAATTGTATGATTATTATTAGTAATAATAATATTTTTAATGAAGGTACATCCCAAAATGTTTTACTTCTTTTATGCAACCCCGATTGTAGTATTAACTCTATTAAGAATGACACACATTGTAGTTTTAGTTTATAGCTATGTTTAATATTCCAGGACGTCCACAAAACACATTAGTTATTGTTGTCACTTGTGTTGTAGCAGATATACAATGTAAAAATTTACACATTAGCAAGTGAAATGTTCTTTAATTCATGCAAAAGTATGTATAATTTTTTAAAAATAAGATAAATTAAGATTCCAACAACCAAGTATAAGATTATTAAGCTTATTCCTAGTCAAAGTTCAAATTTAGCTTCTTTCAAGAAATTAATTCCTAAAAACTATCAAAATTAACGAAATTTTTTTCGCTTGCAATTTTACTAATATTTGAGATTTTTAGTAGAAGTTGACTAGTAATAATCTCGATTTTTTTTCATCTTATTTTAAGAAATTATAGATTGGTTTGGATCGGTTAAATAATATTTCACTTGATAAGATGTAGTGTAGGAAATATTTCTCACCAGCCTTTCTTTTTCTTTCTTTCTTTTTCTTTCGTTCACTTAATTTTAAAATCATGTGGGGAAAGGATGGGGGAAATTATATAATAAATATATATAATATATTCCTATATTAATAATAGTAAACATACAGCTAATATAGTGTTCTATTTGTACCTTATTCCTAATAGCCAGAAAAGGGGAGAATAGGAATAAAGCTTAGATTTTCTGTAGATGTACATTGTCGTCATTGAACTGTTAATTGAACCATAAACACCATATTATGTATAAAATCTCATCAAGGAAAAACAAACAGCACATCGTTCCGCCCTCAGCAGCCTGTCATGTTACAGAGACACCACAAAGTGTAAACATACTGTATCTGTTCTGAAATTGTCAGAAAATCTAAAGTTACAAATTTACCTCTGACGTAGCTTTGACACTGGAGACTCCTTCCATAAACATGTTTTTATGGAAAATATCGGACGTTGATAAGAAACCGGGCTGCAAACTTTTGTACTAAGCAATACAGTGCTGTGAAAAAATATTTGCACCTTCTTGATTTTTTTTTTCTTTTATTATACTTTTTTTTAACACTTAAATGATTAAACTAATTGTAATATTGCACAAAGATAACCCGAGTAAATACAAAATGCAGCTTTTAAATGATTTTATTTATTAAGGGTGAAAAAAAATCTGTCCAAAGCTTCCTGTCCCTACGTGGAAAAGTAATTGCCTTCCCCTTGCTAAATCACAAATTAACTCTTATGAACCACATTTCTTTCGTTTTGTAATAGCACAGCATTTCATTTAAAAATAGCGTCACACCAACAGTCAGAAGTGGTGGTGGTAGTGTGGGTACAGGATTCTGCGCTCTACCAGACGATCCTGAAGGAGAATGTTCTGACCTCAAGCACACTTGGGTTGTGCAGCAGGACGATGATCCGAAAAACACCAGCAAGTCCAGCACTGTATGACTGAGGAAGAAATAAATGTAAATATCGTTTTGGAGTGGGCTAGTGAGGACTTAAGTCCGGACTGAAGTTCGATTCAGATGCTTGAAAACCCTCCAATGCGGCTGAATTAAAACAATTCTGCACAGAAGAGCGGGACAAAGTTCCTCGACAGTGACGTGAAAGACTCATTGCCACTCCATTGCAGTTATTGCCTCAAAGGTTTATGGGGCAATTACTTTTTCACATCGGTCAGGCAGGTTTTTTCTCCCCCTTGATAAATTAAATCATTTAAAAAAACATGTATTTTGTATTTACTTGGGTTATCTCTGTGTAATAATATAATTAGTTTGGTCTGAAACATTAAGTGTGACAAATGTGCAAAAAAAAAAAAAAATCTGGAAGGGGGGGTACTATTGCTGTAAAAAAAAAAAGTGTGTTGATAAAAAAAAAAATAAATTTCTTTGAAAACCAACTTCAAACAATTCTGGTGAGAAGAGCTGGACAAAATTCCTCCACAGTGACGTGAATAATTCATCGCCGGTTATTGCTAATACTCATTGCCTCAAAGGTTTAGGGGGCAATTACTTTTTCACATAGGGTCAGGCAGGTTTTTTTCCCTTAATAAATTAAATCATTTCAAGACTGCATTTTGTCTTAACTTAGGTTATTTTTGTGTAATACTTGTTTGATGATGTCAATTATGCAAGTGTGACAGAAAGAAAGGGAAAAAAAGAAATCCGGAAGGGGGTAAATACTTTTTCATAACAGCAGGAAGACACAGTGTTGATTTGTTTTCCTCTAAAAGCCACCCATGCAGCTGAATTAAAACAATTGTGGACAGAAGAGTGGGCCAAAATTCCTCCACAGCGATATGAAAGACTGCCCAGGGGGCAATTACTTTCTTAATCTTAATTATGCAAGTGTGATAAATGTGCAAAATAAAATACATAATAATCTGGAAGGGGGCTAATACTTTTTCACCGCACTGTACTGTATATCTGCAGGGAGATGGAGTGTTGATCTGTTTTCCTCTGCTGTGCTGGTGTTTACAGGTTTACAGTACTGTACGTTTCTGGAGCGTTACGGTGCGAGTCTCTTCCTCTCCATGTTACCTCCTGTCTCTCTGATCTGCGCTTCACCTCCTCTCCCCTCTTTCCTGCCCTCCATCTTTGTTTGAGTGCACAGAGCTTCGCTTCAGCTCCTTACAGCTCAGCCTGGCCGACCGCTCGCGAGTTCTTCGCATACCAGACAGAACAGGAAGCTTTAGATGTCCATTCCAGAGGCTTAATGAAAGGAAAAGACGAAGGGTGGGGAAGGGGGAGCGGCGGGGCTGAGACGAGCGAGCTGAAGGAGGAGTGGGAGGGTTTTTCACAGACAGAACACCAAATAACAAAAATTCACCCAGAGATCTGTTTTTTCACCCCCCCTTTCTTTTTCCCTTCCCCTTTTTTCCTTGTGAGGTTGGCCAAGCCTCTCGGAGATTTACTCCCACAAAATGTCCCTCATGGAACAAGTGCAGCCAGAGCAGCGGTGCTCTCTCTCTTGTCTTTTTTTTCCTCCCTTTTTCCCCTGACAGTTTCACAAGGAGAAGGGCAGAAATTCTTTCCGTCGGGTATCGTTTACACGGTCTCGACCTCGTCCTTTGATCGCGGGCTCATCTAATTAGGAACGAGCTCCGAACTGCAGCTGTTTATTTTTGATGAAGTTGAAAGCCAGAACTCCAGAGAGGTAGAAATGTATTACTCCCATTACTTATTTCTGACAGTAATGATGATTTCCTTTACTCAGGGAAAAAAAAAAAAAAAAAAAAGTTCAGCTCATCCATAAACATCAAACCCTTCAGCATTGTTCTGTAGATTCAGCAATTATCTCGTTCATCTCCACACGCTTTATCTTGCTTCTGTTTTCTATTAGATTGTTTGAAATTCCTTCGCCCACTCGTCTTTCTCTTCTCTCTCTCTCTCTCTCTCTCTCTCTCTCTCTCTCTCTCTCTCTCTCTCTTATTTATTTCCCGCAGTGTCGCCGTGGCCCGATCCAGAGACGTCCCTGCTTTCGGGCCGCCCATCCCGAAGGACGTGAAGTTCCCCAAATCCTCCGTCTTCCGGGACTTCCTGCTGACCAAAGTGATCAACGCAGAGAACGCCGCGCACAAGTCGGACAAGTTCCGCGCCATGGCGACGCGCACGCGCCACGAGTACCTGAGGGACCTGGCCGAGCGCCACGTCACCAGCACGCCCATCGACCCTTCGGGCAAGTTCCCCTTCATCTCCCTGGCGCACAAGCGCAAGGAGAAGAGCCGGCCGTACCTGGGCGCGGAGCTCCGCAGTCCCGGCTCCGTCACCTGGGCCGTGTACACCGAGGACCACAGCACCGGGGGGGAGCTCGAAGCCCTGCTCGCCATCTCCAACGACTTCCTCGTCCTGGTCGAACCGGAGGCCAAGGCCGTGGTGTTCAACTGCGCCGTGCAGGACGTCATCGGCTGGACGCTGGGAAGCCCCGCCTCCATGAAGATCTTCTACGAGCGCGGAGACAACATCTCTCTGCGCTCGGTCAACAACAACACCGAGGACTTCAGCGAGGTCGTCAGGCGCCTGGAGGTAAGACGCCAGCCCGGGACGTGACTCGTACCACGTGTGTGTTTTGTATCTTGAGTAGGAAAATGCATTATGGATATATAAACATCCTCCTGACGACGACGGTGTTTACTTTAGATGGTGATGCGCGCTTAACAAAATGGCCGTAAAATGAAATTCAGATTAGAATTTTTCCAGCGTTAAACAGTTATTTACACACAGATGTTTGTTAGAATGTTGAGACGAACAAACCTAAATCAAGAATCTGAATTAAGATTTTGGAAAAACGTTTTCTAAACAGGACAGTATAATAATCACTTTAATACACCGGTACTTCGCCACCAAGGCCGATCAAGTTGCGAGCGTGTTTACATGGGGTTTTTCTTCTTGATATTATCAAGAAGAAAAGGGAGCCGCTTTCCATTTTTTTTTTTTTTTTTTTTTAAAGCAGCCGGTGCCAAGAGGAATCATAAATTAATGTAAAGTGAGGTTTAATGTCTACAGTATTTATTTAAAATTTTACTTCATTTACACGTTTTTTTAAATGTTTTGATTATTTTTATCTGCAAAAATATGATTATAGTGTTGGAAATCTGTAATATCGGTAATATTTTTGTGTGGCTGGAATGGATCATCTGTATTTACATTATTTCCGCTGAGACAATGTGTTTCACAATACGAGATTTCACCTCTGGAACGGTTTAAATGTGTTTCCTGAGGTACCGCTGTAAAACACCGCTCTGATTTTCTGTAACAGTAATGTGGATTAGGTTTATACAGTATTAATGCACTCGTTTGAATTAGTCTGCGTTTCTATAGCAACGCCTCATCGATTTGCGAAGTGTTAAACACAGAGTAGTTTTTGTGAGGGAACGGCTGATGATAAACTGATAATAAATGTGACTGAAAACAGATAAGTACGACTGTAATGAACAGAGATGATGATCACATGTCGCTGTGGTGTAGGAGAAATAAAACACCTCAGGTAGGCTGTAATTGAAATCTGATCCACTCCATGGCAGTAACTGTGACTGTAAGTGTTTAATTTCTTATGTAATGCTCGAGCACAGATTAGCTAATCATTACATCACCTTATTAGTGAAATACTGATATCGTCAGACGGATTAAAAGTCCTGGAGAGAGCCTGGCCTCAGGCCTTGTGCTTTATTCAGGGATCCGCCCTGACAATTGTGACGGTGTCGCGATATAGAGGTGATGCTTCGGCCCGTCTCCGTCCCGGAGACTCCGTCAGTGTCCTTTGTGCTCACGTTAACGAGGACTCGGTCCCCGTGCTGAAAGGTGCGGAGGCTGGAATGTACTTTTGTTTTGGCCCCCTGCCCGTGATGTCACTCCGCGAGCGCAGGAGCTGTTGCCATGGGAACTAGTCGGAGAACCGAATGTTCACGCACTCGGTCTCCGCTTCTCCACACGCTGAGAGATCTCAACGCCGAGCTGCAGAGCACAAAGATCCCATCGTCCAGGGATAAACAGCCAGAGCGTACAGGGACGGATCTGCTTACACACACACACACACACACACACACACACACACACACACACACACACACGGGGATGAGACTCCCTGTAACCCGGCTTACAGGGACAAACTACAGTATCATCATCATTACATCATTCTTTCAATTATAACATCTTCATCATGCGTTAAATGATCCGGCGTGAAATTCCATCTGTGTGTTATAGAGAGATTCATAAACAGACTGTGACAGTAAAATTAAATATATAAATAAATAACTGATTACTGGTGGAGGTGAGCGACATGACGAATACATTATATTTTTAGGTCTTTTTACAATACAGTTTATTAATGAATAGTTACAATGACCACAGAATCGTTTATTTTATACGTGTTTTATACGAAGTGCCGAAATGTTGCAGTACTTCAATAATCCTACAGGTGGTGTGCTTTATACTGTACATACACTGGCAGGAAACGCAGCCTCCCGTATCGTAGGAGAAAATTATTTGATAACTTTGTTTAGAATTGTATAAAAAGTGAAAAAAAATAAAAATTATTAAATTGTGATCCTTAAAGAAAAGCAGTAATCGGCTCGAGGTATCGTGATCGTCATCCTGGTGAATCTCATACAAAATAATAAAACAACTCGTGCGTACACGAAATACATTTAAATAAAACTCAGTTCTGATATTTTCAGTGATATTAAATAATTTAACTAATGTTCATTGTAATTTCTAGCGAGGTTCATTATTACCTGATTTATTAATTTTTATCCTTTTTTTTTTTTTAAACAAGCCCGTAATACTTATAACATTTAAAAAATGTTCAAATCTGAACATTTTGATGCTTTAGAGATCATTAAATTCTTTTCCTTTGGTACTTGTGTACTCGCAGCGTAAGTGTATAATTTTTGCGATCATGTCCCCAGTTCCTGACCAAAGGCTGCGAGACGTCGGAGATGACCCTGCGCAGGAACGGACTCGGCCAGCTGGGCTTCCACGTCAACTACGAGGGCATCGTGGCCGAGGTGGAGCCGTACGGTTACGCCTGGCAGGCCGGACTGAGGCAGGGCAGCCGATTGGTGGAGATCTGCAAGGTGGGCGTGGCGACGCTCTCTCACGAGCAGATGATCGATCTACTGCGCACCTCGGTCACGGTCAAGGTGGTCATCATACCCCCTCACGAGGACGCCACGCCCCGCAGGTACACACGGTGACGTTATACAGAGCGACGTACGTTTTATCTCATTTATCCATATGAGAAGTTTGGGGGTGGGGGCCCAACAGGGCAACTTCTGGGGTTTGAACCTGAGAGCTTCCAGAGCCTTAACCACTGAGCGACCCTTGACCTTCGTCCTGTTAACAGGATGTTTATATCACCTCACCCTAATGTAGCAGAGCGTCTCAGTCAGGTTACTTTGTGGTTAAAATTAATTTTTTGGGATTTGGTAATAAAGAAGCCAAGCATTTTTTGTTTTCCTCCTTTCAATGTTTAATTATCTACATACAATTAACTCTCTAACTTTTCTTTCAAAACTTTATCCCTTCCCCATCTCTTCCTGGCAGTCTTTTTTTACATTTTTTTTTTTAAGTGTTTTGGTGAATTTAGATATAAGGAATTTTTTTTTTTTTTGGTTAGTTAAATTTTTTTAATGAAATGTGTTATATTATCAATTTATTAATAATTAATTAAAAATAATTGCTTTTTTTATGCAGTTAATTTTTTTTATTATAATGTAATGAATTAATTTCAGAGGATTTAAATTTTTTTTATTTTTTTACATTTCAGTTATGAAATCCGAGTCGAAATCTGAGTTTTAGATGTTTAGAAAATTTTAATTCATAAATGTGATTTTCTTTAAATATAAAATCTAATTATTATTATTATTATTATTTGTTCTATATTACCTTGTAAAGTGTATAAAAATCTTTATTTATTTATTTATTATTATTGATCAATCACACTACATGTATCCCCTGTCTAATTAAGAGTGTGTGTGTGTGTGCGTGCGTGTGTGTGTGTGCGCGCGCAGGGGCTGTTCGGAGCTGTACCGCATGCCGGTGGCCGAGTATAAGGGAAGCAACGAGAGCGGTTCGTACGAGTACAAGTTCCCGTTCCGCTCCAACAACAACAAGTGGCAGCGCACGTCGTCCAGCCCGCAGCAGTCCCTCTCCGCCTCGCCTCAGAGTCACACCGGGACCCCCAACCGCGCCGTCAGTCTGGGGGCCAGCATGGGCAAGACGCTGTCCGCCGAGAGACCGGAGAGAGCCACCGCCATCCCGCGCAGCGTCTCCAGCGACGGCCGACCCCTCGACCCCAAGAGGTCCGTCTCACCACGGAGGACGTCCTCGTCCTGGTTGAGCAAAAATGACACACGCGTGCCCTTTGACACATGCGTCGTTTATAAGTCCTTCCTTCTGTCCTCTCTCCGTCTTTCTCAGGATGTCTCCCGGTTCTGAGAACTACGCTCTGGCCTCCTCCATGGCCATGGCCCGACCCACTCACACCCGCAGCTCCCCCAGCAACCTGTCCTGCTCCAGCGACACCGGCTCGGGAAGCTCCGCCCACTGGAGGCAGAAGTCCATGCCTGAGGGGTGAGCGGCTCTCTGATCTCCAGCACTACCCCTCCCCCCTCCCCTCTCACTCTCTTTCTTTCTGTTGGTCTGTTTAGTCGGGGTTCTGGCAAAAGAAAACACACCCTCAATCGGGACAATCCTCAATGCGTGTGTGTGTGTGTGTGTTTCAGGTTTGCTCCGAACAGACACTCCCCTCTCCCTCCCGAGCGACAGATGATGACGGACAGCGGCGGAAAGTCCACCCCGAGCTGGCCCCGAGTGGACGACTCGGAGAGAGCATCAGCAGGTCAGATCGGCGGTCAGGGAATTACCCACAATGCCGTTCCACTATCCTTCACCAGTAGTGTGCAGCAGGATGGTGGTCTTCGCTTTAGTCCTAATGTGTTTAAAACGGAGCAGCTCTCGAAACGGAGCCGCACTGCATTCTGGGATCATGAGTCTCGTCATGTGGATCAACGTCTAACAAAACACTCCATATCTCGTTACGTAATCCTAAATATAAATATATATAAAAGCCATGAATAATCCTTTCCTCTGTGTATTCCGTATCACAGGAAAACCCGTCTTCTCTTTCAGAGAATGGCGTAGTGTATAATGAGGAGATATTTCTGTAATATCTCACCCCACCCCTGGTTTGTGCTGGAACAGTGCTCGTCAGCCTCCCTCAGCTGTGTGTGTGTGTGTGTGTGTGTGTGTGGAGACGTCTGTGCCACTCCTCAGGAACGCCATGTGAAAAGGAAATTGCATGCTAGCGATCCGTCTCCATGGAGCGTCCCCGAGCCCGAGAGCCGACATTATTTCCTCAAGCACAGTTCAGCGCCTCTGACGAGCAGCTCCTCATTGTTTTGTGAACTAATTGCAGTAATTGAAGTGGAGCTCAAGGATCTTCTGACCTTAAAAAAAAAATAAAAAAAAGAGAGAAAAAAATCTTTGTCTCGCGCCTCGTTTGCACTCCAAACACACTCGAACCTCTGTTTAAAGTAACGATTCGACTCTGTGTGTGGACGGGTTACGCTTATACAGTACGGGTGTGTGTGTGTGGAAGCCAGGTCTCATTAATACACACATGTAGACGAATACGGTGTTTGTGCGTCCCTTTTCTCCAGCTGGCTCTGACACGAGCCGCCTCCTGTTGTTGTTGCCGTGTACTTGTGTTTGACGGTGCATGTGGACGCCAGGCACTCGTTATCTCTCGCTCGTTAACACTCACTCACTCATTCATGCAGTCACTCACATCGAAACACACACACACACAGCAGGTCATGTTAGTATGATTTCTACCAAATCAAGGACTTTTTTTTTTTTGTTGATCTTTCTGGTTATATATGATGATGATGATGATAACTAGACAGGTATATTTCCTGAAGATAATGTGAGCGAGCCTCTGGGCCTTGTTTATCCTGACAGTCTACAGGATCAGTTGCTAAGGCGCTCCAAAGTGGTTGCTAGGGCGTGGCTTGACAGCTTCCTGAGAAACTGATTGGTTGACTGAGTAAAACGAGCCCGCCCCCATGTGTCTCTATGACAACGGGATCCACAGTCAGTTTCAAAGTTCCTATGGAAGTTACCAGATCAGTGAGCACTTCCTGTTTCAATGGGGAGAACCTTCGACAGAGTATGTCAATGGGGCACATTTGGGCACCTTTTTTGCCCCTGACGCAGCTTGCAAGCCCCTTCGAATGTGGTAAATTTTACATTTCTGCAAAATTCTTGCTAGAATCGGTCAAAATTCAAAGAACTTTATTACTCCTAGAGGAAAGGTTGGTCTCAATGTTAAGTCTGTGGGAGTTTTCGGGGCAGTTCATTGCCCACGCTGGGGGGAAATATCCGGCCCACCCTTTGGAGAAGTCAAACACCCCGATCCAGAATAAGGTTAATGGTGAATTTGAGATTTCTACAAAATTCTTGCTCTGTGCTCGAATCCATCAACGTTGGTCTCAATGTTAAGTCTATGGAATTTTTAGCCCACCCTGTGCGGGCAATTTACCCCTTAGAAAAGTCATAGCACTCTATACCCGTCTCTTTCACGGGTCTACGACAAACGGTACGAGACCTAGTTACGCGCCAACGTTTTGTACGGAAGACGAAGAAGGAAGAAAAAGACTAATAAGCCTGTGAGATAATAATAGTGTTGCTTTCCAAGCACAACTAATAATAAATCCGATTCTACCATCGCACTTTCAAATTCTCCATTCTGATTAGTCATTACGTGTTTATTTATTTCCATACAGAGTGAAACTTTTGTCTCTATTAAGCTTAAAGTATCTCGAGTGGGTGGATAAAGTTACTACGTTGTTGTTACAGATTGTTGATCTCATCTGCAAGTCGCTTCACACCAATAAATGTCTCTACCGTACTGTGTGAGTGTGTTGCGTTTTAAAACAAACCAATCAAATCACCTCGCTGTTGTAAATTGTGTACCATGTGAGGGGCAGTGGTTGCTCAAATGTTTAAGGCTCTGGGTCCCACTTAAGTTCTGTAACAGCGCGCCGTAGCCGCTCGATCCGGTTCGTCCGCGTATCGTGCGATGATGTATTCAAGACCACTGGCCGCGCAATCAAGGAGTCTATTCACCATAAACTGAGCTCCTTATTTAAAGCCAAGCGTAATGAACATTTCATTAAGCCCGCACTCCCGCTGCCGGAAAACTTGCTAATCTTATATCTCACGAGAGCCTACTGGGGTTTAAACGAACCAACAAAAAACCGTCTACGCATGTTGTTTATGATGAACCGATTGTGCCAGCTCATGAAAAACAGGATGGCAGGATCTGAAATGTTCTCCCAGATCTTAAAGGTTAAACTTTGGCTTCTCGTTAATGTACGACACTGAACAGATACTACAAACATGCTTACTAGATTAGACTAGACTTAAAGGAGCAACTTCCAAATTCATGGACGAGCACGGGGACACGACAGAGACATGACGACTCAGGGAGGCGATCGGTTATTAATATAAAACCTCATCGAGAACAAACGTCCCTTGTTGCTGTGATCGACTGGAATAGTCCAGTTTGCTGCGGTCTGCGCGAATTTTGTTTGCTTCTGACTGTGAATAAACACCAGATTTTTATCAGACAGACTAAACATGAGGAGATTTGACAAAGTATATTGGATTAGAATCCCTGACTCCAGCTTTTAAATACTGAGCTACACACAGAGCAGATGGATTTACTCGCAGCTCCGTCAGTGGGGAGAGTAAATACGAACAGCTCATTATGATGGAGAATTTGAATTTGAATTTGATTTAGAGAGCACTTAGACTAATGATTCGTTATATTCTAATGCACAGATTTTGTCTGAATAGATCACGCAAAACGATGAACAGTACAGTTAAACGTGATCTAATTCAATTCACGCGTTATGGTTTCCACACATTCGGCAAACATGATTTTGCTGGTATAATCCTGAAAAGTCCTGAAAAATATTCAAAGCTCTCTCTCTCTCTCTCTCTCTCTCTCTCTCTCTCTGTCTCTCATATCCAAGCTGAGGAGCGACGCCCGGGTCTCAGGTGATTTTATACTGTCCTGGTTTTAATCATGTAAATTGTCCGTTCATGTAGTATTATTAAGCAGGCATGAAGAAATGCACGTACAGTGGAACCTCGGATTACGAGCATTATTCGTTCCGGAAGCGGGCTCGTATTCCAAAACACTCGTAAACCAAATAAAATTTTCCCATAGGAAATAATGGAAAATCTAATTATTCATTCTACAGCCCAAAAAAGTAAATGCATAAAAAATTTACACAAAATATAAAGTAAAAATAAAACAAATTAACCTGCACTTTACCTTTAAGAAAAAAAAAACTCAAAAATAAATCCAGACAGATAAGTGTTTCCGTTTGTTCACGCAGGCGGTGTGTGTGTGTGTGTGTGTGTGTGTGTGTGTGTGTGTGTGTGTGTGTGTGTAATGTGCGTGCGCACACATTAATGGAGAGACCGTTTTTAAAACCGTTTAAAAATTAACATCGCTAGTCACACTCGCGTGAGCGCATACTAACGGAATCACTGATGTAAAGTAAAACAACAAAAACAAATTAACCAGCACATTACCTTTTAGAATCGCAACAGAGCAGAGTTTGTTTGGGAACCTGAGAGGGGGGGGGGGGGCTGTAAAGCCGAGAGAGTGTACTGTGTGCGCGCGCGCACGCTCATTCACTTACACCAACACACACGCGCTCTCTCTCTCGGCTTTACAGCCCCCCTCCTCTCAGGTTCCCAAACAAACACACACACTCTGCCTTACACAGACATGCACACAAACACAGATGCACACTCAGAAACTCTGCGAGCACTAAGACTGTCTCCTCTGCTGGGTCTTAGTGCTCGCAGAGTTTGAGTATGTGTTTGTGTCGCGTGTGTGTGTATTTACCCAGCAGGGGAGACGATTACCTACAATTCTGCACCGCAAGAGAGAGAAAAACCGTTGGCTCAGTTGTTCGATCGTGACGTTCGAAACAAGAAGCGATTGCGTGATACATGATACTTGGTGCTCGTAAACAAAGACAACGCTCGTTTTTCAAGTCAAAATTTCTTTAAAATCTTTGCTCGTCTTGCGGAACACTCGTAAACCGTGTTACTCATAATCCGAGGTTCCACTGTATATTGTACAAAACAATAGACATGGCAGTGCAACAGATATCAATATTTAGAATTATATATACAATATTTTCAGTGTACGTAATTGTTTCAAGTCCGGTATATTGTATATGTGTTTGTGGGAGAAGTGAGTTGGCCTCACCAGTTTCAGTCAACCAGTCCAGGAGCACGAAGATGGACAATGTCTGTCCTGTAAAACTGTCCTGATGGTGAATAATTTTGGAAAATTCTAAGCAAAACCGAGTTCACAGTCCAATACAGTGGAAAACAGCTTTGATGATGACAAAATGGCGTTTCATGTGCTGGATTAATTTCCGTAGGCGCGGTTACAGTTTTTGGCCACATGATGGCAGTGTGGGGAAAGGGGACAGAAATTTAGTCGAGGGGATTGGTATGATTTACATTGTATAATCGTGTCAAGTGTACAAGACTCACTTTGTCCGACTTAAGAACAAATCCGGCTTACGGACGTGCTCCTAGAACTAGCTAGTTCGTAAGTAGGGAACTTGCCTGTATATACGTTCACATTTGAGTTGCCGTACCTCTATCATCCTGCAGGTGGTGCACCTCCGCTGTTCAAATAATTAGGAAATTTAGTTTAGTATTGAGAAAAATAAAAAATGATGACATCGCAACGGACGTTCCACGGTGGGAGTAATTTAAATACTGTAGTGTAAGTTACGGGTAAAGCGGTGCAGGAGAAGTAGTTAACGGTTATTAAACCATGATCAGGTGTTTTAATAGAGAGGCAGTCACATGGTACACACAGTTTCTCACGCTGATGGTGCTCAGGTGGGGCCTAGAGACGCTGTTGGCAGGTTTGTTTCCGTAGTAACATCTTTTTTCTTTCCTCTTGCTATGAGTGACACCGCCATCCTCTTCCCTTTTCTTTCAGCCGTGTACATCACTGCCTGCACTCGTCTCCTGGGCTTTTGACAGGAATCCTCCCACTCTTGGATTTTTTTTTTTTTGCTTTGGCATTACCTCTCTCTCTCTCTCTCTCTCTCTCTCTCTGCTCTTTGTTCTTTGTCAGCATGTCTTTCTGAGGGCGTGGGTGGCTTGTGGCTTTCGCGGTTTCAGTCTCGCTTTGACCCCTTTTAACGTCCTCGCATATCTTCGGTTCCCTCTCAGCTTGCGCCAGTAATAACAGGGTGCAGGCCGGCCGCACCGTGGACACCGTTGGCCTCGCGCGCCGGACAGCTCTAGAATTATCCCCCCCTCCCCCCCCCCTCTCTCTCTCTCTTGCACGATGGTGGACACCGGCTCAGGTCGAGAACCCGACTTGACCCGCTCCGGGGACACGTACTCAAACCAGAGCTCTCGGTCAAAGTCCTGTCCGTGACCGGTTTGCAAATGAAAGAGTGTACTGTAGCGCCGGAATAAAAATCTACAGGCGGTGTTTAACTGAACGGTCGACGTTGAACGTTTTCTAGATCGCAGCTGTGTTTCTAAGGGACGACGCAGGCAGGAAGCGGAATGTTAGCAACGGAAAGGAAGTGCTAAAGGAAGCGCCTCCCTGTGTACAATCCGAAATAACGCCATGCATTCTTTTTTCGGACGTACCTACAGGAAAAGGGAAAAGCGCCTTCCCTGTGCTTAGAATGTCTTCCTTTAAAAATTTTATTTCATTTTTTTTGCAGAAGGATTTTGCACGAAACAGCTGGTCGAATTCCTCAAGTTTGTTCCATGGCAGATTTTCCATGAGCTGTTTTGGAGCTGTAACTTCAAACTTTCTGACAGCACGTTGCAGCGCTTTTCTCAGTAACATAACGAGCTACAGTGCGTTCAGAGACATGAGACAGTAAGAGAGGATGGAGAGGTCAAAATTCTCTGTAGTTTCTGCTAGATTTCTACGAGATGTTTTCTTCAATAAAAAAAAAGGAAATTGAGGGGGATAAAAAAAAGGTTTAAAATCAGCTGGCCAATGAGGATGCAGTATTTTAAGACCCTCCCATAACAGCTAACCAATCAGGATGCAGTATTGTAACACACACACACACAAGATTATTATTATTTGAAAAAAAAATCGCACTAATATAATTTCATATAAGCTCATTCCATTCCACGACGGTGTTTTTATAAATAAGTAAGATTAGTGTTTTGAGAGTGAGAGACGCTACAGAGACGCGTCTGTATCTCTGTTCGTCCTCTCCCACGTCACTTAGTTTTTTTTTTTTTGTTTTTTTCCTCCAAACTGTTCTTGTCTATTTTAGTCGCTCTGCCTCTTACCTAACGGCTCAGAAATCACACCAGAGTCTCGTTTACACACCGTCCTCCGTCCGCCATGACGAAGCGGAGACGGGACACGTACAGCATACAGCGTGCAGCTCCATCCAAAGCCGCGCGCTCGCTGTGTGTTTGTTGAACGAGGGACTGTTTTGTAATTTCACTGATCCACAGTCTGAGCTGTGTGTGTGTGTGGGGGAGGATATGTCTCTGTGATGATACTGTCTTGAATAATGAGTCGTTTTAAATCGCCTGCTGTTGCGTCGTCTCTTTCGAAGCGGTTTTATTTCTGATCTCCGCTGCATTACACGCGTTTCATTATAATAATAATAATCGTCATTCCTCTGTGGCTCTTTCCAGATGCCCCGGTCAGTAAATCCGGGCCGTCGTACTCGGGAGGCCCGCGCATCCAGAGGCAGGAGCAGGTCATTCATCTGTCACCTAAGAAGGGCAGCCAGGTGAGTTTAAATTTATTTCTTTTATTCTTTTTTTTATTTATTTTTTTTAAGTTCTGTCGAAAAAACAAAAGCAGGGGAAAAAAACAGTTGCATAAATGTGATGTGAGATTGTGATGGTTTCGATTGTCTGCGTTCGAGCGTATCAGTTCTCACGATTGCGTATATGTGTGTGTTTCTCGCCTGACGCAGTCCGAGGGCCCGTACGCGCACTCGAGCAGTAACACCCTCTCCAGCACGGCGTCCAGCGGCGCTCACAGCGATGACAAGTGGTACGATCTCGGTGGTGGCGGCGGCGGCGGTGGAGGCGGAGGTCAGGGAGACGTCCCCGAGTCCGAACCCAACGGCCTGGGCGGAGGCGGGTACCTGCAGGGCTCCTCTGCCGACAGCGGCATCGACGCCACCTCCTACGTGCCCCATCACGGCAGCGCCGGCTCGTTGCTCGCCGTGAGCACCTCGGCGTCCCGCGAGAGGGTGGCGTCGCCGTGGCACGGGCCGCCCGATGGAGGACGCCGCGTACTCGAGCGCTCGCCTCCGGCCGCTGAGACGCCCGTCGCTCCCGCAGAGGCTCCGCCCACCCGCAGTCCTCCGACGCATCTGCTCATGCGCGACAGCAGCACGTACAGCCTGAGCGACATGACCTCACACTCCAGGTGCGCTCAGGTCCGTCATAGACACGCATCCTAACGTTCAGGGTTCAGATTTTAATCTTTCGTCCCCTCGTCCTCACAGCTCGCGTCACTCGGGCAGCCCCGGGGTGCTCGGCTCCAGTCACAACTCGCCCCGAGACGAATCCCCGTCCGCCACCTCGCCCTCCTCCTCCTCCTCTCAGAGCTCCGTCTCTCCAGGACCCAAGAGCTTCTACCCTCGCCAGGGCGCCACCAGCAAGTACCTGATCGGCTGGAGGAAGCCGGGGAGCACCATCAACTCGGTCGACTTCGGAGACACTCGAAAGTGAGTCATGAAGCACTTTAAAACCAGTCAGATTCAATTAACTGCAGGCTTTTTCTTTTATAATAATAATAATAATATCCATACTACAATTTACACAGCGCTTAATGTTTCACTTTTTTTTTGTACCTTATAATGGTAAGAATTTGATCAATCCTAAATAGCAGCAGCAAAAAAAAAAAAGTTTGCCTCCATTATTATTGTACAGTGCTCAATTGCCCCCTTGTGGTCAAACACGAGTATGACCATGAATTATGGCAAAGTTTTTTTTTGTCAATACATATTATTTAAACAGCGCAAAGCTAATGTACAGTTTAGAGCAGCATCTGGATGGTTATTCAAGTCACAAACATCCAGGGCTATTTGTAATAGTTTCATCATCCTAATTTATTTTGTTTTCCGCCCAGGAGACCTCAGGGTGAGGGCGCGGACAGCGGACCGTCTCAGACCCGGCCCTCTCTCAGAGACCTGCATTCTCCTCAACCGCTGGGGAAATCCACTGTAGAGGAGGATCTGAAGAAACTCATCACCCTGGACAGTCCTCCTGCCATCCATCATGACGACAAGGTGAGGAACTCAAAGTTTCCTCAATTTTGATTGGTCAGTAGGTGTTGATGGTAATTGTTTTTCTCCAACGGTCACTGATCGCGCGGTGCTTCGTGTGTGTGTGTGTGTGTGTGTGTGTGTGTGTGTGTGTGTGTGTGTGTGTGTGTGTGTGTGTGTGTGTGTGTGTGTGTGTGCGTGTGTGCGTGCGTGTGTGTCTCTCAGTCCCTGCAGCCGTCGTGCTCGGGCGCGAGCGGTACGGGCCGACGCTCGCTCCACCGCACGCTGTCCGACGAGAGCATTTACCGCGGCCAGCGCCTGCCGTCTCTGGGAGACGCAGTGTTGGAGCAGGCGCTCGCCAGCGACGTGCTCTTCAGCTGCTCCACCCTGCCGCGCTCGCCCACCACCCGCGGCGCCCCCCTGCGCAGACCCTCTTACAAACTGGGCATCAAGATGCATGGTGAGTAGCTCGTGGGTACGGCGGCGCTGTCAGGGGTCACTCTGTAGGGTGTCACAGCCGAGGTCAGAGTTCGGCTGGAGCATCGACACTGACCCTGACCACACATGTATCCTTATTATTATTATTATTATTATTATTTTATTAGGTATTGTAGAAGATGGATAGATGGATGAGTTTATTGAAAGATTGATAGATAGATGGATTTTAGATGCATGGTGACTTGACGGTGATGGATGGATGGATAGACAGATGGAGAGTGGTGAATAAATAGATAGATGGATGGATGGACATTTAGATGGAGGGAAAGGTTGATGGTGGGACATTGAGATGGTTGGATGGAGGGACAGGTAATGATAGTCAGATAAGAGAGCGGTGAGTAAATGGATATTTGGATGGATGGATGGATAAACGGATTGAGAGATGGATAGAACCATTGAAGAATGGTTGAACTGATGGAGAGATTGATGGATGTTTCCTCAGATGTTGAGATGAAGGGAAAGATAAAGTATATTTAGATGTAATAATGGATAGACAGATGGAGAGACGGATCGATTGGTGCATGGATAGACAGAGAGATCGATTCATATCAAGACAGATGGAGAGATCGATTGATGGCTAAATACTCTGACAGTTGGATGAGTGGATACACAGATGGTGAGATGTATATTTGGACGGATTAATGGATAGACAGATGAAGAAATGGATTGATGGGTGTAACTCTGACGGACGGATTGACGGACCGATAGAGAGATGGATGGATATTTAGACAGACAGAGAGACAGACAGACAATTATATTTACGCAGAGATGGATGGATGGATGGATGAATAGATTGAGAGATGGATGGACAAATGGATGGAGATTGATGCATACTTTGATGGATGGATTGACGGATAAAGAGATTATTCATCTTTTAATCAGACACTGATGGAGAGATGGATTGATAGATATTTTAATGGATGGATCGACAGACAGATGACAGGTGGGATCAATGGAGAGATGGATTTAGATGGATTAATAGACAGATGGAGAGATGGATTTAGATGGATTAATAGACAGATGGAGAGATGGATTGATGCGTGGATATTTTTACAGAAAGATGGATTGATGCTGGATGGATGGATGAGATGAACAGAGAGATATATGTAGATGCATTAGACTGATGAGACGGAGATGAATGGATAAACAGATGGAGAGATTGATTAAAGAATAGATGGATGGATTGATTGACGGATGGATACTTTGACGGACGGATGGATGCCGATGGAGACATGGACAATAGACGGACATTCAGATTACATCACACGCAGGCATGAAGTGATGAGAGTGAATCTGCTTATACAATGATAATGATATAACCCGATTGTGTAACGTGTGTATGATTGTTGCCATGGTAACATTTTGTAGGAGGTTTATTTTTATCCCGCGCTGCTCTTGTTCCATTTAATTAAAACCTTTTTTTTCAGTGTCGCTGCAACCTTTGTTATTCTATTCTTTATTTATTTTTTGTTTATCATTGCATAGTTTTTCCTTCATTATTTATTATCTTTCATTCATGGTGTGTGTGTGTGTGTGTGTGTGTGTTTGTATTACTACGGGTGTCTGGACTGATTTATTTAATTTATTTTAAACATCTCCAGTCAGACGCACATAGTCTGGTAGCCGTAGACGGCGTCTGCTTTAGTCGAGCGTTATGGTGACGTGTGAGGGGCGCAGGACACGCCCCCTAAAAACCGGACTCACAGTCCTAGTGTGTTATCAGTGTCATAGCCAGATTCAGTCAGCTGACACGCACCGTGTGATGTTTTCTCATTGGCCGTGGGTCAGGTGACCTCTCCGCGTCTGACACCTCTCTAGCAGACCTGCACGAGCGCCAGAGGTTGCCGTCTCCAGAGCTGGGCCTCATGCCCCTGCCGGACGCGGACAGCGGCTTGGACTGGAGCCACCTGGTGGACGCCGCCAACGCCTTCGAGGGTGAAGGGAGACCCCCACGCAGTGAGCCACCCTTCCTCTGTCTCTCTCTCTCTGTCTCTCTCTCGCCGCCTCGCCTCACCCGCTGCCCTGCGCTCCGATCCGTCCACGCCGACGCGCCCGATTACAGACAGACTCAACCTGACGTGTCTATTGTCTTTTAAATCCAACTTCCGTTCGAGAGTGCGCGCAATTGAATTTTCTACTTGAGCATTAAATGAGCGGTTATGTAAATGAAAATAAAAGGCCTGTTGTTTGTGAAAAGAACACATCCTTGACACATAAAAGCTTTCATCATCGCTCTACGATCGAGCCGAATGAATAAATAAATAAATAAATATTGTGGATCGTCTGTAATCCAGGTCTCATTAACGTTGTAGCAGGGTTCGTGTTAAAACTTTAACACTGACACTGGAGACTCCTTACATAAACGTGATAAAAACATCTGCCTTCCCCCCCCCCCCAAACACATCCATATCTAACTGAACAATCCGAGCAGGCTGAAGGTTAATCGTTTTTAAATCAAGCGGTGACGTCACAGTCACTCAGTAGTGTCGGAGCGCATTGGCCGTGTGTGACACACCAGGTTTATACTGCTGACTGCATTCACCACAGAAGTACTGACCCCCCCCCCCCCCCCCTCTCTCTCTCCCTTTCTCTCACTCGCTCACACCATCACGTCCACGCTGCTCGTCTCAGTCCAGAGGAGTTTCATGTTCAGTTCTCAGGACCTCAGTCACCGTGGTGAGAGTGCAGTGAGCTCACAGCAGATGGAGCTGCAGCCCTTACAGCACACTCGGCTCTCTCCCAGGTCAGCACCGCTTCTACTGCCCCCTTCTAATGCCACCTCTACTACCCCCTCTACTACCCCCTCTACTACCCCCTCTACTGCCCCCTCTACTGCCCCTTCTACTGCCCCCTCTACTACCCCCTCTACTACCCCCTCTACTACCCCCTCTACTGCCAATTGTACTGCCACTGTGTGAATACTGAATCTCTCTCTCGCTCCTTAGTGATATCCCTGTGGGTTTCGCGGGGAAGGTCTCTCAGCTCGAGTCTTTAGTGAAGATGCTGCAGGAGGACTTGAAGAAGGTACCGTATCAAACCTCCAGCTCAGGGAGAAACATCAGGACCTGGGAAGGAAATAAACATACAGAAATCACTCACTTAATACATCAACAAATTCTTAAAACTGAATAAAACTGAAAATGAGTAAATAATAATGCAAATTAAACAATGTTATTACAGACCATCAGTTAATACCTGTCAAAAATGTAGATCAATGAATCAAACATTTTAAAATAAATGACTACATAACTCGACCAGAAGGTGAATAAATATGCAAAAAAGTTATGTAATGAAATAAGTCATAATGTAAGTAAAACAGAAACAAAGATAATCAAAAATAAGAATGTAAATAATAACTGTTAATTGTATGTTACAATATGCAAATGAGTAAATCTAATTAAATGAATAGAAATTTAAGAAGATTGTAAATGAGTACAGAAGTTATATATATATATGTAATATAACTGTAAAGTGGGCGTGTCTGTACATTAAAGATATTTGCGGACAAATAATTTATGGGGACGTAAGATGAGTAATAGAACACATCAAGATGGTTTTGGGAATTTTTCTCCATCTGTCTGTTTGTTTGTGCACGCATCACGTAAAAACTCCTGAATTAATTTTAATGAAGTTTTCACGCGTTTATTTACCCGAGCTCGATGTAACATATAGACCTTGTTGCATCACAGTCGGGCCACTGGAAGAGAAAATATGCTAATTTGAAATTTAGATAGAAAATGCCCTTTTATCATAAAAAAAATGTTTTATTAGTTAATCTCAAAATCCACCAGATGGCGCTGTACAGTTTTTGATGCGCGCTTATGACTGTGTGATTACTGCAAAGTCACAGGCACATCTAGTACCTAAATACTTGGGTTGTTCCGATTCCGATACTGGTATCAGAAATGCTGCCGATACCACAAAAAAATCTGGCATCGGTATCGGCAAGTACTTGAGTCCACGTACCGATCCGATACCATTTTCCTAAACATAACCTATTTATGCCCGCTAGCTTTGCTAGCTTAGCTTACTTACAGAGTGTCACGGCGTGCGCCCAAATTGATATCACTCCTCGCTCACTAGTTAGGCGGCCTCCTCCCTCTTTAGGTATGTGAAGGAGCAGGGCCGCAGAATCAGGCAACGGCCCATGAGCTATCGCCGCTAATGATCCCGGCGCTATAAAACACAGCGGGGAGTGTAGCTCGGGGTCTGACTGTTGGGAAGCTGGACTTTGCGACGCGGTGGATTTTATGAGAGACAGTGGCACAAGAGCGGGGTGATGTGATGCGCCCAGGAGACTTTAAAAAGGGGGGCGCCTTTGATCTCCGCGAGAGGAGCGCGTGAACGAGCTGCCCGAGCTCCCGCGGCACCTTCACTTCCGTGTCGAGCCCGCCTTCGCTTCCCTGCCGCCGAAGTGGAAAAGGCCGCAGAGAGCCTTTAACCCTTTCCTGAGCCATTTTTTCTAAATAAATGACCCTTTTCCCTGTAAGACCTCGCCTCGTGTCCGTGTTTCATGGGGTCGCCCGTGCACTTAGGGCCGAACCCGTTACACAGGGCTAGTAGTATTTTACTTAAAAAAAGAAATGCTATATATATATATATATATTACACTGTACAGATACACACCCAGGTATCGGATCGGTACTAAGTATCGGCCGATACCCTGAGCCCAAGTATCGGAATCGGTATCGGGAGGGGAAAATGGTATCGGAACATCTCTACTAAATACTACTGAAAAATGGTATTAAATAAATAACACTGTATGTAAATAGCTACATATGTAAGTAAACAAAAGTAGCAAAGTAATTTAAAAAATGCAATTTAGTAGGAAAATTATGTAATGTGGAAGAAATCAGTAAATAATAGAATAAACATGTAAACAATAGAAATGAACAAACACAGCAGTAAGTGAGTGTATTAATGGGCTTTTTGTTTTAGAAAAATAAAAAATTTCATTTAATTATTTAGATCCCCAGGCGAAATTAGTTTCCCTTTACTTGAATCTGTTCCCTAAAATACAGAAAGAAGCTTAAAAACCTCTGAGCTGCCCTACATATGGAAGATTTCAGTCCAGTCTCGTGTGTGTGTGTGTGTGTGTGTGGTCAGGAGCGAGAGGAGAAGCTGAAGCTCCAGGCTCAGATCAAGCGGCTGTGGGAGGACAACCAGCGCCTGCAGGATGAGTCTCAGAACTCTGCGGCCAAGCTGAAGAAGTTCACCGAGTGGGTCTTCAACACCATCGACCTGAACTGAGCTCCAACGGCTCCGTCCTCGTCCAGCTCGACCCCGGGACCAAACACGCGCACAGCACACACTCCACACGAGCGTCCCCCGAAGCGCCCAGAACCACGACGCAGGAGCCACCAGTCTGTCTCTCACACACTCATCACCACCACAACCGCCGCCCAGTTCTGACTCTGAGCCGGGGATCTGCAGGAACGGCCACGCCCATCTCCTACCATCCTGGAGCAACCTGACACTTTCCTTTCTGTGTGTGTGTGTGTGTGCGCGCGCGCTTTAGGGGCCATGTTTGTGAAATTTCGCTGGGTTGCTGTGCTATCCGGAGTCTGTGTGTGTGTGTGTGTGTGTGTGTGTGTGTTTTCTTTCCCTCCCCTTCTCTCTCTCTCTCTCTCTCTCATTAGCGAGGCTGGTGGTGTGACTCCACAACGCAGCAGTACAATCAGAAGACGAGACAAAAAGAAGGAAGGAAGGAACTATCTGATCAAGTTTTTTTTTCTTTCCTTCCTCTCCTTCAAACTCTAAAGCAATAGACTGATCTCCTCTATGAGAATAATAAAATCTCATCGCGTCGGATTCTTATCTCACGTCAAGCAATCGCAGGTCTGCGGTACGAACGCTCGGAACTCTCAAACACCAGGGTTTTGTTTGTTTGTTTTTGTTTTGTTTTGTTTTTTCCTCTCTCTCTCTCCTTTTTTGGGAACAGATCTAATTTATTCAGTTTGTATTATAAATAAATATCCGTACAGTAGAACGTTAATGTTTATTTTCCAGACAGATGCTCATTATTTAGGTGTATAATTAATATTATTATTATTATTATTATTTTGTACATCTCATTTCAGCCTGATGCCGTTATCTTCTGCGTGCTTCGTGGTGCCCTAGCCTGCCGTCGTCGTGTTGCCTTAGTGCCCTCTAGTGGTGATAAGTGATTGTTTCACTTGCTACGATCTATATTTTAGGTTTTTTTTTTTTTTCTTCAACACAAGCGTTCACCGTTTCCTCTTTTTTGCGTTTGTGTTAATCAGAGATCAAGCTCAGGCTCTGTGTGTGTGTGTGTGTGTGTGTGAGTGAGTTATTTGATTCTAGAGTTATTCTGACGGAGGAAACTGATGAACACAGGAAGTAGATTTCTGAGTTTCCTGGCGGAAATCCGGGGACATTGCAGGACAAACCGGAGTGCCTGCTCAGAGGAAGGGGTTTTAGTCAGCTGATAATACAGACACAGCCTGTAATCTGTAAACGCCTGGCTTCCCCCAATCAATCCGCCGCCCCAACACACACACACACACACACACACACACACACACATTTCCGAACAGGCTGGCTTAGCAAAGGTCAAACCGAGAAGGTGTTGTTGACCCCAGTAAGCGCACACACTAATATATATATATATATATATACACACACACACACACACACACAGGGCTGTTCCTGTGCTCTAAGTGCTCACAGGCCCTCTACAGAACAGTGTAATATTCAGCAGTTGAATGGAGATTATTATCGATTCTGTTCTAAGAATCGTTCGAATCGTTTGATCGGTTGTGTCTTTCCCGGCTACCAGCAGCTGAAGTGAAACGAAAAGCCCGAAAATAAAAGAACCTCTGATCAATTCAGGTTTGTACATTATAGAGAATCTAGAGACCGCGTGCCTGAGCGAGTTAACGACAAGTCGTGCTTCTCCTTTTACGCTTTCAGGAAGGTTTTAAATACGAGCTCCTGTTCTGTGAAACTTAAACGCTGACAAAAAAATAATAATAATCATCATGTTTTGGATGTGAATTTTGCTAATTTTTAATTCTATACATGTCACGTGAAATGGTTTTTGTTTTTTTGTTCTGTTTTTTTTCACAAGTGTTCACCGGTTTTTGTATTAAACTTGCTTTGGGTTTAAGATTCGTCTTTATAAAAAAAACTTGCTGGAAATAATAATGTGGTTTTGAGATTAAAAGTATCAGAACTGTAAATGTGCAAATTGGAAATGTTAAGACAAAGGCAAAAAAATGTATTGAATTAAACCAATGGTGAAAACTAAACACTTTTTTTTTTTTTTTTTTCACAAAGCAGTCAAATATGTAAATACAAATATTTACGTTTTAGTGTTATTCAATCACATGCTAGCTAGTAACGATGCGTACGAGCCAGTACAGTTCATTTAGTTTCATATATCTACTTAGTCCCAGTTTCGATTGAACACCCCTCATTTTTATCCAATATATATGTTCGAGTCAAACCCGGCCCCTTTATATATATATATATATATATATATATATATATATAGTATAATATATTAATGTAAATATTTTGATTCCTCTAAGAGTGGAATTTAATTAAACACACACACACACAACACGTCTGGATTTTTTTTTTCACCTAATTTACCTGGACGACCATTAGTGTACATACCTGTATTTACATGCTTCTGCCACTAGGTGGTGGAAGAGTTCTGTTTTCAGGTTGTACAGTGTTTTATATTTAATACAGAATTATCAGAAGCAGCTGATTTAAATAAGTTTTTAAAAGCTGTTTGAACTACATGCGTACAATGCCATGGGGGGGGGGGGGAGTCAGACTAGACCACTTGGTGGCGCTGTTGGTTTTGAGATCTGTTTAAGATTGGTAGATTTTTTTTTTTTTTTTTTTTTTTTTTAATAAAAACTGTCGGCACATTATTTTGAAAAATACATATTTAAAAACAAGCTAGCCAAAAAAATAAAAATTCCTGCAAAATCATACAGCGGAACCTCGGCGTGAGAACGCGCTCCCCTATGAATTTTTGCCTTAAGACTGAAATTTAGCAAGAAATTAGCCTCGACAAACCGAGCAGCGACAGAAGTTGCACGTACGTCCGGACGGGGCTGTTTAAAAACGAATTCATGAATTTTGACGATTTCTTGCTTTTTAGTCAGCGAAAGTTGTTTTGAAAGTCAAACCTCAATATCAATGTTGCCTTTGCTATATATATATATATATATATATATATATATATATATATATATATATATATATATATATATATATATATATTTTTTTTTTTTTTTGTAATATCTGTAATATATTTGTGACTTGAAGTGATTATTGGCATTTACATTATTCCTTCTGGAAAAATTCACATCGTAATATGAAATTCCGCCTCCAGAACGGATTAAATTCATACGCGGAGGTTCTGCTGTAAACGCCTGTAAATTTACATTTAAACACAATCAAATTCAAACATATGGAATTTCTGTTCAAATATAAATTTTTGTCAGCGTTTAAGCTCCATAACTATTGTTTACTCGTCACCTTGTTCAATATTCCACTTCAGATTACTTTTAATGTGAATGTTAACTTTTTTTTTTTTTTTATTAAAATTTTATTTGCACTAATTTTTTTTGTAAAAATTTATTATTATTATTATTATTATTATTATTATTATTGCTATGTTAACAGTAAATGGAGCTTCATAACGTAATAAACGTCTCATCAGTCATTGCCTTTCCTCGCGTGCGTCATCACGTGCGACGGGGAGAAGACGAAGCCCCTCTATCGCCCTTCTCATGATTTGGACGTGTCTCACTTTAATCACGTGAACATAAGTTTTACAAAACCATGAGACGGCGAAGCATTCCGCATTTAAAAAAAACGAAGAAGTAATTGTTTGCGTTATTCTGTTCATTTTATTTGTAGAGGTTTAAACTTTCAAGAAGGAAAAAAACTTCCCGGTCATCATAACAGTGTTAAAATGTTTCTTAAATAAATGAAAAAAATAAAAAACAATAACCTGAGGTGCTGTACTTTTTCTTGATTTTTTTTTTTTTCTTGAGTCAGGTGACCCACCCACTGCTTTCTGGCCCAATAAATTAATTTCTACTCGTTGGTGAAATGTCACGTGGCGTCGTCTTGTGTTTTCTTGCTGAGAAAGTTCGTCACTCGTACATCATTTCCACCAGAGTGCTCTCTCTCTCTCTCTCTCTCTGCCTTTCCCCATCAGCGGTCGGATAATTGCGTGTCACAGCGAGTAATCAGTCGAGCCCTGGAGCAGCTCAGGTCACATGATTCCAGCAACATGAAGATCTAGTTAGGGTCAGGTGTTGAAATATTTCCAGTAGTCTTGGAAAAAGGGGATGTAAATGTGTTCTCTCCGAATAAAGAGTCGAGCTAACAAAAATGAAGGAGGAAAAGTGTCTCCAGTAGAGGTGCAAGGCAAACCGGAGGAATATATTTGATTTGGTCACCTCAAATAAAATGAATAAACCCACCTCGATGAGGTCCAAGCTGTTTTGGATAGTTAGAAGTTCTGTGGGGTGTGGAGACGGTTTTTCCACTCTTGTCCATATTTTGAAGGATAGCTCAAGAGATAAGATGAGATTTCAACATTATAGCAGCAGTTACGGTACCGTGTACAAAAGAATAGAGAAATTAATGTTATCAAAAACTAATTTATACACAGTGCCGAGTTTAAATACAAAGAAAATTTTTTTTTATTATTATTTAAAACAAATACTTTTCCTTTTTATTTCAGTATCGTGAGGACATACAAAAGAAAGAAAAACATCAAATAACTAATATTTATACACAGTACACAGTACAAAAGAATCGGGGGGGGGGGGGGGGGGGAAGTATACAGTAGTGACGCATTCAATCAAATATTGCACAAGGTAATAAATATAATATTGCACAGTTTCTATTTCATTCTATTTCAATTAAGATATTGTAATTATATTGTGAGATAATGTAGCTTTAATGTTTTAAAAACACTCAGTTTTTCCTTGCCACTGTCGCCCTCAGACAATCTGATCGTTCTGATTCATTCACATTCCATACAAACTTAATTATTTTGATTGTGTAAAGCTGCTTTGCGACAATGACGATAGTTAAAAGCGCTATACAAATGAAATCTAATTGAATTAAAAATTAAGATATTGTAATATTGTAGCTATATTTAAAAAATTTAAGGTATTTTAACAACAGTATATGACAGTAATAATGACAGTTAATGAATGTTGGAATAATGGATAATTGTATTTTAAAACTAGTCTACACTGTATAATAAAACTGTAAAGTGGGCGTGTCTGTACATTTTAAGATATTTGCAGAAAAATAATTGGTGGGGATGTAAGATGAGTAATAGAACACATCAAGATGGTTTTTGGATCTTGTGTCTTTTTGTTTGTTTGTGCACGCATCATGTAAAAACTCCTAAACTAATGTTAATGTGGTTTTCACAGGTGTATTTGGCCGAGCTTGAGGTAACATAAAGGCTTTGTTTCATTACAATCAGCCCACTGGAAGAGAAGATATGCTACTTTGAAATTTAAATAGAAAACGCCCTATCATACCAAAAAGTCAACCTTGAAAAACCCGTGGATTTTTAATCTGCATTTGTGATTCAAATTTACTTAATAAACGCGATCTCACACCTTCATTACACACACTTCGCGGTAAGACTTAACAATTTTAGTTCATGCCAAAATTCAACAGATGGCGCTGTACCTTTGTTTAAAAAAAAAAAATTCACGTTGATTTCATTTCTTTATTTTAGTTTAGTTAGTTCCAAAATTCAACAGATGTCGCTGTACTTTGGTAAAAATAATAAAATAAAATCAATTTAATTATTTATTTATTTTGTTAGTTAATTCCACATTTTAAGAGATGGCACTGTACATTTTTTTTTAATGTGCTTATGAGTGTGCAATGAAATTCCACGCAGACAAAGTCGCAGACATGGCTAGTCATTAATATTGCTTAAAATTAGCTTGGTGTTTTCTTGGCTACTCCGTTTTCTTTATTTTTTAAATTATTATTATGTAATGACGTTCTAGCCAACTGCACAGTGGAATAAACCTTTTAAATTCCTTTTAATCTTAAAGTTGGCTTTTAAGTTTATTAATAAATCATAAATAGATAAACACAATAAAAAAAAATGATTTCAAAATATGGTCCTGTTCGCCTGTTGTTGCTCGTCTTGGCGACCCCTGACCTTGAGGACGTTCGGTATACGGTGTGACGGCTGTAAAAGAGCAAACTGCAGCGGGGAGTCGGAGCAGCGCCAGGACACGAGCTGATGGTCGTGTGTACGACGGGGTAAATGGGCTTAAAGCACCGCTGATGTGCAGCAGGGTTTAATGGAACAGGAAGTGTGTGTGTGTGTGTGTGTTTGAGAGAGGGGCTTGAGTGCACGGATCGAGAGTGATCTGGAAAGCTTTCAGCAGCAGGATACGGTGTGAGCATTAGATATCGAGCTGAAAAGGAGCGTCACTAAACCCCCCCACTGGAGTCCTCCAGACACTTGTGTTCTGACTCAGATGATCATCACATGACCTCCCAAACCTGACCGAGAGGAATCTGTAGAGATCCAGTCGCTCGTTCACGGGATCGGTCGGAAAAGTGTCGATTAACATTTTAAATTACTCACATCTATAGTACAGGTTGTTTCCATAGCAACAGATCATTCACCGGGACTCGACTGATCTGGTGATGTTTCCTGTTTATGGAAGGAGTCTCCAGTTTACACTTTGCAGTTTCTTGGTAACAGGACGAGCTGCATTGTGTTTACTCTCTCTTTCTTGAAGATAAAAATAAAGTGCAGAGGTTGGTGAAGGCACAGCTGGACTTCAGGACGTCTTTCTTAGGTAGAAGGTAATTAGACTTCTTTTACTTCTCATTCGTTTAGTTTCTTCAGTCTGATTCCACATATTTTTTTTACGTACAGTACCCGCATCATGGATCTTCCTCTGCATGAAAAGGCTTGTTAGGTGAACAATGGAGAAGGTGAGAGGAGGAGACGTTAGAGAGATGTTAAGAAGACCAGTAATGGAGAGAGATTAAGGAGAGGGGTTAAGATGTAACGGGCAGAGGGAGTAGGCGGAGTCTGTAGGCTTGGTTTTTCTGGTGGACCTGTGAAGAGGTCTTGATCTCTTGGATGAAAACACCTCCACCTCTGCTTAGAGAAGGGTTCTCCTTACACATGTTTATTCAGGATCCGTCTGACTGAAGAAGCTCCTTGGACGAGTAGAGAAACGTTTCTGTCTAACAAGAAGAAAGTCCAGGTGACACGACACAACTTGCAGATAACCTCACGCCACCTCACACCTGGACTACTGAGAGTCTTCTGTTCAATATTGCTGGATTCAACAACAAATGATAAAAATCAGCATCACAAAATATTCCTTTAAAAAATAAATATGTGGACGAAGTGCTTTGGTATATAATTTATTATTTTTTTTTAAATAATTGATGTTAATATAAACCAGTGATTGGCAGCTGCACCTTCTGTCCTTCTAACCAATCAGAATCCAGAATTTAGCAGCACTGTGGTCTAATATGTACTGTGTATATATATATACACACACACACACACACACACACAGCAAGTCTATTTATAAGGTAAAGAAGCATAAATGTTCATGAACAAGCTTATTTCAGTTTTAAAACACCAACGATAAATGATCTTAATAATGATGAAATTGTGAAGTGTTTATTTGTGATTGTTAATATTGTATAAAATAAAATTAATATGATTAATGAATTTTATTAATGTTAATAGTGAATAGAATTTTTTTTATTGATTATTAAATATTTGATTAGTGTTTTCTATTAATATTATTTGGTTAGCAGAGAGAAAATGGATCTTTAACCTCTCTAATGAGACTTGCTTTTGCCTTACACGTGCGCTGTACACACCCGCATACAGACACAAAATAAAATGTTTTACACACACGTGGTCACAGTGTTAGAGTAAACAGTACACGCATGTGCGGATGTTGATTATACCAGTAAGAGACGAGCACGAAGACCCAGCAGCGGAGACGATTACCCACAATTCCGCAGTGCAAGAGGGAGAACAAGAAGCGCATACATGATACTCTGTACTCCTAAACCAAGACTTGTTCGTTTTCCAAGTCTAAATTTATTACAAATCTTTGCTCGTCTTGCGGAATGCTCGCAAACCCCGTTACACGCAATCCGAGGTTTTACTGTATTCTTTCTGCAGGTTGTTTAAAACCACTTTGTCTCCTATTCTAAGCAGTGATTTGAAGCGCCACTATGAGGTGAAACTGAGGTGAACACATCCGCAGCATTCCGAGGTGACGGCGTGTACAATACCTGAACTGAGAGCGCGGTGTTAGGAGTTAAAATCAAAATGTTGACTTAAAGTGATACATGTACTTTAAACAGGGTGGAGTGAATTTAGCAAAGTACAACTTAGTGTAAACAAGGCGTAAGATACTCAACCTTACAGAATGAGATTTATTAATGTCAGAGAGTTCTGCTGTACAGAAAGACATGTACGTGGACTTCAACCTGAAATAATAATAATAATAACATCACTGATTACATTAAAGATCAGCAGATTATTTTTAGCGTTAAGATTTTAACTATTTTTTTGTATTAAATATTAAAGTCTTTAAACTATTTTAAAACCTGGAGTTAGATAAATATTTTTATTCATTAAAAATTCCATAACATTAGAATAGTATTTCCTGCCTCGTACAGCAGCAGTGAGTCGTCCTGCATGGCCATGTTAGTCCCAGCGTCATTCCAGCATTTAAAATTATAATCTATTAATTTATAATTCAAATCTCCCATAAAGCAGATAGGAGGAAAGCAACTTTTTGCGAGAGTGGAAACGTCAGTTTGGGGTAAAAAAAAAAAATGTTATTATTAATTTAGCAATCCGTATGCAATCTGCCTCTCTGGGATGCTGCAGGTTCTCAAGACAGTCATTTCCTGTTTCTCTTCCACACTGTAAATTATTAATGTGGCCGTGCGTTAAAGGGTTGATGGAGGGTGTGTGGGTGTGTGAGAGAGAGAGAATGCAGTGAGGGCTGTGTAAAGTTTTTGTCCTATTTACCGTGGATTTTTATGAATTTTCATACACATGGCAAGAAAAGCCTTGCTGTTTTCCAATCTGTATTGAACTAGCAGTAGCAGGACCTTCAGGTAATGTCCTGTCTAAACCCGTGTCTTTTGACTCATTAGGAAACGTTACATCGTCTTCTGTGAGATGTTAAGTTTAAAAAAAAAATTGTTGTGGTCATGTGACCTACTAATGATCAGATTGTGTATCCACACCTCTACGATAAACAACCAAAGGTATAGTACACACCAACTTACAGACAAGTTAAAGATTTCTGGAGATACAAATGGACCGCTCACATGTATTGTTCAAAAAATAGACACGGCAGTGCACCAGATACCAATGTTTACAATTATATACAATATTTTCAATGTGCAAGTGAATGTATAAAATGTCTAAAGTCAGGTATATTGTGTGTATGGGGGAGAAATGAGTCGACCTCACCGGTTTCAACGAATCAGTTCTGTCTTGTAAAGCTGTCCTGATGGTGAATAATCCTAACCCTAAATCTTCAACAAAACAGAGTTCACAGTCCAATACAGTGGAAAACAGCTCCGAGACAAAAATGGCATTGATGGCACATGATGGCAGTGTGGGGGAAGGGGACAGAGATTTAGTCAGGTGGATCAGTATGATTTACATCGTATATTCGTGTCAAAGGTGAATAAGACTCACTTTGTCTGACATAAGAACAAACTTACTGTATGAACACGCTCCCGGAACGGCACTTGTTTGTATGGCGAGGACCTGTAAATCTAATCTGAATTCCCAGTCAGGGACCAGGATGACGCTCACCTCGTTAGACGTCTCTGATGTGATGTAAAAATGACACGCCATAAATACTAAACACAAACACGGCCGCACATGTTTGTTAAAAAATTGTTAACAAAACACGTAATGTTTGTTTTAGCGCAACAGTGACAGACACGACTCTCGCCTCTTATCCTGACGTGTTTATTAGAGACTGGCCTCACAAACATGACCTTGCTCTTGATATTGGTGTTTTACTCTGGGACGTGTTAAGGGGGATAAAGTCTGTCAGTAGATTGAAAGTTTGTGCCCCTGCTGACATGCTGCTGTTAAATCATTAAATTGAGCTGTGAAAAGATGAAAATATAGACTTTTAGCTTTAGAAAGAGTGTTTTATAGGGATAGCCAATGGAAAAAGACAGTAGATAAAAGTAAGTTGAAAAATCACTTCTTGGAATACAAATGGGAGGGAAGTCGCCGTTTCTACCAGAGGCGTTCAAGTCAAACTGGAACCTACTGCGGCCTTTTCCATGAACATTCAGCAAGTGGAACGTCTGATCATTGAAAGCCGACACTTAATTTTTCAACAACTCGCGGAAAGACATGCTTTTACATCAATGAACGTTGGTGTACAAATGTGACACCATTGAAGATGATGTGCTGTCCTGATCTAGAAGCATATTTCATCAACTGCGAGCCTTTCTATTCGCCACAGGAGTTTATCTTAACTTAAATCTGCTAAGCCGGTAGTAAGGACAGTAAAGAGATGGACCAGTGAAGCAGAGCAGGAATTACAGGCCTGTTTTGACTGCACTGATTGGAGTGTTTTTGAAGTGTTTTTGGACGAGCTCACAGATTCTGTAGCATCAGTTTCTGTGAGGACATGTGCATCCCTACCAGGACATTTTTAACATATAATAATGACAAACCATGGTTTACAGTAAAACTCAGACAGCTTCGTCAGGCCAAAGAGGATGCCATAGGAGTGGGGACAGGATCTTGTACAACCAGGCCAGGAACACACTAACAAGGACAATCAGAGCAGCTAAGAGGAGCTACTGGAAAATCAGTTTTCTGCAAACGACCCTGCTTCAGTGTGGAAAGGCCTGAAAACCATCACTAACTACAAGACGCCATCCCCCAACTCTGTAGGGAATCAACAACTGGTTGATGACCTGAATGAGTTCTATTGTCGACTTGAAACTCCCAGTCTCACACCACACTCCTGTCCTGACCCTCTTTCTACACCACCATTATCACCTCTGACAACCACCCTCCCCCCCCCCCCCTGCACTCCAGGTCTGTGAAAGGGATGTTCGCCAGATCTTTCTGAAATCCTGTGCTGACCAGCTGGCGCCCATCTTCACACAGTTCTTTAAACGTTCCACAATCATCCCCATTCCAAAAAAACTAAAATCACAGGGCTTAATGACTACAGACAATATTTAGTTTAGATCAGACCTGGATGTGATTTAGGAGTGCTTATAGAAGTCGCCCTAACATATGTGGTCATGAAGTCATTTGAAAGACTGGTGTTGGCCTATCTGACGGACATCACAGGACCCTTACTGGACCCCCTGCAGTTTGCTTATAGAGCAAACAGGTCTGTTGATGATGCAGTCAACATGGGACTGCACTTCATCCTTCAACATCTGGACAAACCAGGGGCTTATGCAAGGGTCTTGTTTATAGACTTTTCATCAGCTTTTAATACGATCATCTCAGCACTGCTTCAGACCAAATTAAACCAGCTCTCTGTTCCTAGCTCTATCTGTCACTGGATCACCAGCTTTCTGACAGACAGGCAGCAGCTAGTGAGACTGGGAAAATTCATGTCCAACAGTCACACCACCAATACTGGAGCCCCTCAGGGATGCGTTCTCTCCCCACTGCTCTTCTCCCTCTACACCAATGACTGCACCTCCACAGACCCCACTGTCAAGCTCCTGAAATTTGCAGATGACGCTACAATCATAGGCCTCATCCAGGACGGTGACGAGTCTGCATACAATGAGGTCGAGCAGCTGGCTGTCTGGTGCAGTCACAACAACCTGGAGCTGAACACGCTCAAAACAGTGGAGATGATCGTGGACTTCAGGAGAAACCCACCTGCACTTCCCCCACTCACCATCATGAACAGCTCTGTGATGGCAGTGGAGTCATTCCGGTTCCTGGGCACGACCATCTCTCAGGACCTGAAGTGGAACATTCACATTGACTCTATTGTTAAAAAGGCCCACCAGAGGTTGTATTTGCTTCGCCAGCTGAAGAAGTTCAGCAGGAGCTGCTCACACAGTTCTACTCAGCCGTCATTGAATCCGTCCTGTGCACTTCAATAACTGTCTGGTTTGGTTCAGCTACAAAAGCAGACATCAGAAGTCTACAAAGGACAGTTCGGACTGCTGAAAGAATTATTGGCACCCCCTGCCCACGCTGCAAGAACTGTATATATGCAGAGTGAAGAAAAGGGCTCGGAATATCACTTTGGACCTCTCACACCCAAGCCACCTTCTCTTTGAACTTTTGCCGTCGGGTCGATGCTACAGAGCACCGAACACCAGGACAGTCAGGCACAAGAACAATTTTTTCCACCCAGGCAATCTACGTCATGAACAGTTAAACATCATTCTATCTGTCAATAAATATATGTGCAATATTGTGGACAATACCACAGATTTCAGATATTTATCTAACTTATTTAAAACTCTCACACCCTACTCCATTTGATGTCAACCTTTTTAAAAAATATATATATATTTTTTTTTTTGTGTCGTGCTGTTTTGTCTTGTCATTTTTTTTGTTCTGGAAGCTCCGTCACTAAAACAAATTCCTTGTACGTGTAAGCGTACTTGGCAATAAAACTTTCTTTCTGATTCTGATTATTCCACGCAAATCAAGTCACCCTTTGACTTGAATGCCGCTTGTATTACATTTAGCATTTAACAAGCCAGTCCAATGCCACGGTGTGTCATAACCGCAATACAGGGTATTGAAATCTCAGTTTTGGTTGTAATAACATCCGAGTGCTATGAGATCATTTCAGTCTGATGTCATGCGCCTAAATATGATGCAAAATGTACAATGTATTTTAATAACGGACATTGCTCACTTTAAGGACTTTTTTCCCCTGACTACACTAATGTACAGCTTAAATTTTAGGGTTAGGGGTAGCTCAGTGGTTAAGGCATTGGACTACGGTTCGGAAGATCCCAGGTTCAAACCCCACAACCACCAAGTTGCCACTGTTGGGCCCTTGAGCAAGGCCCTTAACCCTCAACTGCTCAGATGTATAATGAGATAAAAATGTAAGTCGCTCTGGATAAGAGCGTCTGCCAAATGCCGAAATGGAAATTTTACTCCGTGTGTACACGAGTATATAAAGTCTCTTTTCTATGTGCAATTTTAAATTTGGCCTTAGCCCTGTAATATCTTTGTGTACTAGTGATGGGGAGTTTGAATCACTTTTAGTGACTCGATTCTTTAAATCTTGTTCATCAAAATGAACAAATCTTTTTTTTGAGTCATTTAGTTCATTTCGTTCTTTTGATCAGAAATAAAATAAAATGTTGCATTTTCAATAAACAGACCCTCAACACGTCTACAAACAGAAATTTTGTCTATAGTTCCAGTAATGAAAATATTACAGTGCAGCTAAAGACATTATAATAAACAGAATGAGTAGCTCACCTCTTATATCTTCTAGTCTGAGTCGTTCGTTGTTTTGAATCTATTGCACCGCATAGCGTGACAAAGGAATGAACGACTTGGAGTAGAGGAGTCACTCAGAGAGAATCGCTCTGTTTCCTGTACGGAACCTATGGGGGTTTTGCGATGATTTGCGCATGCGCGCCCAGTAGAAAATAAATGAGTTAAATTAAAGATATGTTCCAAAAGGACGATTTTTTTTTACTGCATGGGAAAGCGAGTACTTTTGTTCAAAGGTGAGGTCCTGGACATGATTTTAAGTAAAAAAAAAAGCTAACCTCAGATGCTTCCACAAGCCCTTTTGAGGCTCAAGGTTACGTCCTTGTGTTGTACACGTAAAACGTAAAAACGCATCGAATCAAAAACTAGCCCACTGTGCTCGTACATGGAGGAAAACTACGTCATTAGAGCACCATGTTAAATACAACATATTCATAGGATAGCTTTGATACAGTTCAGGGAATCCTAATTAAATTTATTGGCCCTTCCTGGCAAAACACCCCAAGGTCACATGGTCGACCAATTAAGCTGTAAGACATTTCAGACTGAGTTCCTGCATTATAATAACTCCTGTTTATACACACACACACAAGACCCTCTCTTATAGCACGTTCTTCTAATAAACTAACGAGCACGCTCTGCGAAATCTGTCGCCCTGACGGCTCGGTTACAGAGAAAGTAACCAGATTGTTCCGCGTCATGTGGAACACTTTAGAGCGAGACGGAGCCCTGGTTCACCGTCCAATTTAGCAAACACGGTGCACGAGCAGGAAAGCTTCACCTGCGACAGCGAGGCAATAACGAGGGTGGTTAGAGGAAACGCCGCTTTCTGGCATTCCAGGCTTTTTAGATTTTATAGCATGAAAATGTACGAGCAGAATGCTTTAAAATGTTTACGCTCGGGTTTTATTGGAGGGAAGATTTTGGAGCGTTAATGCTGCTTTAACACTGGTTATGATTTCTTTTATAGCGTTGGTTAGAAAAATTAAGTGAAATTTGGAAATGGGAAAATATACAAACTAAACTTGCCAAAAATTTTCATTTAATTACATTTAATTTTACATATAGACGCTACAGTATATCAGTCATTTCTTCGCCAGCTTCTCTTTTTAAATTTTTTTTATTTTTAGAACACAAGAAAAAAAATGCAACTTGTCAGGCTACTAAATATAATAATAATAATAATAATAATAATAATAATGATAAACAAAGAAGCAAACTTGGAGCTTAACTTCTGAACCATGACTCATTGATGTTTAGTTTGATGTCAGTCGTTCCCTGTGAAGACCCAGTTGCTATAGAAATGATTAATAAATTAACAGAAACGATTAATCTTCTGACCAATCAGAATCCAGAATTCAACAGTGGCGTGGTTTTGTTATTTTACATCAGGATTGTTCAATACAAATGGAATACATTTCACAGAGTAGGAAGTTTTAGTTGTCAGAATGATGTACTGTAGTGATGATTATTTGACAAGGTTACAGACCGGAAGGTTATAATGATGTTGATGAAACGACATCGGAACAACCGAAAGCTTTGGGACTCCAGCGAACCACAGTGAGAGCCATTATCCACAAATGGCAAAAACATGGAACAGTGGTGAACCTTCCCAGGAGTGGCCGGCCGACCAAAATTACCCCAAGAGCGCAGAGACAACTCATCCGAGAGGCCACAAAAGACCCCAGGACAACATCTAAAGAACTGCAGGCCTCACTTGCCTCAATTAAGGTCAGTGTTCACGACTCCACCATAAGAAAGAGACTGGGCAAAAACGGCCTGCATGGCAGATTTCCAAGGCGCAAACCACTTTTAAGCAAAAAGAACATTAAGGCTCGTCTCAATTTTGCTAAAAAACATCTCAATGATTGCCAAGACTTTTGGGAAAATACCTTGTGGACCGACGAGACAAAAGTTGAACTTTTTGGAAGGTGCGTGTCCCGTTACATCTGGCGTAAAAGTAACACAGCATTTCAGAAAAAGAACATCATACCAACAGTAAAATATGGTGGTGGTAGTGTGATGGTCTGGGGTTGTTTTGCTGCTTCAGGACCTGGAAGGCTTGCTGTGATAGATGGAACCATGAATTCTACTGTCTACCAAAAAATCCTGAAGGAGAATGTCCGGCCATCTGTTCGTCAACTCAAGCTGAAGCGATCTTGGGTGCTGCAGCAGGACAATGACCCAAAACACACCAGCAAATCCACCTCTGAATGGCTGAAGAAAAACAAAATGAAGACTTTGGAGAGGCCTAGTCAAAGTCCTGACCTGAATCCTATTGAGATGTTGTGGCATGACCTTAAAAAGGCGGTTCATGCTAGAAAACCCTCAAATAAAGCTGAATTACAACAATTCTGCAAAGATGAGTGGGCCAAAATTCCTCCAGAGCGCTGTAAAAGACTCGTTGCAAGTTATCGCAAACGCTTGATTGCAGTTATTGCTGCTAAGGGTGGCCCAACCAGTTATTAGGTTCAGGGGGCAATTACTTTTTCACACAGGGCCATGTAGGTGTGGATTTTTTTTCTCCCTAAATAATAAAACCCCTCATTTAAAAACTGCATTTTGTGTTTACTTGTGTTATCTTTGACTAATAGTTAAAAGTTTGATGATCAGAAACATTTTGTGTGACAAACATGCAAAAGAATAAGAAATCAGGAGGGGGGCAAATAGTTTTTCACACCACTGTATGTTTTAGTGTCCGTTACTTTTTATTTAAAATCTTTCAACAATCTTAACTGTCATTTAGATGAAACTTGGCCAATTTAGATTTCACATGAAAAGACACGAACCTGAAAAATTTTATTATTTTAAAACACTAAATTGTTAAGATTTTGCAACATGAATTTGAATTTGATCTGGACACTACAGATTTTAGCTTTTTGCTTTTTAAGCTTTTTACCATAAAACAATTTACGCAACAATCTTTACAGGTCATATGCCTCTAGAAGCTTATACTAATTTTAGTATTAATATTCATGAAGAAATATGAATAATTAGCATTTTAAATGATTATAGTTTGAAGTGAGGCAGTATAACGCTGAAAAATTGCCATTTTGGGGCTCATATAAAATCATCTCTCCAAACATGAGTCAAAAGACTCCAAAATTCAGCAACTTGACATTTCTAGGGAGGCGAGATCGGTCACTTCAATGTTACATAAACTTCAGAAGTAGCTTTTTGTGACACATTTTCTGTATTATTTGTATAGCATGAAAAACTATAATATAATCAGCACCAGTACTGTGTTTTGTCCGAGAACATCACATATTATTTGTAGTCACGCTGTTCAAACCTAAAAACTTGGTAAACGTCTGTGTTTTGTTTTATTTAATGAGTCGGGGTGACTGCTGAGGAAGGAAACCGAACCGGGCGTGACTCTGATCTCGCAGGCCCGTGTTTAAGTTGTGCGACGTGACGTCCGTGATTTCCTCATCGGACACCGCTGATCCCGTCTGAGGTGTTTGTTTATCAGCTCTTATCTCCTCGCTCTCACACACTCGGCTAATCCTTAACGGTATATTTTTTTTTACGATGCTGTTTGCTTTGGTGAGTCACGTCACCGAGCGACTTCGTCTTGCGTCATTGCTTTCCATCTGAACCTGAGGAGGAACTAAAAATAAAGGCTTTTACCTCGCCGGTGTTCGGAGGACGGTGGTGTGGGTGTACGGGGGGTGACGCGAGGCCTTCAGGGGTCGGTGGAGAGGACGTGAAAAACAGACGGATCAGAAAGCACAGCTGAGTCAGTATGGTGGAGGTCCAGCTGTCTCCTGAGAGAGACGCACGTCAGTCACGGCAGCGCCGCTTCAGCGCTTCAAGCTCGTGTTTGCAGAATTTATTCCCCTGAAACTTGATGTGGCTTCAGGGGACTGTTTATGTAAAAATCACTTTTTAGTCATGTTTAGACATTCAGCTGGGTCTCCAGTGTGTGTCTCTGTGTGTGTGTGTGTGTGTGTCTGTGTGTGTGTGTGCACAAATAAACATGAAAAAAAAAAAAATCCTTTTCTCTATATTTGTACAAACCAGTTAGATCCGCCCCCCCCCCCTTTTAAAGTGACCTCATATAAGAAGATACCCCTCCCACTGCTTGGCTCTCAGCTCTGTTTTACTCTGGAGGGGGCGTGGCTCAGCAATAGCTCATTTACATAAAGACTGAAATGGCACATTTGGAAGAGGAGTGAAAATAAAGGTTTGAGGTGCAAAAAAATATTGTATTCGAGTGGTATTTCAGATGAAGCCTTAACACACACACACACTCTCCAGAGCTCTGAGGGTTTCTGGTTTCTTAGTGAGAGAACAAGCTTTGTTTTTTTTTCTTTTTTCTTTGAGAAAATAGAAAAAAGACAAAGAAGAAGAGAACCTCCTGAGTCTCCTGGATCCAAATTGCCTGGATGTCATACAGTATATTGTTAAACCTATTAAGTATAAACTGCTGAAATGTGTGACGTGTCATTTAAGAAATATCACACCCGAGCTTGTGCTGTCGTACTGAATATCAGCACACAATAGCGCCACAGCCGTGCTGATATTCAGTACAACAGCACGACCTCCAGTGGGATATCGCGTTTATACAACAGTTTCACAAACACCACTTATTTTTTAACAGATTATGATTTGTTTATTTATTTAACCGGTTATTTTGCTCCGCCCACACACATCCCTCCACGCCTGGCACAGCTGGCAACCGACAGTTGGTGTATTTAATGATTTTTAGGACTGGAGTGTAATTTATTCACTCTGTTTCCCCCACAATCCCATGGCAATTCCATCGAAAATTTGACAAATAAAATAACTTAATGATCTCAAAGGTTAACCACTGATGCTAAAGTTATACTCTTGTCATGTCGTGAGCTGAGATTGGTTATTCAAGCCTCACGCTGTGGTTAATACGACCACGCAGTGTGTCTCAACTCATGATATCGCTGTGGTCTACACCTGACTCTACACAGCACTTTCCCGTCGGAATGAAGCGGATACCTTAAACCTGATATTAGCAACGCTAATTAAATCACCTACCGCGAGAACAGGATTTAACAGTTTCCAGAGCCGTCCGATCTGGAAGATTTGAGGCGGGATTTGAAGCTTGGGGCTGAAAGAGCACAATGTCTCTGATTAGAGCGCCCGTGATGTCGAGTGATACTCACTACTACTACAGATTGGGTAAAAATCAACTAGGCGATATTTAACGGATCCTGTGTGGTGTAGAGGTTAGCAGTGTTCACCTTGCGCCTCCAGGGTCCGGGTTCGATTCCCGGCCAGGATCGATTCCCGTCTCAGTGTGCATGGAGTTTGCATGTTCTCCTCGTGATTGGTGGGTTTCCTCCAGGTACTCCGGTTTCCTCCCACAGTCCAAAGACCTGCAGATTAGGATAATTGGCGTTCCCAAATTGTCTGTAGTGTGTGTATGAGTGTGTGCACTGTGATGGATTGGCATCTTGTCCAGGGTGTACCCTGCTTCGTACCCTGGGATCGGCTCCAGGTCCCCCTGCGATCCTGAATACAGGATAAAGCGGTATAGATGATGATGAGTGGGACTGAGTGTCCTATGTAAGAAAGTACATGTGCAATTTGTTTCAATAAATTTGTCTTTGAAACATGGACTTTGTTACCAAACTTTAACACCTAGTTAGTTTTTACACACCCTGTAGATAAATGATCCAGTGCTGTTATACTGTTATATCCGCACTCATGGAACACATCACGTTCTATCAGATTACTTGGTCGAAATTAAGTATCATATCCTGTACAGGGTCGCGGGAGCCAATCGCAGGACACTTCGACCATAAGGCGGGGTACACACCTGGACAAGATACGCACACACACAACAGGCAATTTTCGAAATTCCAATTCGAGTACTCTGTATGTCTTTGAACCCGGAGTCCCCAGAGAAAACCCACCAAGCTCTCGAACCCTCGACCCTGGAGGTATGAAGACACTAACCGCGACGCTACCGTGCTGCCATGTTGTTTGTCGTGTGTTTTATTCCAGCTTTATTTCAATAAATTGAAGTGAGGGAGGGGCGGTACAGGGAAAATATTTTCTTTCACCAAAACTTTTCCCTGAGGAGTTCCTGGGAGGCCGGTGCTTCAGACACGACTCCGACGGACAGTCTGGCGTCCTGAGAAAACTTTGTACCTTGATGGTGTCCAAGCATTAGTGAATCACTGGGATGAGCGCATTAGTGTAGCAGGAGATTATATAGAGAAATAGAGAGAGAGATTTTACTTTTAGAACTGTGTTCTGTTATTCTGCACAAATCAAAAGTCCCAGTTTCACTTGAACGCGCCTTGTATTCTTTCCATTCTGTTTTCTTGCTTGCTAAACTGCCTCGAACCGCCTAATTGGCTGAGCTAATCTGCTTCGGCTGCTCGAGCTCGAGCTGTGAAAAGATGCTGTGGAAGAAAAAGATGCAGAAAAGCCAGAGGACATCATCATCATCATCATCATCATCAGTCCAGTGTCTGCGTGCTTCTCTCTCTCTCTCTCTCTCTCTCTCTCTCAAATTGTTCTCCAGACAAACATATGGGAGATTCTCATATTCTCTCCACCCTCCTCTACACCTCCCTCTTTAGCTCTTTCTCTCTCTCGCTCTCTCTGATACACACTCGCATGCGTCCCGGCTGCACACACACACACACACACACACCAGGATCTTCCCACTCTACCTGACCACACAGTACTCGGCACAGCGGACACCCACGCTGCGATCCGTCCTGGGAGAAGAAGAAGTGTGTGTGTGTGTGTGTGAGAGAGAGAGAGAGACGCAGAGAGGGGGGGGAAGACTGCCGCAGCTGTCCTCGTCCTACAGCGAGAGGAACTAAGGCGCTCCGTCCTCCCCGGTCCTCTCCTCCCTCGTCCACTGGTTTTCATCATGAACCTGCTCTTATCTGGTTGCTAAGGAGGTGAGCTCGAGCTCGGAGGAGGAAGTGCACACGGCGGGAATTTGTTGCTAAGGTAATGAACACTTCCAGCTGTTTGGGAGAGGAGTTGAGGGATGGATGGGGTGGAAATGGAAGGGACGATGTGTGTGTGTTTATATACGTGTGTGTGTGTGTGTTTTGTGAACTTGGACATCTGTGAGCGTTTCGCTCCAAATGACGCCTCGGGTTCCAGGGTCAGGACCTGCCTG